>JAAWXA010000008.1:26785433-27057861 GCA_038090715.1 Florisuga fusca
GGGGGGGGGGGGAGATGTCCCTCAGCCCCTCAGGAGGGCCTCTGACTGCCCTCCGCACGGCCAGTCCCCTGAGTGATGTGAGTTTGGTTCCAGACTGTCCCGTCGCCCCGGGGCTGCACGCAAGGGCTTTGCCGTTCCAGTGATGGGGGAAACGTCTCAGAAACGCGTCAGGGGAACAAGGGGAGGAAATAAAACCTGACGGGAAAGAGCCCGGTTCCAGATGGGTTTCTCTAAACTCGTCCTCCAGGGGGAGGGGACAGCGACGGCCTAATTTTAGAAAGAGTGCCCTCGTATTACTGTGGAAGTACAGGTTAGTCGAGAGGGAAAAGGAAGGCTGGAGACGGAGAATCCTAGACGAGGAGGAAAGTGCGCAGGCATGTTGAGCTCAGAGCAGCATCTGGTGATGCCTGGTGGCTGTAACCCCTCGGTGCTGAGCGTGGTGCAGCACAGATCGCTACTCAAGGCTGTGCCCCGCTGCCTGGAGTCCTTTTCTTTACCTCCCCTCTCCTCACCTTACCCCGCACACACCCTTCTCTCTGGGAGGTGTGAGTTTGTGAACGCTGACAGGCTGCTACCTCTGGAGCAAAGCTCATCAGCTACTTAAGGACAGGTGGGTGGCGATACAGGGTAGGAGAGGGACTGCAGGGGTGTGCTCGGTCGTGTTGGCAGCAGTGCAGCCGGTGCTCTTCATGTTCGCAACACAAAGCTGTTTACCTGCTCTTGGCGGGTGGTCCAGCTCTTTATGTCAGTGAAGACCTTGGTCTGGCAAGTTCCACCCCTTTTTACAGCGCGTGAAGCTGACAAACTTATACCTCGGTTTGAAAATACACTTTCAAATGCTCCAGTGCTATTTTTTCCTAGATGTAATGACATAATTACCAGTTGCAGTATAGGAAGCAACAATGAAGCAAACAGAAACGCAAACAGCTCTGAAAGAAAAGTGAAGGTCTAGCTCCCCTGGTTGAAATCGTTGCTTTTCTTCCTCCTTTCCCCCCGGTTTTCCCACCTGACTTCTGCCGCTACATTCATTTGACCGCATGGTGGGCACTGGTGTTAGTTTGTGTGCTGGCTGGAATTATACAAGTATTACATGCTGCTACTTTGTACCTTTATGTGAGCATTCGGTGTCACAAAATACAAAGTTTTGGCCGGCAAGTGAGGGCTCAGTGTGTGCTGCTGGTACACACACAACTTTTATGTAGGCATTATACATAACTAACTATTCAGTTTCTACTAACTATGTAGTTTCAGCTGCAAACAGTTTAGCCAAACAACAGTAAGTTACTGCACACACCTAAGAAAATTTCTGAAATTCATTAATGCAGTGAGTGCTAGAAGCAGTTGTTTAACTCATTTTTAATATTTACATACAAGATAAATAAAGGCCAGTGACTGACTCTTCTGGCACAAGAGCTAAGGGGCGTGAAATTAAACTGGCTGGTTCAAAATGAACCAGAGAAAAGTCTTCACAGAACTGTAGTTAAACAGTGGATGCTCTCCTTGGCAAGAGCTCTGTGTGGACTGAGGGATTTTACAGTGGTGAGATGAATCCACAGAAGAGAAATCACTTAAGGGCCATTGAATGCAGTGCATCTCTGGCTCTGGAAATCCCAAAGATGCAAATGGCTTGTGCCTGGGAGAGCATCCCCAGGCAAAACTGCTGTGTGTGTGTGTGTGTGCCCTGGTTTGGTATCCACCTGACAGAGATAGGGTATCCAGTCAGACCCGATCTGGCAGTCCTTGCTGCCTTAAAACCTCCCCAGAGAGTGTCCAGAAATTATCTGTCTCTGTTGTGTCGGGGCACTGTTTTGGTATTTATTAAGGGCTTGTCTATGCAAGGAAAAAGTTCTGGAGAAGTGGAAGACATGACTTTTAAGTAGCTTGCTGTGTGGAGGTTTTTATTTTTAAATAAGAATTACTTTTAAATTACAGGAAGCCATGCAAATAATTTGTTTAATCAGTTTTCTGTATAGACAAATAATACTAATCAAGTTTGTTCTGCTTAATTGTTGACATATTTAATTTGGTAGAGTTTTGTGTTATCTTTTGGGGGTTTTTTTCTGCATGTTTCTTTTGTCCTAGAAAGCTAAGTTCAGAATGGTCAGTGTAGCTTTAACCACTCTATTTAATACATGTTTGTATAACCTGAAAAACTGTGCCACTATAATCTGTCCGGTTCAGCCCCACTGATATCAGTGCAAGGGGTTATTTTGGCTTCAACAACTGTTTGATCAAGCTGGAGGGATTCACCTAAAGCAATTTCATTTTAAAAAATTTTTTATCCTCCACCCATTTTAGTTTTCTACTTCCTTCCTTTTACAGAGGTGGAGTTTCAGGACTAGACATTCCAGTTTGCCTGAGACATGTTGCTACTGAGGCCTGTAGCTATGGGGGACACCCATCAGTCCACTCATTATGTTAATTGCTACTCACTTAGAGGTTATTTGGTTGAGGCTGGCAATAGACAGTCAATCTGGTCTGTGCATAGCAGGAGAGCTCTGAAATCAAAGACAAATGCTCTCTGCTCCTCCGAGGGGATTTTCTACCTAATTCGGACCGGCTGGTGAGCGGGTGCTTACAGAGGTCTCAGCTTAGATTTCAGCCAAGTGCTCCAAGTTCACCACCTGAGACACACTGCCTGCCACAGACCAGAAGTGGGCCTGGGAATAGAGAGACAGTGATCCTGCGTGGCCATTAGCCAGGGGACTGGGAATTTTGGTGACTGTACCCTGATTTATTAACCAGCTATTATTTTAGGGCTTTTTTCCCCCCCCCTTTCTGAGGTCCTTAAGTAAATATTCCTTTAGTAGTATGAAAGAACACTTACTGACCCATTTAGAAACCATAGCCATTTACATGTCTCAATAAACTAACTTGTGGTAGGGACTGGAGATGAACTACACGTCCCTGTTGCTGTGAGATGGGGATGTGTTGAGCAGCAGTAATACAGATTTTGATGTATAAAGTTCTCTAATCAATCAATACAAGGCTGACTGAGGCAATCAGATAATCTGAATAATTAAATGGCTTTTCAGGGACAAATTAAAATTTCTTATACACACACCACATCCATCTAAATTACATTTCAGGTCCAGGAATAAATGGGTTTATTCTTTTGTTTCACTCCTGTATCACAAATGCATTTGTCTTATTTCTAGACCATTTGAAAAATAAAAAAGGAACAAGGATAAATGACACTTGCTGCTCTCTCATATAGGAAGCAGTTCTCTCAGAAAGAAAATGCTTAGCTCCATACAGTTTTTCTTTAAACTTAGATATATTACACTATCATGCTTTTCCCCTCATGAGAGATGTTTCCACAATATTTTCATTGATAGACAATGACTTTTATTATATAGATTTTTATTTATTTTTTAATTCCCTTCATGCTTTCAAATGTAATATCCTGCTTCAACTCTGCATGAAGTGAATAAGAGTGGGAATTACTGGATCTTTTCCTGATGCTTTTCACTTGCTTAAGGAATTACCATAGACCAGGCTTCACCAACTGAGGCAAGCAAGTGTTTGAAGAGGCAGAAGGAGCAAGTTTGCTTGTTGGTTTTTTTTATTTACCATTATCAGGCTACAGTGAAAGAAGCTGGGAGTTGGAGGGCACAACAACAAAGAGAGTTTCCTTAGGCTAAGTGGAAGCAAAATAATTCACAGGTGCTCCAGCTCCCAATTCCTCCCCTGTTCCTCAAGGTGTGTTTTCATAGTTGGTCCAAGTCCACCCAAGTCTGCAGCATAGCAGAGGTGTGGCAAGGAGGTGCCACCTCATCCACCCCCAGATTCCATGGCCTCTCCTTTTGCTCTCTGTTCCCAGTAGGTCTCATGTGGCCAAGTAGAGATCCAGGAACTGAATCTGGTTGAAAGATAAAAAAAAAAAAAAAAATAATATATATATATATAAAAATTCAGGATGCAAGAGAGGGGTGGGAATGCATAGGCTGGGGGAAGAGTTGGACTCTGGAACTGGGTCTGTACAACAAGACTGAACTCTAGGCTTGAGCTAGTCTTCAGTTTGCACATGAAAAATCCTCCTCAGAACTATAGGCACTTGTAAATGAATATCATGTCCATCTCCTCCACCCTCAATTAGTCATCGCATAACCAAGCCATACGCATTCACTCCTTTTCATCTTTCTTCTTGTCAAGCCCTTTAGCCTGTCCCCCTCACCTACTCATCCCACCAATCATTTTAATTAATCTCTGAAATTTCTTTGAAACTAATAGTTTGTGGAATGGAGGAAAATGAGTAGTTAGAGACAAGATTGTGAATGATGGAGGTGGAGCAAAGTTAGGACTTTGCAAGACCTGTTGGGTTACCTCTAGGGCAGGACACCACCACTGACTGTAAACACAGAGGACTGCAGAAGTAGGGAAGGAACCACTAAAAACATTTTCCATTTTCTTAAGAATGCTGTCTGAGCAATCCAGATGCTCAAAATGGATGTTTGTGTGCGGCGACATACAAATGAAAGATTTGATATGGTTGTCCCTAAGGTAGATAGGATGATTTCCTCTTTACCCAATAGTTAGTTATGCTAGATTTCTTGCTATTATTTTTTCCATTCACATCTAGCTTTGTAGGGGATTTCAGCAGTTGCTGCAAGTGTTTAGAAATATATTTTCAAATTAAAAATATATATAATAATAATATACATACAAACTACATGTATTTTTACATTCAGTCAACTATATAATGTATAATTTTGATCAAAAAATGACTGAACAAAAGTTAACTAAGTTATCTAGAGATGAGCCTGAAAGAAACCCTAGAGCCTTGCTCCCCATGCTTTTTAGGGTGTTAAAATCTAAATGTCACACCATTAATGTCTCTGTGTTCATTATTTCTATAGCATAGCATAGCGGGAGCTCTGAGAAATAGAGAATTGGGCAAAGTTCCTGTCCTGTGGAGCTCAGAGCTGGAAAAATCCTCTACTTGCAAAGAAAGCTGGCAGAATGGCAGCTGATCCTCAGTGGGAGCCCAAAGATGAAGGTAAGGAGTAGAGGAGGCACTGGAGGACATGTGGCATATGGGAAGCAGACGGCTGCTCTCAGCATTGTTAGCTGACAGCATGAAAAAATTTGCCATACAAATAGAAGTACACTAATGGTGAGTGGTGGGGAGGCAGATGAACACCTTTGGGTGGATATTTACTGTGTGTGGGGACAAATTTCCCACCCAAAGTGTGAGTTTGTTCAGGCATTACCAAGGTGCAGTTTCACCATGGATATCTGAAGTTTGTTTTCTGGCATTTTGACGTTTCAAGAAGCAGGTGTCAAAGTAAGGAGTGGCAACAAAATGATTGATTTATGGTCACCAGTCAGGACCAAAAACCTCAGAATGATTTGATTTAACCATCCTCAATTAAAGGAGCTCAGTTTTGATTAAGGTGTCAGAACAGACCCAAAATGCTTGGCTTTTTAATTAATAAACAATCTGGCATCCTGTCAAAGTTGACACCTCACTCTGTCTTAGCAGCTGTTGGAACAGTAGGCTCCTGGCAACCTGGGATAAAGCAGCCCTTGCAACAGGGGATGGAAAGGAAGCGAGGTCTGTGTGAGACCAAAAATGCCCAGCATAAAGAGCCATCGAGCTGAGGGATTTCCAGTGAGCAGTCAAGCATTCCTTCTCTGAGCTCTGAGTTCACACTTGGACACGGGCAGTGAGTTTCTGTTCCTGAATGTCACCAGTGGTTGGTGGCTGACAGATGTAAGGACACCTGTCCGAATTCAAGTCGTGTTTCTGACAGGAGTAGCAATGAGCAGAGAAAGCACTGAACAGTGAAAGTAAGTCCTGTAGGTTCGCTCCTTCCCAGGGATTATAGTGGTGGAGCCTGTGGGGAAGTTTACAGAGTGCCTGCTCATGTAATGCAAATGGAAACACTCGCTTTGGATGACAGTCATTTGTGTTGGAGTCATGATGTGGGAGCAGTTAGGGTTGCCAAAGAGCCAAGAGAGGCATCATAGGAAGGAAAGGGCATGGCCTGGGTAGGGCAGTACCTCAAAGCATAAGCAGAGTTAAAGACTTCAGATTTGGAGAAGGTGCTACTAAACTGCTACTCTTCCTCAGTCTCATCTGCTTGATAATGAAAATCTGATCTCTGATCACAGCTGACACATCACACAATGCCTGCGTAGCTCTGCCCCACTGGTCTGGGCAGCCCTCTCCCCTCACAGGATGGGAATGTCCTCATCTTGCCCACACCAGACCTTTAGGACTTCCACAGGAGAAGAGCCAGGGTACTCAAACCCCCCAGAATTGCTGGTTTTCCTTTTTTTTTTTGTCAGTAATAATTGTGTAGGGTTGCCAGTGCTGAAATGTCTGTATGTATGTTCCCTTATTTCAGAAGGAAGAAGAGATGGAAAATTTAGTCCAGAATCAGTATTTATCCCTACCTGCTATCTGTTTTTTTTTTTTTCACAACAGGTGCAGGAGCACTGCTCACATACGTGCTGGAGGAAGTTCTGCATGAACAGCTGGCAGTGCATTTGGCAGACATGTTGGTCTATATGAACTATATGAAAAACCATAATATTTGAATATATTAGAAACAAGTTCATGAGATCAAGGTAAATTTTTAGGATAAGAGGACAACAATAAAGCAAAGGCCTAAGGGTTATGGTGGCTGCTCATTGAAATTTAGATTTTTAAAAATTTATTTTTTTAGGGAGTACAACTAGAAAGACATTCCAAAAATGGCTGCATTGTACTTAGAGATCTGAGTACTGGCTGCAGTGTGCACATATTTGGAAAGGCTTCTGTTCAGCTAGGAATGGGCTGTGGACTCAGGTAAGTCATGTGAGAGAGGTTAAGCACGTGTGTTGTAAGAGCTAATGGAACAACATAGCCTTGTTCTATATAAGCATGTTTTGTGCTGATGTTTTCCAGTTACTGCGTTCCTTACAGTCAGTATAGGAAAAGGTGTGTGGCTGGCAAAACTGCAAGCCCAGACAAAGCAGTTCTGGGTGTGGATGCTTGCAGTCTATTGCCAGGTGCTTCAAATAGGCATTTATGTCAAAGATGTGAGGTCAATTCAATGATAGCCAATTTCAGCCCCAGATGATTACATAAATATTAATAAGAACAGTGGGGTATTTCACATTTAAGTTATTGGTCTGCAAAGTACTTACCTAACCCTGTAGCAGTAGTGGTGGGGAATATATATTCCTCCAAGACAACCAAGAGAATGTGCAAAGCAAAGGAAGATTTTGCTGACCTCTTTAATGTAACCTTGTGAGTTTAATGAGAAATGTCCAGTAGAGAAAAAACAGGAGAGCAGAATACACTCAAATGAGAGAGAACTGCAGTTTTCCCTGGGTTTGCATCTCTGTGGTTTGGTTTCCCTACCTGTAAAATGGGCACAGTGGGGCTGCAGTTCTAGTAAAGCATGCAGATCTATGGGGAATAAATATACAAGTGGTACTAGCTGGTTTTATTAAAAAAAAAAAAAAATGCATTAAGGAAAAAGGTACAGACAAGGAATGGAATTACATCTGGTAGAAAATCCAGGATTAACTTACTGGTATAAAATATTTGTTACTGGTCCCATTTTTTTGCTTTTAGGATATCAACCACTGACATTTTTATTGGTTCATCAGCCTTGTAATACATCTAAACTTTGACCCAGGACTGTGTAGAGCATATACTGCCACCTAGATTTATGCTATTTTTACTCTGGTCACTCTCTGACATTTTAACCAATGATCTTCCATTGTTACAGGCTTGCTTTTTTGGAGGGGTTTTATTGTTGTTGTTTTTTGTGTGGTTTGGTTTGGTTTTCTTTACACTTAGTCCCTGCTGCAAGAGGCTCTGACAAAGATTTTGAGTTGATGATTACAAAAATGCTTTGAAGGAGGAATTATTACATGTCAGCTTTCCAGAAGGAGGAGGCAGAGTGATCGGCACCTCTCTGGAGTCACACAGATAGTTTCTTTGAAGGAAAAGGCTTGATACTCAGTTCAAAACTTTGACAAGAAGCTGGTCAAATGAAACACGGGGCCTCTTCTGCATAGTATACTGCTGGAGAAACAGGATGAGGGCAACAGCCTCTGCCTCCTCGCAGGAGTGGGTACTGCCGGTCCTGGGTGGGTGAAACTTACAGCCTCCTTGGGCTCTTCCACCCAATAAATCTGCACCTAAGCTTTTTTTGCCTGTTTTCGCAAGTCTGTTAAGTTTCAAAACGCTACACGTACAGCAGTCATTTTTAAGGAAAATGAAGGAGCGCTGTTTAGCAGCTGTAAATCAGCACAATTTACAATGTCCTCAGCTCCCCAAGTGCTCTCAGCAGGCGCTGCTGACAAAAGAGTCCGTCCTGCCCTCTTCCTGCTCCCACGCTGTCCCCTCCCTTGAGCTGACACAGCCATGAGGTGAAGTCTGTTGGGAAATACATCCCGTTCACATCTACCCCAGTGAAAAACCTGAATGGCTGGGGAAAGAGGCATTTGCTGCTTTTCAGGGTGTCACCAGCACATCCTGGATTGAAGTCCTTGTGGAACCAGGTTTCAGTGCCATTCCCTGGTCTCAGTGAAAGCCAGCAGCTTCCCCAGTTTGCCCCGACAACGTCTGGCTAGAAGAATTGTGTGGCAGCTGGAAACTCAATCAAACGACTTTCCAAAACATTTCATTCATACTCGGTCCTCAGTTGATTCCTAATACACCTTCGCCCTACCCGGTGGTGCTTCATAAGCCTTGTCAAGGCTGCTGTCCCACAAAGGCTCCTCTCAAGACTTTGTGTTGTGTAAATAAACCTTGTGCCTAGCAGGGTGTCACTGAGTTAATGTAAAGCCTGAAAAGGGGAGGGCGTGGGAGCAGCACTCCAGTGTTAACATTCTGTTTTCTGCACAGGATTGCAACAGGATTGCAACAGCCCAGCCCTAGCTGAGCCGCTGCACGTACCCGTAAACATGTCTCTGCACTTGAATTTGATATGGGTGGTGATAAAACAATATACCTTTCTGGGAAGTGGTAATGGGCAGCGAGATTTTGTTTTAAGGGAATTCCAAATAAACAATAGCAGTTTTCTTCTCAGAGTGCTGATGCTTTCCAGGTGGCCCACCAGGCAGCTGAACAAAGGAAATATATATGGCAGAATTCACTCATGGGTTAAACTTTCAGCCTAAGGAGGGAGAATGTAGAAAATTTTTTTTTTTTTTTTTTTTTTTTTTTCTTCTCACAGATCAGTAATCAGGGGACAATTGACAGGAATAACCCCTCTGGTAAAAATACAGAACTGTTCTGAAACAAACAGCGTTTCATATGCAAAGCTCTCTGGTAGAGCACATACTCAGGGTGCTTTTTGAGGCCTCATGGGAGGTTTTACAACTAGCAACCTACCTTTTAGCAAGTGCTTTTCTGTTAGTTTCAAAATCCTCTGTTGCTTTTTTTCTAGAAGGATTTTCCAAAAAAAGGTGATACAAACTGTAAGAAAAGTCTCAGCAGGGTTTACTGCTCCCCTTCTATCTCTCCCTCCTCCCCCAAACACTGGGAGCTCTCTCAAAAATATTTTAATATCCTGGAGATTAAACCCAGTGTCTTTAATTTGTGTTTGTCTTGTAATAGCTCTGACTTTCACCACCTTGTCCTCCCCTTTATTGGGAGTACTCCCTCTAATGTTGTTTATATGCTTGCTGTCAGGTTCAATAAGCAGTTTCCTAGCAGGGCAGCTTCCCACGTGAAGGAAATGTTTCCAGTTCTTCTCTGAGCTCCTGCTTCCTCCGTGTGCAGCATCTTGACAAGGCACAACAGGAATGAGTATCAGTGGTATCTGTAAATCTTTGCAGATGGATAGAAATTAATTGTAGAACCCCAGAAATCTACTGGGAGCTTGGCTGTTGGGCAGCTGTTTATGGGGCATTTTATAGGTGTTCCAGGTATGCGAGTGCCTATTTTAAGGCTAGGCATTTTATTAATAGTAGATCTGGAAAATTTTAGGAGGCTAATATACACCAATGGGCCTCTTAGGTAAAATGGAAAAGAATGTAGTAATCTGCTTAAAGATCCTCTGTGTAAATAGGGATACTGCTGAAGAGAATCGAGATAAAAGGGAAATAGTAATAATTGCTCCAAAGACAAAGACAAATTGGCAAACAGATGGAAATCAGAAATTAAACTGGGTTCATACCTCAGGTACTGATTGAGTCTCAGGTTTAATCACTGAATGGCATATCCACAGCTAACTCGTAGGATCAAGGATTTCCCCTTCACGAATGGGGACAGTTCAGTAAAACTTCCCAGAGCAGTTTTAAAGACATGAATGGATTTTCAGCTTTGAAGCAGAAGAGATACTTTCATTTTCAGTATCTCCATAAGAGCTGCTTTTTTGTGAGACTAGGAGAGTTAGCCCTTGTGTCTAAGCCAAAATTCCAACCTAAGTAGAATGTACTCATCTAAATTTCCCTTTTGGTTTCATTTGGACAAGGTATTCTTTGGTGTAGTGTTGCTGTGTACTGTTACAGCAGTTGCTGTGTTGGGAGCTTGGGAAGATGCCCGCATGGAAGAGGTTACATAAAAACCAGACCATTGTAAGCTCAGAGAAACCCCTGAGTGTGATGATTAAAAAGAGAAAACAATTAGGGAAAACACATCAAAGAGTCTCAGTGAGAGTCCTAAGAGGAAAAATACTGATTATATTTGTTTTGATTTTGTCTTACATGAAGTAAAAGATGTGTGGTGTGTCCTGGGTCGCCACCCTCAGGGGTGTGTACTTAAAGACAACAGAATCAGACTCCAAGACTTCGATGTGGTTTATTTTGGTTGCAGGGCTGGGAAGATAAGATATAATTGTACCATATACATAGTGGTGCTATCAATCAGATGGATTATGCTTCCCATACACCCCTCACCACCTTGCCTGCCCTCTGCCTGCTAATCTGTTGCTAGCACGATAACTCCTAGCTTTCTGACCTTTAAAGAAACTTCCAACTACCATTTTTAAGACAGTCACAAACATGTTTTTCTTCCTCCAAATGTGCAGCTCTTCTCTCTGATGAAAGTAGTCAGAGGCATGAGATGGGTAACATTGATTACTAAAGCTGATGTGCAAGTTCAGGTTCAATAAATTGTGAATCTTAGGGGCTAGAAATTGTTTAGAATTCCATTCTGGGTCTGGGAATAAGAGCAGACATTTATTGATAGTCCTGTTGTTCACACTCCACCAGATTCTAACACTGTTATTTTAGAACAATGTTAGATTTTTTTTTTGTATTTTTTAAAGTTTGTTAGACTGTGACTGCCCTGGGAACCATGCTAGAAAAGGTCTGAACTAATAAAATATGCAAAATGTGGTTTTAGGGCTCTCCTTTAATGTGGAAAGGGGAAGAAAAGTTATAGTAAATCCAGTAAGGGAACTGTTTACTTAACACTCTCACAGTTATTTTTTTAATGTGCCTTCTCAGAGCTTTTCAGCTAGGTTTAGTTTGTATGGACTAGCATATTAAGTAAAGTTGTTTTTTTTCTGCTGGTGCATGTTTTTCAGTTGTTACTCTGTCTTCAGTTGTTAGAGTCATTTTCTTTCTGGCACGCTGGTACAGCAGATCCCCAAAAGCTGAAGGAAATAAATGAACAAAGACTTTGGAAATAGAGGAATATAAAATACAATCTCTATAGACTTTGAATTTAGGTAGGAAGATTGCATCTGAGTTTATTTCCCATGAATCTGTCTAGCTTATGTAAATTGATGTGGCATTAAGAATATTACAGATTCTTGTTTGATACAGCTGTGTATGTTGTGTGGCTTTTTAGCCTGAGGGATGCAGCCATTCTAAGGAAATAGAGGCCACCAAAGCCTCTTTACTGTCCTGTTGAGAAAGTCATCTCTCTTCCTGAGCCCATGTAGTGCTTGCGTGTAGCATAAACCCACATCCAGCAGTTGTGTGTATCTGAAAATGGCAGAAAAGGTGTTTCAATCTGCCTCATGTTGATAATACTTTTAGATTTATTTCTTTTGTTCCACTTTGAGAAAGGCACTGGCAATAGTGTGTATTATTTTCAATATACACACTATAATAATACACACAAAAAGGGGGTATTATTATTTATTCAATTTTGACCTTTTTAGAGTCCTCTCATGTTAGGGGTCCAAACTGCTTAAGAAAGTGTCTTGTACTTTATGCTTTTAAGTATAAAGAAAGGGATGGTTGAAACAAAACATTCCAAGTGAAAAATCCTTGCGTTTTCCTGCTATCTGTCTGCAGTCTTGATTTGGTGACATGCTGCAAAATCCACCTGTTCTTCTGGCTCATGTGGGAATCTGGAGAGCAATGGGTAAATGAGCCAAACAGGATGGAGAATGGGTGTAGGCAGCAACACTTTCCTTCATACCTTAAAGGCTAAGAGAATTTTTCATATGTCTGAGATTTCTTGCTCTTCTGTATTAGGTAGAGTCATTTCTTTTGTTCAGAGTCTTTTTTGTTCTTCTCTTCGTAAAGGAAACATTAAAATGTCACTGTTTATATTAACAGTTTAACTTTGATCTGATCCTCAAGAAACATCAGGTCTGCTTTCACAGCTAACAGGAGTGTAATGGCAAGGCAGCAGTAGCAAATATCCTTTTTCTTCTTTTTTTCTTTCTTTCTCTTTAATATCAACTCGAAAGAATGTGGTCTTCATTTATATGCAGTATTACCAATTCATGTGATGTTATAGCTATATAATGATACATCTGAACACTAGCAGCTTATGAACACAGAAAATGTATGCAACTTAGTAGGTTTTTTTGCTGAATCTTTGGTTTTCCTTGCATACTCAGTCCTAGCTTTGTTACTCAGGACACTAATGCTGCATTAATGTAAGCAGCAAACTGCTGCATTTGTCTTCATTTTATTCTTCCAAGCCACAATAACCTGCTGGAATGACAGCCATTGTCTATAGCAAACCTTAAGATTTTTAAGGGCATCCATCTGAATAGACTTTGTGGTCATGGAAGGGCTGATGCTGTAACTATTCATTCCACTAATGGTCTCATTGATTTTTATTTACACTTTTTTCAGGTTTCAGAGGGTCTCAGTTTGAGTAAGAATTTCAGGATGGATGTTAAACTAAAACAAGGTTTCTATACCTGTCTTTAGGATGCTTATCAAAGTGGTGGCTCAGAAGCAGAGTGTTCAGTCTTCAGCAGAGCAGATGAGAAAAGCAGTTGGTGAGCACTGTTAAAAACCAGGTGCATGAGTTTGAAAACATTGATCCAAATCACTTCATTATAAGTAGTAGGGAAATGTCATGACTTACTGAGATTAAACAAAGACCTGCTTAGAATCTTGTGACTTCAGCTCATAAATGGATTTCATCACTCATTACAGCTGCATAAACAAATGCATGTGGTATATATGCATGTTTTGGTTTTGGAAGTTGTTGTTTTTAAAATCCCCTCAGAGTTTTTTTAATTACTCCTAATGAGCCAGCGTTCCCCAGTTCTGGAGCGATGCCTGATGTACCTGAGCAGCACAGCACAGGCACTGCTGCTAAGTGAATAGTTTGCCTGCTTTTCTTCCTTTCTGGCAGCTGAAGCATTTTGGCAAGCAAGTTATTTTAAAGGCAAAATTTACAATATGAAACCTGATGTCAAAACTTTTATTCCTTTTATGAAAGCAGTCTTACCCTGGTGCTCCTTTGGAGCCATAAATATATAAACCTAGCCCAATCAACAATTGGAGAAAGTCCTGTGCAGTCTCTGAGCTCACACTGGATATTTTTCAGTTGTTTAATGTAATTTTTCATGTGTTTGTGGCCTTGTTTCTCCTGATGGGCTTCTCATAAGGCATCCTAGAAATGAATGCCCTGTGATTATCCCTGGGTAATTAGTCCTTCCCCCATGTTTTCTTGCCAATACATTGGAAGTGGGATGTGGCAAGATTAGTCAAAGTTTTGGTCTTCCTGCTGTGATGATTACCTGAAGGTGCTGATGATGGCAGTAGTTTGTGGTGTAAAGCAGACATTTAAAAGTAGTATAGACCAAAACTGTCAAGCCCTTCTCATATCTCTAGATGAAAAGTTGCTGCTTTCAGTTAAACCTCTATTATTCAGCGTGTTAGGCAGTCTGTTACCAAAACTGAACTTCAAGAAGATGGCAAAATGCGTGGGTAAATTCTCTGAATTTCAATATGCTATTTCCTATACAGAACTGGGATGCTCTGTTACTCCTGGATGGGCAGTGTCTTATTTTAATGCTAGATTGTAAATTATTTTTTCAACCACATCTAAAGGAATTTTTTTTTTTTTCCCCCCCACCAAATTAAAATATTCAAGGAAGCTCTATTTTTGTTGCTGTTTTCTGAGAAAGATTTAAAGGTGAAACTGAAAAATAGATACTGTTGGGGGAAAATTGCACCTGTTGTACTCAAAGCCTTCTCTTCTAAAAAGGTCAGGAAAGTGAAAAGACCAACAGTGAGGTACAGTTCATGGCCAGGGGTTCTTACACGTAGATGCTATATTGATTGATTTGACCTGAAGTGGTTTAGTTTGGTTTGTTCCTTAGGAAAATAAAACAGGTAATCAAGAGAATTGTAACTTAAACTAAACAAAACCAAGAGCTGCTTGTTTTTCTGTCAAGCAGGCTTAATTTTTAGGCAGCCAGAGAGGAGTCTAAATCATGTGAGTTCCAAAAACTTGCTTAAACAAGTTGCTGAGTGTCTGAGGCTTTGAGTGTCGTGCCCCTTCTGTTCAAGCTTTCAGAAAATCCCATTCCCTCTCACCCCTGAAAACCTGCCCTCATGTAGGTAGCTAACAAGCTGCTTGACATTAGAGACTCCTGCTCCAAAACGTTGCTTTGAACGCCTTAAAATGTCACATTCATATCAAATACGGTTCACCCACAAACCATCTGGTTTTGCAGATCTGAAAATGATCTTTCAATTAATTAAGCTTCTCCACTTCCTAATAAGGCCTATTGGAAACGCTGGGAGGCTGGAGCCAGCGGGGCTGTGTAGGTCTGACCCTGGCCGTGGACAAGGATCCCTCNAATAACCTGCTGGAATGACAGCCATTGTCTATAGCAAACCTTAAGATTTTTAAGGGCATCCATCTGAATAGACTTTGTGGTCATGGAAGGGCTGATGCTGTAACTATTCATTCCACTAATGGTCTCATTGATTTTTATTTACACTTTTTTCAGGTTTCAGAGGGTCTCAGTTTGAGTAAGAATTTCAGGATGGATGTTAAACTAAAACAAGGTTTCTATACCTGTCTTTAGGATGCTTATCAAAGTGGTGGCTCAGAAGCAGAGTGTTCAGTCTTCAGCAGAGCAGATGAGAAAAGCAGTTGGTGAGCACTGTTAAAAACCAGGTGCATGAGTTTGAAAACATTGATCCAAATCACTTCATTATAAGTAGTAGGGAAATGTCATGACTTACTGAGATTAAACAAAGACCTGCTTAGAATCTTGTGACTTCAGCTCATAAATGGATTTCATCACTCATTACAGCTGCATAAACAAATGCATGTGGTATATATGCATGTTTTGGTTTTGGAAGTTGTTGTTTTTAAAATCCCCTCAGAGTTTTTTTAATTACTCCTAATGAGCCAGCGTTCCCCAGTTCTGGAGCGATGCCTGATGTACCTGAGCAGCACAGCACAGGCACTGCTGCTAAGTGAATAGTTTGCCTGCTTTTCTCCCTTTCTGGCAGCTGAAGCATTTTGGCAAGCAAGTTATTTTAAAGGCAAAATTTACAATATGAAACCTGATGTCAAAACTTTTATTCCTTTTATGAAAGCAGTCTTACCCTGGTGCTCCTTTGGAGCCATAAATATATAAACCCAGCCCAATCAACAATTGGAGAAAGTCCTGTGCAGTCTCTGAGCTCCTGCTCCCTCCATGTGCAGCATCTTGACAAGGCACAACAGGAATGAGTATCAGTGGTATCTGTAAATCTTTGCAGATGGATAGAAATTAATTGTAGAACCCCAGAAATCTACTGGGAGCTTGGCTGTTGGGCAGCTGTTTATGGGGCATTTTATAGGTGTTCCAGGTATGCGAGTGCCTATTTTAAGGCTAGGCATTTTATTANTGGGGGGGTGGCAAGCTGAGCTTCACCCAGGAGCCCTACCTGGCCCAGGGTGGCCGCAGGGGCTGGGGAAATACCTGGATGTGTCCTTATAAGGCCAGGGAGCTGCTGCTCCTGCCCCAGCGCTCCCGGGCTCCGCTCAGCCACAGGTCCTAAAAAGGCAGCTCCGTGCTCCCGCTTCCCAGAGCTGAGCTCCCCCGGGAGCACAGGACAGCCCTCCCCAGCCAGGCGTTTGACTTACAAGGAGAGCCGTACTCGGGGGGTTTGCTGTCGCTTTTCAAGGGAGCTGTTGTGTTTACAAGCGCTGCTGGGTTTATCCTCTCGTTTAGTTGAAGAAGGGAAAGTGTCAGAGAGCGCGGTGTCCCAGCCTCTCCGGGCACGCAGGTTTCTGCGACGGGATTGATCCCCGTAGGGTCCCGGGCAGGGAAGGAAATGCACCCTGGGAAGCAGTTCAGAGCCCGAGTCTCGAAAGCCTCTTAGGTTATGGTTTTATAACAGAAAGTACTCAGCAGCAATATGAGCTGAAAGCAATTCACGTCCTTTTTTCCTCCCTCCCCTGGCTGCCATTCCCACGTTGCCTCTTTTCTGTGCAGGGGCCATGCTGTGTTCTTGGGTTGATTTGTTCTGAAAGCCAGGGAAGAGTTTTCAGCTCAGATTTACAGCCTGGTTTACCAAAAAGTTGTGGTAGTGTAACTGAGTGCTTGGGGGACAGGAGAGAGGGGTGGGGGGAAAAAACTTTGTTATTAACACCCCATGCTCTTCCTAACGTGAAACCAAAGCTTCTGTCCTCTCCTCCTGAATAAAAACTCTTCAAATGCTGAATATTTAATTAGATATTTTTTACAAGCTTCATTGAAAATTTCTGAAGGATCTGATTATTGGCTTATTTATTTCACATGCCAAGTAACAAGCTTAGTTACAGTCTGATAGGTTTTAAGGGCAAGTTCTTTACTGGAGCCAGATTTTGGAAAGGCTTGAATATGCTAATTCTGAAGTGGTTTGACACAGGATTTTTTTCTTTTTATTAAATCAACAAATCATCCTAGCTTAATTTGAAAAAATAAAGAGGGGTGTTTTTCAAATGTAAGATCTGTGACATTCTGGCAGTGCACTGAGTGGTCATGTTTCAGAAAGAGGCTTACATCAATTTTTCAAGGGGGATATTTGGGAAAAGTCCTTGGATAGTGTGCTCTCTCAAGCATGAGAGATGTTGGGGTGCAGCTCACAGAATCTGAACACATTGTGCTGGGGCACAGCAGTTTGTCTCTTCAGAACCACATGCTTCCTTAGTTTATCAGGCTGCTCCTGGCAATTCTGTTCAACCTTTGGACTTTATGGCCTCTCTCAGGATGCAGCACTGGTTCCCTAATATCTCTTCTCTTGTCTCTTGCCAAGTTTCCAGCAGGCAATGGGGCCATGACAAGCCAGGGTCACAGGTGTTGAAGGAAGTCAGCAGCACAAACAGCCAAAAGTGGATTCCACAGTTACAGGATGGAATACTGCTTTTCTGGGTGAATCTGTCAGACCATCTCCATCTTTTCTTTTTCAGACACCATAAGGTGTTATCTAGCTCCTTTTCCTTTTGTACCAGGGCTAGGTGTGTGCCTGTGGATTTAGTAGGTGGGGTTAACAGTACCAATGGTGTAGATAAAAAAAATAAAATTAAAAAAAAAAAGAAGAAAAAAAAAAAGATAATGCCATGTACTCATTTAATGCCCATTGTTAGCTCTGTTGTGTATTTTCTAATGTTCTTATATTGCTGATTCTTTAACTATTTTTTAACTGTCATGTAAAGCTTGGGTTATTCACATTTGAATGGTGGTAAAGGAGATACTTTAGGAAAAAACAGAGATCAGACAATAAGGAAGAGGGTAATGGGTAATTAGAGACAAACATTGATCAGGCAATAAGGAAGAGGGTGATAGCAGCTCTGGTACAATGATGCAGGGGGTGGTGTGTCTGACTAATGGCTATGGAATTTGATAATTTAGAAGGAAAAAAAATACAGCTATAGGTTCTGGACAGTAAATATAGCAGAGGAATGTTTAACAAAAATCCTGGTTGGCAAAGGGAAACTCCTGCATTTGACAAACAAGGTAGGGGATAGGCATAAAGGGCTGTGCTGGAATATGGGGAATACTGCTCACCAAAGCCATTCTGCCCCACTGGTAGTGGTCCCAACATACACTCTGTGTCAGGTTTTGTGACTCAGAGCTTTGGAGGATGTTGTTGGGAAGACACCCATGGGATGCTAGTGGGAGGCACAGTGGTTATTCTGAATCCAGAAAATGCCCACATGCAGATTTTAAAGCAGAGTGTTCTGATTTGCTGCAGTGTTCTGTCTTCCACGCTGTGCCATCAAATAAACTGTTAAGCTTTTTAAGAAATTTTAGAAAAATCTAGAATTTTTTTTGACTGTTAAAAAAGTTCTTTATACACACAAAATACTTGAATGCACCCAAACTACAGTCACTCTGAATTAACAATCCCCATCTCATGCTCAGTGCTGTCATTCTCAACCTGTGATTGTGTTGCTTAGTACAAAATGTAGCAGCTCTGCATGGAGCTCTCACTGGTCCTTGTTTATGTACAAAAACTTGTAGCAGAACAGCTCTGTCAGCTGTAGTGATGTTAGTATTTTTTTGTAGACTATTTCAACTGTGAGCTTTTGTCTGAACTGAGTTGTAGTGAAATCGAGGAGAAATTCTCCTTCCAGTGTCTGAATTAAGTTGAATTGTAGGATCTCATTTCAGAAAATACAAACATACCTACTTCAGAAGGTTTCACTGTTTTAACCATACTGATAAAACTGTGGAAACTTGTGAATGTTTTGGAGGTGAACTTTCTAAAACCTGGGGCCCTTTTCAATCACAGAGGTGGTCTGAAGTCCCACTGCCTAATGGTAACCCTCCTGTTAGCCCTGTGTGCAGTCTCAGCCCTTTGTTCATTCTCTAATCGTCAATCTCCAGTTAATTCAGTGAGACTTGTTTTGGAAAAAGGTGACTAAAGCTATCTGAATTTGCCCTTTAACCATATGAGGAATTCAACTACCATTCTGATAACAGGGGTTAAAGCACCCTTTAGAACAAGCTGATGTTGTTTAAGCCATGCATATTAAATGTAATCTGTGCTTAGAAAAGGAACCATTATCAGGAAACGTCATTAAGAATCTAAGGAATTGTTAATAAATAGCTTATTACTTCCAGGGATGGGCTCTGGAGGTAGTTTATATAAAAAGTTAATATTTTAGTGTTGGGACATTTGGTCAGTAAGCAAATATACTTTCATAGTAAATGCTTTTTGATGTAAATAGTACAAGCTCACACGTGCTGAGCTGACAATGTCATTGCCACTTGTGAAAATCAAACTTCCAGAATTTAGAGTATCAGCCATCCCAGCTCCACTGATTTCTTGTTGTTTCAACATAGTATGTTGGAAATCAGAACAGAGAGCAGATAGTACTGACAAAACATTTGTTGTTAGCTGGCTCCTGATAGCCTGTGGATTTTATTCATTGTCATTACTAAGGCTGTTGTAATTTCTTCTTTACCAAGTGGAAATCCTTCCATTTTAATGCAACTTCCCCACCCCATATCCTCCCCAACTCTTCAATGCTTGCAATAGATATCCTAAAGGCAAATGGAGTAGCTAAAGTCCTGAGTAACCTGTCTGACTTCATAGCTGACCATGCTTTGAGGAGGAGGTTGAAGTAGATGTTCTTCTGAGGTCCCTTTCCACATGAATTATCCTGTGATTTGTCAAAACAATTAAGGCTATTTCTGTATCTTTTTTGGGGTACCACGCTTTGAAGCTTTTTGAGATGGTCCCTTTTCAGAAAAGGCTGTAGCACTGTCACAAACTCAACTCTGATCACACAGCCAGTCCCACTGAAGTGAAATGGTAAGCAGATGTCATGTTATCCTTTAAACTTGGTTACTAAACCAAGTAGGCCACTTTGCACACAAGGCAGGAACAGCCAGAGATCCTGGTGTTCAGTGTGTCCCAGGAGATAGACTGTGTGTCTTACCCACTTTAAAAAAAGATTTCACTAAGAATATTTTATCTGGCCTGCCAGAAACCTAGCAATGTATGATTATGTTGTTTCAAATATTGTGTCTTTGGGATTCATTTGGTCTGGGAGGGAAAATACAATATGTTATCTCTAGGCACATGAGATGTCATCTCTGTCTTCTCCAGCTTGCACAATTTATACACTATTTACATATAGTGTATATAAAGCAGTGTCAGGGTGCTTAATACAACTCATGGGGCTGGAGTGTTTTTCATGGGCCCTAAGAGCAAGAGATAGTGCTGCTAAAAAAGTTTGCCAAAAGGAAGGTGGATTTTCTGGGGCTCTCATCACAGGTGAGTATAGCCCAGCTTTCAAAGGTGCTAACCAGGAACACCTTGAAGTGCTAGGCTGTAAACTACAACAGACCAGCAGCTGTTGTGCAAGCTGGTTGATTCTTGTGGTGAGGATGGGAACCTTAAAAATTAGGTAGGGTAGAGGGCAGGAAATGGGAGCCATTACAGCTGTCCCAAGGGAAGTGGTTCCACTTGTGAATCACAGTCCTGGTTTTGCCATGCAGTGTGGGAGTGGTGTCCTGTCCCAGGCGGATATTGCTGGTTTCTGGGACCCGGAAGGTCTAACTGCTCCAGGGGGAAAAAGAGCAGGAGACTCTGAGACCCACCATCATTTCACCTCTGCAGCCTCAGAACCATTGTTTGGGCAGCTGGAGCAGGGGAGAATCAGGACGTGTCAAGCCCTGTATTAAGTGAGATTAAGTCCATTGCTTTTAAGAAGGTGACCAGAGAGTGACAAGGACTGCAGCCCTTTACTGAGGAGTCTGACCACATGCCACATAGTCCTTGGGTTATCCCATGGAGAACAAAACCTACTACTGTGTGAGACAGCCCAGGGTGCCAAGTCTTGCCTTTCCCCCACCTCCATGAGTCACACAGGCTGGAGCCTGTCTCACAGTGGCACAGGAACCTCCTGCCCTGGCTCACACTCCAGTCTATCCTAGAGGAAACCTGCATAGGCTTCTGAGCTCTCTCTCACTGCACCCCAGCACTGCCACACCTCAGTTTCTTCAGGCCATCTTGTCAGGGCACCTCTGACTTACTCATAACGGATGCAGACATTGCAGCCAAGCAGTCCCTCCTCTGCTGCACGTGCTCTGTAGCTTCTAGGCTTTTTCAAGTGCTGGGAGGAATGTGCCCCTCCACTTTTTTCTGTCTAGTCCAAAGCCTTTACAGGAGCTGTTTCCACCTATTCTCAGCAAGAGAAGGCAGAAACAAGACAGATCCTGGCAGTTGAGTGTTGCTGTTATTTATCCTTCCTAAGCCAAATAATGAGACAAATCCCCAAACCACTGCTCATGCAAGGCTTGTGTGTGCTTTCTGCAGCAGTACTAGCAATGACTCTGTGCTGAGAGCACCACTACTATTTGCAGTTTGAGAGGGACTGAATGTGGATAGTGGAGTGTGAATATGGGGTGAGGAAGGGACAGAGATGTGTCTTCCACTTCTGTATCTTTCTGCACTGGTGCATTTCCCTCCACCTCCAATGCAAAGGTGCACACTCACTGATGAGGAGATCATTAGGAAGTTTCCATTGTTCATAAAACATGGTGGAGAGGAACCCAACATCTGAGTCCCCAAGACTTCTGCTAATGCTGTGGCTCACCAAAGATCTTTCATCTCAGCCCTTATTTCTTGCTACCAACTTGTCACCCCAGTCTTGGAACTAGAGGTGCAGCAGCAGCAACTATTTGGGGAACTTAAGTCTTTGATATACATTTGAGTTAGTTTTGTGGTATTAGGAAGCTGATGCAGTGGAATTTCTGTATCATGAGGTGTCTTTGCAGAAAGAGAGTCTGTTGTTAAATCTTAATGGCAATCCAGAAAAGTGCTTGCAGTTCTGAACTAAAGGTGGCACTTACCTAGTAAAATTAGGGTTAGTGAAAGTCTCCAGACCTGACAGGAGTGACCTAGGGCAGGTCCATTGGTCTTTTGTTGATAGACTTCAGCTTTGTCTGCTCATCTGTCAAGATAGCCAGGTGTAAACTATCTCTATTAGGAGTTAAATGCTTATGCTAAGGTCACTTGTGGCCTGAAACAATAACCCCTGCTAAGGGCCTGAGTTCATTAGGTCAGTAATTAGGTTATTAGGCATACAGCTGTTCTGTGTAGGTTTTTAATTTCATGTTCCATCCGACTTGCATCCATTGACTTCAGTTCAGTTTGTAAAAAACTGTTTGTGTGTACCATGAAGAGACTGTAAAAAGAATTGTTGAAGAAACAAAGGGGGCAGCTTCATAGGAGAAGTCTCAGGCTTTGCGGAAGGGCAGAAGAAATGAATTTACCATTTCTACAGAAGTTAGACTCAGCTGAAGGACCTTAATTCAAATAAAGCAACCTGGTTTCTTGTATGGTTTGGAAGAAAGTTCTTTCATCTGCCCAGAGCCTGTATCCTCACAGAGGACCTGATATAACCCAGAGAATCTACTGGAGCTCTTAGGAAGCTGAGACAAGGTAATCTGCACATGGTTGGTTTCTGTTTTTTTTTAAGAGAAGCATTGCACATAGTACTAAACTCACAGCTGAGTGAGCTTAGAAGCCCCTGGATGAAACAACTGGACTCTCATTCTCAGGAGAGAGGATCCACACTGTGTGCTTAGAAAAGCCAAACTAGGTTGGTGCTTTGCTCACTCTACAGAGGCTCACCACACATTGTATCTTGTCAGACTGGGAGTTGATTACATGTGCAAAGAGAGAAGCACGATCACATCTGTTGTCTGGAGACAGCGGTCCATTCTGCTTCACTGGCAGCTCAGGACCAGAGCTTTCAGATGAGTTCCTCACCTGCCTGTATGCTCAGGTAAGAGAAAATAGTGCATAGCAGGGTCTTACTGACAGGAAGATTAGAAGAATCTTGGACCTGAAAGGCATGGAGGGGATTTCAGAGGTGGGAATGCAGTATCTTCTGAAAAGTAGAGGCAAGCTTGCCTTGGATCTGTTCAGATGGAGCCAGTTTATCTTTGGGACCTCTCATAACAATTTCCACAGTCAAATACAACTTTTACTTCAAAAGGTGTGAAGAGTTGCTTCTGCTTTAGGGCAGACTGGAAACATTTCAAAGCACTGTCCCTCAGTAACTGCCATCTACTTAGATACCTATAGCATCTTGGAAGTTCATGATAGAAGGGGGACACCTTTTAATTTCTGTATACTAAAACAGTCTTCCCAAAATGCTGGTAGGTTTGCACAATATGCTGAATCCAGCTATGTACCTGAACACAAACCTCTCCAATCTTACAAGTTATTACGAATTTGTTATTTTATGTTTTGGTTTTTTTTTTAAAGACAATATAGTCAATAAAGTCAGGAGGGGAAGTGGAACTGCTGGCTACCAAGTTCTAGTTGTTATTTTTAATGTAACAGTACTCTCTTCCTGGATGGGGAATACACATGAGGGGACAGGTGGATGCAGATGGAGCACTCGGAAATGGGGGGGTTAGGTCAGGCCACTGACAGCAGGAACTGAACAAGAGCTGGGGCTAACATTCCTGGTAAACCTTCAATTAGATATTCAAGCTAATGAAGGAGAGGCTTAACCTTAAAGACATCCTCTTCCTGGTGGTTTCTTGTACTCCTTGGTGCTAAGGCTTTTTTTGGGGGGAGGGTTTCTGAGCACAGATCTGCAACAGCAGCCTTTTTATGGAAGTAATATATACAGCTCAGCTATCTGTCCAGTATCACAGGAGCCTTAGAGAGTGCACGTGGGCTGCATTAGCATTTCTGATTAACCTCTGCTTTTTGTGCAAATGTTCCAAGGTGTTAATCCTTCTGCTACTGTAATGAGCTGGAAAAGCTTTAGGTTGAAATCCAGGCAGCATCTTAAAAAACAACTTCTGTTTTTGTTATTGTCTTGACTGGCAGACTGAACCCCACTTGATCTGATTATTTTGCAAGTAAGAAATGTGTTCAGACTGACAGCTTGTACCTTGTGTTTTATCTTCCAAAAGAATTTTTAGAGTCTTTAGTTATAAGCTTCAAAAATAGTAGAGGTTTATAACTGAGAGACTGGCAGATGTTGTGGATAAAATCAAGATTTAAGTACAGCTATTAATTTCACTTGCTGGTATCATGTAAAGCAGTGCTGAAGACAAATGCATTATAGTTGGCTTTTAAGGATACTAGCACCCTGAGAAACTGTTTATATATCTCTTGCCTATTCCTTGTAACTCTTTGTAATGCTTCCAGTGACTACAATGATATACTTAGATAGAAGAGCTGATCTACCAAAGCGTTACCCTAGGAATGAACTCCACTAATCAACTGCTCATGACTCCAACAGATGTTTCTGTTTTTCAGACAATTGGAACCTCATGTTCTATATTTTAATTTTTTTTTTTTTTCCCTGTACTTGCAGCAAATGCCCCACTACACATGTGAGCTTCAAAAACTTGTCACATGATACCAGGAACAAATTGTTAAGCCAGTCAGCAAGGTTCAGGTTTGAAGTGGTGGTCCATGGGAGGCAACTGGATCTTAGAAGCCAGAGGCATGGGTTGTGGAACCACCATGCTGTGGTTTTGTTGTAAATGCCAACACTCTATTTCAGCCTCTCTATGAAATTTGGAAATGCCAGATGAACTCAGAGCAGAACTCTTTTTTTTCAAAGACTGAATCACTTTAGGATGTCGAGATAAAGTTAAGTGATACTTTTGAGGATATGAGTATTATACTTTTGAAACCACATAAATGGGATGAGAATTGTTTATAGGATGCTGTTATGTAAGGGCTTAGCTCCTGCAGAAGGTCAAAATTGGAGAATTTTCAGTCCTAGTTGAAATACAGATGTGAAGAATTAACTTCTTCCTTCAATTTCTTTAGTCTGTTACATCTAACTTACCACTTTGGGTTTTTCCAATTGATTAGTGACCCGTAGATCATTGATCAATTAAGACCTTTGTATGATTTGTGCAGAAGGAAAAAGAACGTGGGTAGAAAAGGGTATGTGGGTATGTTGTCACTCCCCAAAGATGCAGCATACTCTGCTGTCAATGAAATTAGAACTACTTAGTGAAAACAAAACACCTGTTAAAAGAGTACAATAGAACCATTACAAATTGTAGGCACTGGAGACACACTTCTTTGAGATGATGGCAACTCATTTTTCTGTTAGCAGTGAGCAATTAACTGTGAACTTTCCCCTACCCACAGCTCAGCCATGCTGGATTGATTCAGGAGCCATGGCAGAACTTGGCTAAATAGGCATGACCAGGAGGTTTATCAATATTCACACTTCGTTAACCAAGCAGGATCCTGACCCAGTGTTGGATACCATAGCCAGAACTTTTTCCTTTCACCCTTTCTCAAAGTAAATACATTAACTTGCTGCTGGACTTGATTGTCATGATAAACACAAGCACAAAGAACAGTGTGAGTTGCAAGCTGTTCCATTAAGTGACTGGGAAAGGGTGAGAGTGAGGGTAGAGAAGGATGAGGACTGCCTCTGCAGCCACTCCTGGGATATTAGGTACTTCTGAAACATTTCTCAGCTGATAAAGATTTAATCAGTTAAAAATATGACCAGTAGTATGCACTGGGCATATTTCATAGTTGTTTTCAAGCTGGTAATATGCTCTCTTTGAACATTGTGTTCCTTCCTATTGTTTTAAAGCTAAACTCTAAGCTCCTGGTGCTGTTTGCATGTATTTGATGGAACCTGAACTTGAGTTGAAGGTCTGGAGTGCCAAAGGATTTCTGTCTGCATAAAGATGCTGTGTTTTCGTGGCTCTGGTTGAGATTTCCTCCTTGTTTCTTGCATTCTCTCTGTAGAGAAGGAAACTGAGAAGCCCCTAAAAGATGGATATCACAAAGCCAGGGGATGGTCCTCATTAGAACATGAGTACAGAGTGATGGGAGTGGGAGGAGGGAAATGGTTAGAGGAGAGAATCATCTAAGCCAAAGAATGAGAGGACTTCCAGAAGAGGTTGACTAGAAATGCTGCAGTTGGCTGACAAACCACAGAGAGAACAGATAGAGTATCAATTTGAAATTCTGGCAAGTGCCTTTTGAAATAGAGAAGAATTATTTCAGTGGAATGAAGGAGAAAGAGGTGGACTGAACAGAGTCTGGCATGAACCTCGAGGAGGAGAAGACATCCAGATGTTGCTGCAAGTAGTAAGCCCAGTCAGTGATCTTAGAAATCAAAGAAGGTGGGAGATGAGTGACACAGAGTGGGCAGTACTGAAAAAGGCACAGCTGGGCAAAGAATGGATTCAGGTTCTTTCAAGTTAGCAGAAATTACAACAAACCCAAGATTGTGCAGTAGAAAGAAAATAAACTGTGGAGCAGAAGAAAAGATGTAAGGGTGAACAAAAGGAAAACAGAGTTGATTTGTGGATCAGTGGAGAGACTAGAAGGAAAGCAGGCAAGAGGTTTCTTTATGGGATGTGAGAGAGGGCCTTATTGGCAGAGAAGAAAAAGAACAGATTGTGCATTATCACTTTATCTTTTGGAAGTGATAAGCAAGGTCCAATGCAAAGAGAGAGGGGGGGACAGAAGAAAGGGAATATTTGGGCAGCAACAGTTTTGAGGGATGGTCACAGGAGCTGAGAAGGCTGCTAAGATCATGAATGTGGGCTACAGTTAAATTACAGTGATTAATTTCTGATGGTAGAAAGGTGGAAGGGCAGAAGGGGAAGGCAATCAGTCTTCAGGGGTAGACTTTCACCAGGAAATTTCCTCTGTAAAAGCAGAGGGTGCAAGTATGGGAAAAGAAACAAGAGGATTAGCAGAGAATATAACACAGAGAGACAATCAAGCTTGTTGATGAGAGAAAAGGAAGATAAAAGTAGGGAGAAAGACTGAAGTGTGGTCTTCCCATTCTTTGAGTGCCTGACCAGACCTCCTCCCTGGCATTGTCTGTCCTGCCAGGTTTGGTCTCGTTTCTTTTCTCCAAATAGCCAGTCCTGTAGCAGGCAGGAGAGGCAACTTTTTGAAACAGTTGTTCCTGCTTTTCAGAGTAGCCTGCCAGCTACTGCTAGAGCTGATGTTGGGTCTGCTGAAATGAATGTGAAGAGCCCAGCTGATGTCAGTAGTACTGGATCAGTCTACATCTGATTTAAAAAATCACTTGTCCTGTGGCTGTTTTCAATCTCTCTATCCCTGACATGTTTACCAGAGCAATACTATGAAAAACTCAAATCAGAGTGTGTCTAAATGAACATTCTATTCTAAAGGAACATGCATGTCAAGAAGTAACAGCAATGAGTAGAGCTGAGATGCTGAGTGAGTCTTTTGGACTTGCCAACTTCCACAGTGCTAGTCTCACATCTGGAGACTGTGATCAAAGTTGTCCCTGTAGGTATATCTAGGGAAGGCCAATTACCACATTAACAGACCTGGAGTTGTGTAGAGAGACCAAAAGTCTGAATAGCCAGAGAGAATAACATCAAGTGGTTCCCCAGACTCAAGATAGCTTGGTTCAAATAGTTCCCAGACACACAGAGATGAGAGTGAAGATACATGCTCAGGCTAATAGCAGCATCTCCACACCCTGTTCTGGGGCAAGAGGAGTCAGTTATCAAAGCCAACTTTGCCTGTAACCCTAATTAAGGAGCTCCTGTAGGTTTTTTGAAGGGTGTAAGGAAACCCTGTTGCCCTCTTCCCTGCTTCCAGCTTCGTGGCCAGAGAGATGGAGAGGTTCTTCCCTCTGAGAAAGATTTCCAGAGATCTTAAATCATAAATCTTGTGTATGTGCATCTAAAGCACATGGACCTGGGTGGACGTGTCCCCTAGAGAGGGTGATAGTGGGAGATCTGCTCTGCTAGGGGCAGGTCAAAGCAGTGGTTGTGTGGGAGAGTTTGCAGTCCTTGGGAGGGGGGTTTCAGGCTGGCACCTCTCCCAGCTGCATCCCTGCCCTCGCTCACATCCACACGGTGCCATCACCGCGCAGTCATCTGCCGGCTGCACGCCCACGGAGCACCCCAGGAAGGAAGCAGCGGAGCTCTCCAAGTCAGGAGGATTACAGGAAAAAAAAACCCAACAAAAACCAAACCAACAAAAACCCCAACTCACAACAACCCAGGCAGCAAACAGCAGGCAGCCTGTGTATTGTACCGAGTCCTCCCGGACTGAAGGAATCCTTTGCCCCATGATTCATGCTGAGCTGTCCCGCTCCATCCGGCAGCAGCCACCCACTTGTAACTGGGTGCCGGCTCTGCCGCTGCTGCTGGCACCAAAGCCTGCAGCATTTCAGGATTCTTTTGTTAGTCAGGGCACTGGCACTTCCTTTGCCATTTGTCAGCCTCCAGGAAGGCTTGTGTGTGATTAGGGGCTTTTTTTTCCTTTTTTTTTTTTTTTTTTTTTTTTTTCCCCTCCTCCCCCCCTTTGTTATTATTTTGTTGGTTTACACGTTAGGAACCTGGAGGTTTGATTCAGTCGCTTCCTTGCTCTCCACTTCCTGTAGACTGAAGTCTCTGTTTGCTGATGATTAGCCAATGCTGGCTGTTCTGGCAATGAAGATGTCTCAAATCAATCCTATCCTGTCTGGCTTTCCAGGAAGAGAGCTGCCCCTCCCCTTGCTCTCCTCGGCCCCTGTCATCCAAGACTGAAATTTATCAGAGCTGCTGCGGGCAGGAAATTAGCTCCTTTACAACTTGTTCTCCACTGCTTCTCATTCACTTTATTGTTTTAACATTTTCCAGAAAATAAGGCAGAAAACAAACCTGCTTCCTCTGTAGAAGAGATGTGCTGTTAACCTGTGAAATGCTTATTTCTCTGGCAAGCTGCTTCTTATCTTTATAGCAGAACTACAAGATGGAAATCAGTTGCAGTTAAACTGAGATAATGAATAAAACTCTGGAAAACATTTAGTCATCCTTTAGCATCCTGAAGATAAGGATTTCTACATATAGGCATCAAAGCTATTATGAACACCAAGGGAGGGATAGGCTCAGGAAAAATGGAGTGAAGGGTGCTGCCTACAGACTTAGGAATGTGTTTGTGAGGAACTTTTTGGGGGGGCTTGGGTCTTCGGGTCTTCAACACCTGTATTGTTGTCTGAACTTTCCTGAAGAGCTGAGCACCTGTTGCTTCCATGCATGCAAACCTCACCTTAGAACTGCATGCAGGTAACAGAAAAGTGTTTTTTGCTGATTTTATGTCTGACTTTAAACATAGATATATTTGTGTTTTCTGAGTGCCTTTCCAACAGCAACACTGGGAGATTATTTTTTTATATATATGCCAAAAGAAGACACTCTCTTAATTAAAATCAGACATTTGTGGTGCTATTCAGCATTAAAAATAAACCTCTGCCTTTGCCAGAAGTAAATTTGGCAATTGTGTGCTCCCTGCTGCAGGAAAACAATGTCTCTCTGTAGAGCTCAGAACCAAGCTTTGGCAGTGAATTGAGGCCCGATGTCCATTGATCTCAATGGAAAACCTATTATTAGAAAGATCACTGTGACCACATCCTGCCATCATTTTGTCCCAGAACCACCATTGAGGTCAGCAGGATTTTTGTGCAAATATTTATGGCAGGATACGGCCCACTTCAGGGCATTCTGAGGGCTGAACAGCCCTTCAGCTGAAATGTTCCTTCTTCGTGCTGGATCCTATCAGCCCACTAAAATCTGATCCATGAGCAATTCAGAATCCCACCACCTAAGCTGGTGTTGACTGAAACCAAGTCAGTCAGTTCGTGCAATTTGAATGCAGACATGAGGCAAGACTTTGGCATTGCACAATGTCCTGACTGATTATGCTGTGCCTTGGACACTGGATGGGTTGTATCCTCCTAACTTCTCAAGAAAGCAGCAAGGAGTAAATTACTGCTGAGATACATAGGTCTGTGGCTTTGGCAAGTGAAAACTGTTGATAATGAAATAACTCAAGATTTTTGTTTTCAGCAAATGCTTTGCATATGTGACTAGTGCAGCTAATTTCCTGCTTGCCAAATTCAGTTCTATCAACACTTATTGGAACCACGAGCTCGGAGACTAGAGGGAATGCTCTCTCCTTCATCCTTTTGATATGGGGAATAAATGAATTCTTTTCAGCTTACTGTACATCCGTGTTTTCACTGGACAGCAGAAAACTGTGTCACTGACTCATTGTTTGATCTTGGGTAAATCATCTAATCCTGTCTATCCCAATACCCTCGTCTGCATAAATAATATAATGACTCTCATCTGTCCTTAGAAGCTGTTGGAATAGCTTTGGTTTATATAGTTTTAGCTTTACTTTAGTCTTTTCCACAATGTTTTATTGGAGAAAGGAGGCTTTTACCCAAGTCAAAGCCAAAAGGTTTCTTATCTCTGTCTGGGTGCTGAAATAATCAGATTTCACAGGTTTTTATAATTCTGCAATTTCTCTGATAGAATGACAACCTTGCATTTTCAGCAGTAGCTGCTGGAGTCCAACTGGGCTTTTGGAAGGTGGGGGAATTCCTGTGCTGTGAACCTGTTCTTTTCTTCCAAATTCTGTACACGATTCCCTGTAAAAAGTGAAACAGGCACAACAACATCTTGATGCTCACCTGGAAGAGGAGTTACACTACTGCCTGGTTCATATGTAGAATGTATTTTAGATTGAAGCCTAAAAACTTACAAGGAAAATTAAAAGCATAATAATTTACCTGGGAATCAACAGCTATAAGGAAGGGGAAAAAAACCCCAAACCATCAACCCAACAAACCCAACAAAAAAAGCCAAACCCAAAACTTGACCTGAAAAGATAAATGGGCCAAGACATTTTCAACTCTGGATTATGCAGAATGATTCTTTGCACTATAATCTGCATCTTGAGGCCCAGGACTAACATGTGGTTTATGGACTCATTCTCTTCCTCCTGTAGTTATATGCCTGAAGAAAATGTCACTCTAATGCTGGGAAAAGAACATGCATTGCTAGTGACAGAATTTTAGGTTGAAATTTTTTTTTGTTTCAAAGAAACTGGCCTCCTGGAAACCTTTTTCACTCAGATAAAACTTTTGGAGGGAAGAGATGGCAGGATATGAGGATATGAGATCTGAGGGATGGGTGGTAGTCTCAGTAACAGCACTTCTAAGGTATGTGGGGGAGAAAGGTTTGATTCTCTCTCTTTTTTTTCTTTTCTATTTTTTTTTTCTAACCTGACTTTTCTTTGACTTTGGTGGAGAGAAAAAAAAAAAAAAAGTTTACTTTTCCATTTCAATAGTATCCTGATGCAAGAATAAAAACTAAAATGCTAAAAAGGGCTGCAAAATGGAATTCTTGTTTTCCAGCCAGTCCTGAAACGGAACAACTCTGTGTTTGTGAAGGGCTGGAGAGAGAGAGGTTTCCTCTTAAACAGGAAAAGTGTAATCCTGCTACTGCACCTTAGTCAGAGGAGATGTCTGGTTCCCTGACAGAGCTCACTGGAAAGCAGTTTGCTTTCTGTCCCACACAGCAGCTGTGGCAGAGGCAGTAAGTACTCCAGTGGAGACAGCTTTGTGGTTAATGTGCTGATTCGGGACTCAGACTGGGTTCAGTTCTGGCTTGTCCAGACATTTATTTAATCTTGAACAATGTGTTTAACCTGTCTGTGCTTCAGTTTCCTCTCCGTGAGAGTTTGCCTGAGTGAGGCATCAGTGAACTGCCCTCAGTACAGATGTGATATTCTTTCAGTCCAACCTGTTAAGCAAGGTAAATTTTTTTAAGGTTAGCTTAAGCTTTTTGGGAATAGGTTTAAACTAAACTGCAGTTGCCAATTTTCTACTCGGAGTGGTTTTTACTCTTATTTTGCACAGATGCATCAAAAAAATCTGATTGAATCAATATAACAAAGCTGATGGGTCCATGCACATGTGTTTGTACCTAAAAATTTTTTTTTGTTTTTCTCTAAACGTTGTCTGTAGGGACAGAGACTACCTTTTGTCAGGCTGCCTACACAAATAATCAAATATTTCCTAGACAGTCCTGGAGATTTGAGTCTACCAAGAGTTGGGGCTCTTATCTTCTAGGCTCCCCCACCTGGAAAACCTCTACATTCATATGTATTTTGTAGGGAGAATGAGATACTCAGATTTCAGGAAGTGCAGAAAACCTTATGATCAAGGTTTCTTACAAGGCTCTAATAGAAAGTGAAAATATACAGGGTGGGAAGCCTTGATATTGGTCTCCATCATTGTAGAGGCTGAGACAGTGAAATCAGTGATTTGATTGCTGCCCTGTGAATGAAGATGTGAAGGTTCAGTCTGCACAGAGAAGTTGCATCCCTGAAACAGGAGGGAATCTTTTAACTGCTTCCTTCTGTTGTCTTCCTATCTGCTTTGCCACCAACGTTTAGTGGTTGGTTTGGGCTTTTTTTAAATTTGAATTAACACCATGGGTTTTGTTCCTGAGAAGAATAATAGCAATAATACAAAATTACTGCTTTGCAATTAATTTTGGAGAGTGCATATGGAAATCTTCAGGGGTGAAAATAGCTGCGATGGGTGATTGTTGCTACCAGCAATGAAAAGGTTTGGCTTAAGGTATTAAAAAAACCAAACAACCAAACACCTCAGAGATGCTGAAATTTCATCTGGATAGATAAACGTGTAGGCTGAGTGCATGAGATTCTCAGGCACTGGAAGGATAGAGGGGAGCTGGTGAATACCCTGAAGTCCTGACCTGCCTTTGTGAAGTTCTCCATACCACAGGCACTAAGTGTTCTTTAATGCAAGTCAAGCACTCCAAATGAGGAAAGAGAAAGAAATGAGTCTGAGCAGGAAGCTTCAAATATTCTAAGACTAATTGAGTTTAGATAATTAAGGGGTTTTAGAGCAGTAATTCAGAGGCGAAGGGGAGGGGAGGACAATTTAATTGAGATTGCCTGTCCATCTGTGAATTCTCCGTGCAGCCTTCTGTGCCGCATCCCGCTTGTCATCGGTTCTGACCTAAAGGACTTGATGTTGTTTGTATTGACCTTATTAGTTAGCAGCACTGCAGGCTTCCCCTGGCCTTCTGTAGCTATTCTGCCTCTGGTGCAGTGTCTGTGTGACAGTGTCTGGGTTGTCCTTGACTGGAGGGAATGCCCTGGCCTGGCACGTCTGCCCTTTTGAGACCTCGTAGTGTGCTCTGGGGTCACGCCAGGAGTTGGGGGGGGATGAGGAACAGTGTTTGAATGCTGCTTTGTGGTTCAGTTAGAGGCTGTTCTGTGCATATCAGTACTAAATCTTCATCTCTGCTACAGCAAGGCAGCCAAAATCAGAATCAAAATCCAAACCTCTGCTGCTAGGAGCAGGTTGATAGTGATGATAAGCCTGGCTGGTTCAGTAGGTGAGAGGAGATGGCAGCCAAGCCTCGTAGCTTGCCAAGGGAAGAGGTTCCCAATAGCTCTGCTCTGGCTGCTACTAAGAAAAAAAACCCTATTTTTAAAGGATGTCATTTCATATCCTGCACTTTGGGAACAACCATGCCTGTGCTAGCTGCAGTGCAGCACCGTGGATCCCCTCCTGCTCTGTGACTGCCTCTGCAGATGCAGCTGGTTGATGTCTCTGAGCTCAAGCTTGCCTGCTGCCTTTAATAGGCAGGGACCAGGACAGAAAAGAGACCCTGGTGTGGCACTGCAGGAGTGACAGATCTGGACACGATGGGCAGGAAGCCAGCAAGTGAGACCATCCTGCAGTGTAGGAGATGTGGATGGTGCTGAGGAGCTCACACCCATTGACTTTTCTTTTATCTGACAGTGTGGGCAAACCCAGAGTGCTGCAGGAGTGGTGTTGACATCTGAATTTTGATTTACTGGATAAATGAGATATATGATGCTAGAGCTGTGTCCTGCTCAACTGTCTTGCTCTTAGGCTGTGTCCACCCCACAGGCAAATGGAGTGAATTCCAATTTTATGTTGACTGGTGCCTGTAAACACTCCAGGGATTTAAATGAGGCTGACCCAGCACCATGCCAAATGTAATCGAGATCAAAACACTGTTAAAACTGCAGCAGATCACGTTTCTTAATTTAGAAGGAAGCTAGAAGATATTGAGGAAAGGCCTTGAAGCCTCCACAAGTACTAAATGATAATGTGCTTCTTGTGCTGTTAATGAATAGAAGCAACTTGACTCAGCACTCTGCAGGTTATTCCCTCATTATAAGGACCTCTGAGAAAATGAGAAAGGCACCTGGAAGTGGATTGTCTGAGTTTTTCTTCTCATCCCCAGCTCTTTCACAAGTGCTGCAGGGGAGGAGCTGCAGCAAAGAGAGGGGCCCTTTTCTAACAGACTGTCCCTCTTGCCCCAGGAGTCCACTCATCAAAAATGAGGAAACAAACTCCAGGATGTTTTCATGGGGAGAGCCAGGTGATTGCTCTGTACTAACCTGCTATCATCAGGTGTTTTCCTAGTGACTGTCATCATTACTACCCCTCTGGGGCTATTTAGATATGGGAAAGTGGAATAATTAATCAAAGAGGATGTTCAGAGCTGCTAATTTTCAGTCAGATTTGTTACTGGTCCAAGATTTAACACTTCCTTTCTCTGCCAAGCACATACTAAAAATAACATTTTCAGAGTGTTGGAGACCACTAGAAACCTGTGGTATTTGGCACTTGACTATCACCTTTCATCTGGAGATCTCAAAGCAGAAAGTTGGAGCTTTGCCACATCTACTTAGAATTGGGAAATGTTGAGATGTTTTTGGACCTTTTTGAGATGTAGGTAAACAGCAGACAAAATCTCTGAATGGCTCAAAAGGTCTGAATTTCCTTCCTGAGTGACATTGATTTTAAAAAAAAGATGTCCTTTTACCTTAACCTTGGCAATCTCATGACATCTCTGCATCTCAGGGCATTGTTACTCCTTTGTGGGGCCAGGGGAGATGCATGTGTTGTGTGTTATGGGGATACATTCACTGAGAGGATGGCTACCTCTGCAGAAAGGTTACAGCACCCAGAAAAGCTTGTGGAGGAGTTAATTCACATGTTGTTGTTACATTTTGGTTGTTTTTTTCCTTGTTTAAATTTCTTTCTTTCTAATTAAGCAGAGCTTCAGACTGCCTTCCAGCAGCCAGATGTGTTAACTAATACTCTGGCATAAGGAATATTTTTTTTTGAGAGAGGGTTGCTTTTTTGCTGTTGTTTTTTTGTTTTCCTTTTATCTACTTTATTTTTCTCTTCAGTCACAGTCGCTGGTAACATAGAGATGATGGAAGCAACCAAAAAAAATAGAAGCACTGTTTGGCTGGAAGAAAACCAGAAGATTAAGTCTGTTTGTTTAGATTGGTCACAGAGAGTCAGGAGGGTTCCCTGCCTGTTTTGTAGGCTCTGCCATGAGTGTAACGTGTCAGATGGGTCTTCTCAGGCCTTGGGAAAGCAGCTGCTTTTTCCTCTGTTGGGAAAACAACACATAGGTGGTGGGCTTCAGCCAAAAGTCCACTGAAAGAGCTTAAATAGAGACTGATCTGAAAGGCAGGCTGAGACTGAGACATAAGTTCCCCAAGGAAAGGGGATTTATTTGGATTTTGCCTCCAAGTAGTTGAGCACTTTTCTCCCAAGACTCCAAGTAGCTGCAGAGTCTCTTCCCTTCTGAGCCAAAGGATTTAGGATTTATGGTGGTTGAGAATTTTGATTGCTCTGCTCATTTTGTTCATTTGCTTAAGTCTCTGGAAGTTCCTGTAATTTAATCAGACCAGCAGCAATAGTCACTTGCCTGGAAAAGAGCAAGAACCTTTGTGCCATGGTGGTGGTGCACACAGCTGGCCATGGAGGCCACGTGGACTTTTGGAGAGCAAAGCAGGTTGTGTTGGGGATCACACATCAGGAAATGGTCACATTGTGCCACCTCTCAAAAAATGGGGGGAGGACCAGGCCTTGTATTAGCACAGGAACTGGGAAGGTTTTGTTACTGGGAAGGGGATATTCTTACTCCTTAATGGTGGTGATGTGGTAGGGGTAACTAAAAGAACCTCCTCACTGTGAGCAAGCAGTGGATTGTTTATTTGGCATAAAGAATGAAGTCAGCTGCCTGATGAGAGATTTAAATGTTAGGGAAATGTCAAAACTGCCCCAAACTATTTGATCTGCCAAATCTCAGGGAAGTTATTATTTCCACAGAGGCTGTTTTTGTTATGTTGTAGCAGCCTGGCTGCACTGTGTTGTCTGAGTGTGCACTGAAACCATTCATTATATTCTGCTTGCCACATCTCACCCCATCCTGACAGAAGTGAAGAAGTACAGGTGGATCATTGAAGGTTTTTTTTCCCCAGTATTGATGATAAGGTGAAAGTACCAGGCCTGGTTAGAGATATTTCATGCCTGACTCTTGCATCATGCTAAGTGACCTTCAAACTCTTGCTTGCATGGAGACTGTGGGGACCTTTGGATTTACAGCACTGCACTCCAAGTTGTTGTGCACCTTGGCAAGGGCCAAATTACTATTTCAGTCCAAGCCTGTGGGTGAGGAGTGAAGAGACATGTTTTGCACTCCAGTCACACTGCTGAATATTTTTGAATGTTATAGACTTAATTTCAAGTGAGAAAAGACTTCTTTTTTTTTTTTTTTTTTTTTTTTTGCCTGAAGAAAAAAATGCCTTGATAAAACATTTCTGTGTTTCTTATTTACTTCTCACTCCTTGCAGGTTGCTTCCTTAAGGATTCTCTGTCCCAACTTTTCCTCTAACTTCTGATTTTTCTGGACCTTTCTCTCTATGTTAGTAATTTCTGGTTTTCTTCCAGTACCTTTCTCTTCATCTCAACTTGAAAAAAAAAAACAACAACAAAACCTTTCCTTTGCATCTTGACTCTTTGCCCTTGGCAGCAGACAAAAGGGAAACAGTGCTTGTGGGAAAGTGACTGCTTTCAAACCTGTGGACACAAATGGGAGCTGGGAGGTCGGATGCTCTCTAGATCTGGAGATGCTGCACATGGTGTAGAGATGGAGAGAGAGGAGATGCTTGGGGGATTCCTGCATGGCTTCTGGACTGGAAGAGGAGAAGTGAAAGACAAGACAGCTGTGTGTGTGGGGAGCAGAATTCATTCCTCATCTCCCTGTCTACACTCTCTGGCCTTCTCGGATGAGGAGCAAGCAGGTGCCTGTCGGCTGAATTGCAGTGGATATTGCACAAGAAACTGTAGGCTGGTGGAAAGACTCCAGGGAGCCAGCTTCAGCCTACGGACAGTAGGTTTGACTCCCTTAGTCTAGACACTCTCACAGGGATTACATCAACAATAATTTGTCAGTCTCTATTTATTTTCCAGTGGCATGCTTAATATTTACTAGTGCTGAGATTCTCCTTGTACTCTTCCGTGGTCTTTCATACAGGAACGACTTGTAGCCCTGCTATCTAGGCCACAATTTCCATGTTTTTAAAAATAATTTCAGTGGTACTGATGCTTAGGAGAAGGAAAGGCATAGAATGTCTGCAAACATCCACATCCCACTGAGAGGCAGGAACCTGTTTTGAGAATCTCCACTTCCAGCTGATGGCCCAAGAGCATCACATATTTTAATAAGAATTACACATATTTAAATATGTACATCAGGCTTGGGAATAAGTTATGAGCCTACATTGATGTCATATTAGGAAGACATTCCTTCAGCCTCAAAACCACTGGTGGAATGAGTGTCACAATTCCAGTTTTTTACATGATCAACCTACCCCTTTCAGGTACAGTAACTTGAGGAAAATTACACACAAAATGCAGCCCAACTTTAAACATTAATTGAGGTGCCTAACATGAGAGGGCACTGCTCTAGGTGCTCTGTCTCGATGACTCAGCTGCCCTTTGCAGAAGCTTTTCAAGTAAACTTCTGCTCTGAATCACCCTCTGGAAAAGTTTTCCTCTTCCTGTGGACTGGAGAGTTAGGAAGAATAAATTTTAAAATAAAGCTGTGTGAATAGCCACCTTTAACTTCCTCTCTTCTTTTCACAACTAGGATTAGAAGTTCAAGATCTGGCAACATTTTGTGCTCTACCTTCTCTGCTCCATTCCCTCCAAGGATATTATGTCAAATCTCCATAATCCAGAGAGAGGGTGATGGAACAATTGCATATGTTGAAGATCTGATATGAAATAACCTAAATCTACAAAAAACCCCAGACTTGTGAGAATGTTTAATGCAGTTCTTGGCTTATAAATGCAGCAGGATGATACCAGTTTTGCAAGACTTGTCTTGGATCCCCTTCCCAAGTTCTGAAAGGGCATTAAACTTTACAACTTGTTGTTGGGGAGAGGGGAAACCCACGGAGAAATAAATCTTTAACTTAACACAAAAATCAAGTAACTCTCTCAAACTCAGAGAATCGATGTTGTTTTATTATTAAACCAATGTTCTGTTGCTCCCATGGAAACAAAGGAACAAATATTTGGAGCTGTGTAACACCTTCCACCAAAATTCCAGTTAAGAATGTTTTGGTAAGTGTTTCTGTCAGTGAGAGCCCTCCTGTTCTCTGAATGACTGCTTTGTGCAGCTCCTGGACTCCAGCACAGGCGACGAGGTGGAACTCTGTGCTCAATCTCATGGACATTACTTGTCTTTCCAATTCTTTAAAAGGAATTAATTGCAGCAGGAGGTCTTCACCCAGTATAAATGATAAGTTTGAGGCTGTAGCAGTGACCCAAATGAAATGTGTGACAGTAGTGGCATTTGGTCATTTGCTATTGGGCTTTTTTAATCCATAATTTTCCAGAGATCAGTCCTAGCAACATGCCAAATGATTTGACCTTGAACCCAGCATAACCCGTTCAGAAATGGAAGGAAAATCCCCATGAAATACAACTGACATTTTGGCTAAAAATCATATTTATTTTGTTGAGATAATATCCATCTCCTCATTACCAGTGGGAAGAGATCTTTCCATGCTGCCAGATATCTTTTACCTGAGGCACCCCATCTGTTTATATTTGCAGGTTGGGGTGAGAGAAGGAAATCTGATCAAACTTGGCAGGTGTTTTTTTTCTTTTTTTTCTTTTTTTTTTGCTTTTAAAGTAAACCACTGCTATTACATTCTCTTGTTCTGCACGCTTGCTTTCACCTGCAGGTCAGCCATCACATTTTATGAATTTTACCTGGAAATTTTTCTTGTTACCTTGTTTTCCAAACAAGGAGTTTCATCCAAACAAGGAGCAGTAAAATACATTGACTCTGGTTTTCTGCACTGGATTTTTTTTTTTTAGTGAATATAAGGTCAAAACTGTAATTAAATATCTCACCACTGGGAAAAGCCATTATAATTCTCATTTCCAGTGTGGAAAAGCATCAGCAATGTCTCATTAGGTGCAAGCCCATTTTGCAACCTTTCCCTTGCTGGAGGGGAAATCACCTTTTTCTTGTCTACCCATATACCTATTTTCACACAGTTCACAGAACTTTAATATCTTGGATATCTCCTCTGCTCTGTTAACTGTCTTTGAAATCTGCCAGGTGGTTTGAAAGTTATTAAGATGGGAGGGAGGAAGGACATTTACATGATGTTTTTGCATGTTAGGCTAAAATGTAAACTTGTGATGTGTGGGGAGACATCACAATGATTTTGACTCTATCAAATTATGCTCCCTTCCTGAACTAGAGTTGGTTATGCTGCATTTACTTTGTGTAACACCACTTGTACAAGGATGATGAAGCCCTCTAAATGTGAAATAAAACCAACAGAGTAATCCAAAACTTTCTAGATCATAATTTTTCTCATACTTCCCTCTGTGATGGACATTGAGATTATGGTCCAAAAAAGTTGGAAGTTTTAAATTGTAATCTCTAAAAAAAAGTCTCTGTGATCTTTAAAACTCATCCTTGACAATTTACAGGCAAGCTAGAATATACCAGCATGGGAAAACCTTCCTTTGCTGTAGGCTGAATGAAATGTTCAGATGCCTTTAATGGACCACACACTGGAATACCTTTCAGTATTATCAGCAAATAACTCAGAAATCCTTGGCCATATGGTATTTGAACTGAAGTCAGAGGGCATATCTGGCACGTGGTTTGTGGTCCCTGGAAAATATTATGGTGGGTGGAATATACTGAAATTGGGGAAGTAGGAAACATTGCTTTTTATTTGTAAAATCCTGCTTAAAGTAGTGCAGAGCAGAAGGAATTCTCTTGCCTGGGCTCGTGGTTATCTGCATATCAGGGCCTAACATGTCTCCTGTCTCAAAGGAGTCTGTAATTCAAGAAGTGTCCCTATGAAAGGGAGAAATAGCTTTTGTTCTCCAAAGCCAGCAGTGTCATGATTGAGGCCACATGTTCCCTCATGGCTCCTAATCAGTTTGAGGCTGATTCCTATTTAGTTCCTTTCAACCATTGTTATTCCAGCTTTTTGCTATTGTAAATCTCCTCATTCTCATCAAGTCCTGCTGGAGTGACTCTAGTGTGTCAGGCTGTAGGTATAGGGACACTGATATTCTCTCTAATCTATTCTTGCTGCCTTGTTCTGGGTAGTATTTTTCCACATAATCATTCCCAGTGACTCTGCCTCAGTCAGCAGCCTGAGCTAGGAGGTTATACAGCAAGCTACACCACCTTAAAATATCAGTTTTAAAGAGATGCATGGAAAGGGAGGGGTGGTCTTGGCCTGAGGATAATCTGAACAATTTGGACATGTTGCTATATGGTGGAAGAGACAGCATCTTGGAGAGGGATGTTGTGAAAAGTCATATCTCCTCCTAAGCAAAGACCCTGTTGCAGTGGCAAAGTTATTGGTTGTGAAGGTTTGAGGAGGCACACACTGTTGATCCAGGTGGCTATGCATCAGTATTTTGTAATTATAGCTCTTTTTTTTTTTTCAGAATTGCAATTCTGATAGTAAATGCACTTGTTACTGCTCCCAGTTAGTTTCAGCTTTAAATATTCTGATCATAGGTAATATTTGCTCAGTTGTGAATTGCTGTTTTATCAGCTGCTAATAATTAGATCTATGGAACTGAAAAATAGTGAGTCCATTAAAGAGAATTCTTACCCAGGCTGTAGGAAAGCTGATTCCAGTCCCTTTTCTCCAGAGGGACTTGAACCTCTATCCCGAGCTTCCAGGAATGATCTGAATCACTGCATTTTAGGATTAGGTTTTCATTTTGAAGAAAGAACATTATGTTTTCTGGATCACTAACTGGAACTGGTCTCTTGCCCTCGAGGTGCATATCTAGTCCACAGCCCACTGATTTATAGATCATTCTCAATCTCACTCTCTGGCTTGATGCTTTTGAGGTTCTTCAGACAGGAGAAGGGGCTTAGTTGGGCTATAGCCTTGAATATTCTGTGCTGCCCAGTTGGGAAACTGGTCCAGATGTACATTCTGAGCACACTTTGATTATGAGGCGAGGAGCCAGCGTGTTGGTTGTTTGCTCCACTGAATTTAAAAGATGGGTTTGTCTGCCAAGCAGTTTTTCCCCAAGTCTTCATAGTACTAACATGAACTAAAATAATACTCTCTGCAATTGCTGTTATTAAACCCAGCATGACTGTATTCCAGCCAATGCATTTGTGTTTAAACCAAAGAACTAATGATCAAATCCACAGCTTCTAATTACAACCAGTACATGGTGGTGTAAACATGATGCAGATGGCCTTGCTGCCCTGTTAGCTTCCAATTAACAATAAAATAAAATAAAATTTACTGGTCACTTAACCCTGTGTATCTGTGTCTCAGTCTGACACGATTAATGTGTGTTTGTTGACACCAGAATTTCCCTTCTTACACTATTGCTCTTCCTTCTGTTAATGTGATAATTTTGCATTTGACATTGTCTGCAGAATTTGCAGAAGCTAAAGATGTAATTTTTAGGAAAAAAGAGTTGCTATTGAGTAGAAAAAATTATTATTCCTCCCATAGACTGTTACTCAATGAGCAACAGTCCTGTATCTGGATCCAGATCCTGTACTGGATCTGCTGAGCTTGACTTGGTGTTTCTGTGTAGTCCTTTGCCTTTTAAGACAAAAACTTTGTCCCAGCTAATACTTTGCCCTGCCTGATCCAACTGAGTAACAAAGTACATGCCTAACCACAGTAATCTGAGTAGTATGACTAGCTAGAGTAGGAAACCTCTAGAACATGAGAGAGTGAATATTTGGGAAGGTTGGGACTGTGATGAGCAAGTTCATGCTTTATTGTGGGTTTTGTAGTGATGATCAACTACACACTTTTTTGGGTGTATTTTTGACAAATGAAAGATACTTTTGGTAAATTCTGTAAGCAGAGGAAGGGAAGACTTTTCAGGAGCAAGAGAGCCCTTTTCTATCCTGTCCTTGGTGTTCACGTGCTGTTTTTATCTGGTTTTCTGTGCTGAAATGCTTTCCATCAGTGGATATTACTTAGCCAACTCTGTTTAGTGTCAATCAGTGTGGATTAATTGAGTTTTACTGATTTACTGTGGTTAAGAATCAAGTTTTTCTTCTGAAATAACAGGGCTTTAAACCTGGTAACCAGTCTGCAGTGAGCTTCAGGAGACAACATATTTTTTTGCTGGACAAGTCCCCAGCTATGGTACATCATATTACAAATATAATCCAATGGCTTTTTTTCCACAAAACAGCTTTGGGAAATGCAAAAGCAAGCAGTGGCATGTAGGAGGAGAGGTGATGTGCAGAGGGAGCACTGGGATCTCTGCAGCTCTGAAAAGCAGGCCACCTACACTGGGGTCAAAACCTCTGTAGGAGTGCAAGGAGGATGATACAAGACAAGATGTAATTATCCTAATGAAATATCTCCACATAAAATGTAAAGTGCTTTGAGACCTCAGAAGTCTGGTTTAGTTCCATGTTTATGTAGCACCTGAAACATCAGAGCCCTGAGCACTGAGTGAGGCTTCTGTGATATAAAAAGTGAAAAATTCTGAGAAAAATGCTACTGGGACAAGAGATGAGAGTCTCTCTATTAATGACATTTCAAGACACAGGAATATAAGAATGTGCTTGACAGTTTGTCATTGCAACCACTGAAACCCTCAAGGTCCAATTAAAACCTCATAAAGAGTAATTCAGTGGTGTTTGAATATGTAAAATAAAATGCTTTCATAGCTTTATGAGCATGTATGGACTCTAAGAACTCTGAAAACATTTGTGTATTTTATGAACGTCATGAACTCAAAATTATTTAGCAAATTTTGCCACTTTCTTTTTCTCTGCAGGCTTTCACCATTGCTTACAGCCCAAACCACAAATAAAGCATTAAAATTATTGATGTGAGCTAAGAAGGAGGGCTACTGCCAAAAATAGCAGTATTCACTCAGGCTCATTCTATGGAGCTCTGGAAAAATTATTCCCATGCTGCAGCAAAGATAACATTTTTTCCTTTCTTCACTAATAACAAAAATATTACCTTTCAAGTGTTCTGTTAGGCCTGCAGCTGGGGGATAAGCAGGTTGGATGAAGTTTGAGGTAGCTAAATGAGCAAGGCGTGCAGAGTCAACCTCCTGCTAATACAGCAAATGATTTCTGATGCTTTTCTCCCCTGGTGCCATCCCACCCCCTTTTTTGCCTTCAAGATGATGGCAAAATGAGGCAAACAGGCAAATCAAACTTTGTCTTTGGCCTGACTGAGCTCGAGGAGCATTGCTCTTTGTTCTTTCTGTTTTAATGAAGTGCATGGGAGCACTCTCAGGACATGGTTGGCCTCTCAGAGAATGGTCTGAACAGATGCTCACAGTCCTGCCTTGTGATCAGAAAGATTCTGTTAACACCAGAAAAGCCATGGGCATGCTGAAGTTTGAAAAGAGCACAGGTGCAAACAGGTATGAGACTCATCTTCTGCAGTGCATCAATATCCTTTCAGAGAGTTTCAGTTCACATAACCATGGTGGAAAGACACTTTATTTCTGGATAAGAATCCCAGGTGTGGTGCCTTCTTAAAGCCAGGATCCCCAGTTTGTTCTCCTCCCTCCCCAGCACACAGAGGACATGTTGAGAGCTGGTCCTTGAATGTAGAGAGGACTCAGCACCATCTGCTGAACAGAACACCTTCCAACTAACTATGTGTGCAACATGTACCCTTTTGCCCCAGCTGTGCCTGGGCCTTGCCAGATGTTTCAAGGTGGCTTCCCAGAAGAGGTTGCAGGTCTTCCATGAGGTTTCTCAATGTGTACATTAGCTTGTCACATACATTAACTTTGTGGCCTTGATAGTGGAGCTCTGGGGGAGAGGTGTAAAAGCAAGCAGCCTTTGTGTCCAAAGCACATCTTCCCCACCATCTCAGATCTGCTTTTCTGACTGGCTCTTTCAAACACCCTTGCTGACTGGACCCTCATTATGTGACATTCTCATCAGGTGTCTGCATGGGAGGAGCTGAGCTAGCACTTGGCATACAGTCATCCAAGCTTCCAAAAGCCAAGTAGCTGTTTTATTGGGTTCAAACTGCAGCCCTGGGAGCTGTAGCAAATTGTACGTGGTCCCAGGCTGAGTCAGTCAGTACCAGTGGTACACAGAGCCCACCAGTGCTGTTGTGGGGTGAGACAGGAGACTTTGCAATGCAGGTGGAATTTACAGAGAAATATAAGCCATCCAATAAAGCCCTGAGAAAGGTGAGATGTGTAAAGGAGACTTCTAAAAAACAGCTGATAATCCTCAGGTGGTTTATATTGTTGAAGGGAATGAGAGGCAAGGAATTGATGTTGTCCATTCTGATAAATTCCCTTTGATAGGAACAACTCTTATTACTAAGAAAATGTGCTTTTATACTTCTCCATCCTAGAGTTTGTGCTGAGCAGTGCTGCCTTCTGCACTGAGATTAACCATGGCACAAAAACTCAGATGATTTGTTAACTGATGCTCCAAGTGACTTACAGAATGATTTGGAGAGCAAGTTTTGGAACTGGGTTCTCTGACCACCAATGGCCAGGTCTGTCTTTCTCTAACTACCTCACTGCCTGTAGTAAGATGTGTACAACTATTTCTTATTTGAAGGTGATTTGAGGGTAAATTTATTTGTGTGAGAATATGGGGTTTTGAGATCTTAGAACAGTATCAGTACAAGGAATGATCACTGCCAGTTTAAAAATCCATCCTTGAGTCTGTGATTCAGATATAAAATGATGATGAGCAAAACCAAGAAAGAAACCTGATATCCCTTTAAAGCTCAACCACAAAGAGCTCATTGTGTTGATGAACTATTGTCAGAGATGGGATAGCAGAGGAAAGGGACAAGTGCTATATGGTGTTTCAACAGTGACCCCAGAGCCCATCCTGCCCATTCTGGGGCAAAGCTTTTGTGTCTGACTTCAGAAAACCCTGTGTTCTGCTCAAGCCAGGGACTAATGCACAGTGACTAAGAACTTAGTAAGCATCTCTTACCAGGTTCTGCATAGTGAGCTTGAGACCATTCCTGCACTTGCTGTTTGTAAAAAGTTTCCCTTTGGAGAAGATCAGCAGCAGTCCACAGGGAGGACAGGTGATGTGTGGGAACTCTGTTGGCTGCATGGTGAGAGCAAGGAGAAATGATGCAGCTCTAGGGCTGGGGGAGGGAAAAGCTTATTAAGCTGAGAGATCAGTGGAAGTAAAGGGAGGATGTACAGAAAAAGTAGGAATCTGGGAGTGAGGTGTGCCTCCAAGCCCCATTGCTAAATAATGTGGAAAGAAACACATGCACATCATTGTTGTAGGAGTTTGATCTCATTAGATCAAAAGGACAACATCATGGCAATCTGTTGCTTCTGTAGAAAACACAGCATCCAAGAGGAGGAGGAGACACATGTGGGCAGCAAGAAAGCTCTTGAAAAACAACTAAAGAGACAGCATGGAAGAAACAGCTTCTGGGGTGGGGTCAGAGCAGTCCCAGTGCAGTCAGAGAGGAATGAGAAGGCAGTTGAGTGGGTGAGGACAGACACCCTACTGAATGTTGATTGTGGCACAGCCTCCATCTGTCCTTCCTTGGTGCACCCACTCCCAGTGCTAGGAATAAGCTGTGATACCACGGAGTCAGATTGCTATTTGTAATGGTAAAGCTGCTGCTGAGAAACACAATCTTTGTTTCCTAGTGAATGATGAAGAAACAATAATAAATGATGTTTACAGACCCAAGTTGTTTATCCTTCCCTGCAGTACTGCTCTTTTTCTCTACCAACTATTTGGCCCATGCCATCCCAGCCTGGAGACCTCAGACACTACATGCATGGGTGACTACCTTTCTTAAGATTCAGTAATTCCTGGCTATGAGACCAAGGCACTTGGATACCAAACAACTTCCACATTAAATAATCATCACAGGAACTGATACTAATAAGAAGCTGCATCCAAGAATTCAATAACTTTCACTGTTGATGAGCCAGTAGAGTTTCAGCAATTAGTGTCTTCCTGTTCTGAAAGTTCTCCTTGAGGACTATGGATTAAAATAAGCCTATGGTTGGTTAAATTGTGTATTCCATCTTAGGCATTAATCTAAAAATGTCCCTTCAGAAAGCAGAATACCCTCAATCTCATTTGATTCTTCATACATTCATCAAAACCACTTTGTAACCTCTCATACTTTCCCATCAAGAAACTGAACAGGAATATCAAATGAAAAAAAAGGGTTGTTTTCCCTTCCTTATCCTTCTTCCATACAGTTAACAGGGAGAGGGCAGAACGATTCAGAATCAGCCATAATATATTGTCTTAGCTACAGGACAAGTATTCAAGTGTCAGCAATATTAAGATGATATGAAAAGCAGGCAGAAAAGTCAGACCAACTTCCAGACCCCAGGTTTGCTGTTCACTAAGTTCTCTCTTGACACGTGTACTTGACACTTTCCTTACAGCTGCCTTGATACTGAGGATGGTTCTACAGCTCCAGGTGCCTGAATTTTGTGTTGCTGGTAGAGTTCTATTTCAGAGAACAACCCTGCTTAAAAAGCTCAGGCATGGTTGTACAAAGGCACATGGAAATGTCAGAAATAAGTAAAGAAATGTTTTGGGGTTTTTTTCAGCACTGAATTTCCTTTGGAAGTGTTACCCATCACCCTTCTGAACTGACTGACTGCTCCACGTGGGGAAGTTCCCATGTTCTGAAACTGACCTCACTGTTGTCCATGTCAGAGCTAGGAGAGGTCACCAGCAAAGGTGCATTTGTGTTCTCCATGAGGTAACAGCATGTGAGCTTGTGGGTTTGTTTTAGGTGAGAAAAAAAATGAAATCCAGGGGAAAAAAGTATCTAAATATTTCTGCATGTTTTCTTTTCTGAGGGAACACCTGTCTGGGGTAATACTTCATTGCATGCATTCATGAGAAGTAAGAAAGCAGCTCTATTTACTTGGACTTCATTAGTGGCAGCCCAGCTTCTCAAGTGAGCACTAAGTTTCTTTTTCTAGCCACCTCCAAAGAGATAAAATTACTACTTGGTAAATTCCACGTAACCTTTAAGACTTTCAATCACAGCAGTAAGTGCTACTGTGTCCCAGCTCCTGCTTTCACTAAATTGTATTATAAACACCTTAATTATAGTTCATGCTGGCTGATGGGCCATGGAAAAGGTCGTCTTCCAAAGAGTGTGTGATAAGGAGGGTGGAGAGACACTGGTTGGTTTTAGTCTGTTGGGAAAGAAAGAGCTTTGCAGAGAAGTAGATTAAGAGTAAACAAGGTTAATCTAAATATATCTCAGACACAAAATACCACATTCCTTTAGGCTTGTCTTCTTTGGGGGTACTGGCATTAACCATTTTACTGTGGGGGTAGCCACACAAAGACAGGCTCCTCCCATCCAGAGCAGAGCTAAAAATGAGGAATGTTTTTGTTGTCATTTGACTGTTGGAGCTGCAGCAGTACAATGAGGTCTCTGGGCTTCCAGGTTGAGATCTAGTTCAAGGGCAGAGAAGTGAACAAAAAGATTCTCAGTGACTTCACAGTGGTTTGAACAAATTCTCCACGCTGCTGCAAAAAGAAAAAAAAAAGACTCAGACCTTGGTCTTACAGAGGGAATAGTCCCCCATTATAGCCCGTGGCTGCCTCTTTACTTATTTAATTATTTGTATAGGTCAGATCAAATCTAAGTCAGAGGCAGCTCTCTTTTAAAGCCTCTGCTGTGCTCAGTATAGCAAAGCATCTGGCAGGACAATTTCATTTCTGCCTCCCACTGTTACTGGCATGGCTTTGGGCCTTTGGGTAGGCAGGCTATCCTTATCACCTTGGCAAGCCTCCAGCTCCAAATAATAATCCATTAACGTCTGCCCCGCTGGCATTCTTGCCAAATGCAAGGGATATCTTTTAAATAAACATTGGCAGTTCCCAGTCAGAGGAAAGAGAAAGGGAGTAGAGGAAAAACAATCCTTGACATTTCGGTGACTTTGCAGGGTTAGCTGACACCTGGTACCACCCTTATCTGGGGGTGTTTATGCACAGTCGCAAAACACAGCTTCTTCTGTTGGTTCTTTTGCTTTCCTTAAATAGAACTGGAAAGACTTATAATGATAGGGGTAACTTTCTGGGATAAGCACTCTTTTCTTTGCCCTTTGGTTTTTTTCCAGGCCAGGGAGACCCCTGTGTTAACATCTGTGCTCCTGTTTTCCTCTGAAGTTCAGCAAGAATAGTGTAGCAGGCTTGCATGCCTCATGCTTTGCCAACACTATATTTTTCCCACAGTTTTCCTCCCTGGTGGATTAGATACAATGCAGATTTACTTTCATGGGGGCACTTTCCCACCTGACTTCCTATCTCTTCATCCATCAAATCAAACAGGCACATGGATCTGCCAGCAATTAGAGCAACTGGGGCTCACCCCATTCTCAGGGTTGCTTGGGAAGTGCTTTTTCTCTTTGTTTCAAACATCCCACTTTCTTTCTCTGTAGCTGAACTCTCAATAACAGCTTGAGGTTTGTTTTTCCAGCTGTTATATTTTGCTTAATAGCAATAAAATTACTTGTTCGGTTATTTTGCTGTATCAATAAATGAGCTGTCTAGGTTTTATTTTTGCACTCCAGTTAAGATCTGGAGTAGGATTCATTCTTCCACAGAGAAGACAGTATAGTATTTATTGTTCAAAGAATAATGTAGGACCAAACTTAGAGTTTGCTACCCAAGTCTGGAGCTTGATTTCATTTCTGCTCCTTTTGCCTTCGTTCACTTGGTGCACATTAATGGGAGCTGAGAGCAAAACCACTTTTATTCCATCTTTATAACAAATTAATTCAAAGATTGGAAAGTAGTTTAAAGGAGTAGAACTCAGGATTTTAAGAATGTTTTCATACTGAATTCTCTCTTGCAAATGACTTGAGATTACTCAAGTCTCAACTTTGGCAGCTACTCCTTTGCCAAAATTTCCTCATATTTTATATTACATTTGCAGTATTGATTTTTGCTTGCCACTTGTCATCTGAGTGGTTGGGGCTATTCCAATCTTTCCCTCAGTTTCAAAATAAACACAGTCCCCACCCATGATTAAACTCCCCATCAGGTTAGCATTATTACCAGTGTTTCTGATGTGCACTTAGAAATTTCCTCTCACCCCATTGCTCATGTGTGGGATGGGGCAGAGAGAGGCTCCCCAACTTCTCGAGTGCGTGGAAACAAACTGACAAAGTGCAGATTGCATTTTTTTTAACCAGAACCTCATTTTGGGATATAAAGCATTTATGTCTCAATAGTTTCTTCTCTGAAGCATTCATACTTTTGATTTTGTGAATGTGTTTTCAATGAAGATAACTTAATCACTGGCATTGGGAGGTTGTATATCTCCTAATTAAAATGGAGCCAATCTCTGCTGTATTTTTAGTTCAATATATCACACCACCCCTGGTCAGCCTGTCTATGGTAAACCTTCTGCTATTTCCTGCTCAGTTATTTAATGCTGGAGCCAAGCTAGTTTCAGTTCCTGAAGCAGAACCAAGCAAAGCAAATGTGGTTACAATGGGGTTAACTGGAAACATTCCCAAAAGATAGCAGATTTACTCCCAGTGGCATAATGATCCACCTACAGTGGAAAAGCAACATCATTTGCAAATCCTAACCTCATCACTTTGTGCAGATTCTGACCGGGTAACTAGTTGGCCTTTGTTAATAGTCTACACTTAGAAAGAATTATGAAGAAGTGCTCAGTTCTTGCTCTGTAGGCTTTGCAAGCAGGCTGTGCTTGAAAACACTGTTAAGCATTATTGTGGTGAGTGTTACAGTCTTACTTGTAGAAATACTGCAGCTGAAGTGTAAAATGGGGGCAATAGAAGAAATGTGTAAGATTGAGAGGATGCTTAAAGTAGACGAATGCATATTAAATAAATGTAGGTCCCTAAACTGGAGTAGGAGGTGGTTTTTTTGAAATTGCTCTTCTTTCATTGCTTTATTAGTCTGTACTAAACCGTAGCTGCTGGCACATGTAATTTTGCTAGCCAGGAAGATCCTTAAATGTGAGTGTACAGGGGTAGGGAGAAAGGAGGCAGCTGCAGTTGCTGCATGGGCTAATAAAACACTTTGATGGGCATATTTAGCAGGGAGGAGCATGCCATAGTAGTGTCCATCTGAATCCCAATGTGGAGCCATTAACTGACTTTAGGGTGGTCTGTGAGGATCTTCTCCAGGAGAAAACCCATTGGTAGCTCCCCAGAAGTGTGAGGCTGAAGAGTAAATAAATACAGAACTGCTACATTGAGTAGAGGCTGTTGAACTCAGTGCCAGGTGGGATCTGTATTCTCCTCTTCTGAAAGTAATCCTCAAAGGCACTTGGTAGAGTACTCCAGTGGATTGCTGCAGAACTGTCACTGGTACCAGCTTCCTTCAGGTGATAAAACTTGCAGGGCAAAAGAGAATGTTTACCATGGTTTGCTGAAGAAATATCTGAATTTCTCCTCCAGTAACTTCTCAACATGTTCTTCAAATTAGAAGGGCAAGGGTTTTGAAAATAAAATCCTGTATTTTGGTGAAAACAAAGTCAAATACAGGGCAGAGGCCCAAGTGTCTCCCACTGCTGTGTCTCCTCCTCTCCCCAGGAGCTGTTTGCAGTAGAAGTGAAACACTTACTAGATACTGAGGAGTTCATATAGGAGTTAATCTCAAGTAACAAAATCAATGACAAATATGGCTTCAGTAGCTCTTTTTTTCACAGGGTTAATTGTTGAAATAAAGAAATGCAGTAATAGAGATGCTTCACTTCAGGCCTCTCTTTTAGAGACTGTGTAAGTATTTTCTAACCCAGATTTCAAGAAAAAACAACGTGTAGTTGTGCTGGAACAAGTGCTATTTTTAAGTTTCCTGTGGTTTGAGAAATTGTCAGAAGGATCAAGGGATCCAGAAAAACAGTTCTGAGTTTCTGGTATGACCATTGAACGAGTACAAAAATGAGCAGACACTGATTTTCTGGCAGATGAAAGAAGATTAAAGATCTTAGCTATGTTATTGTCTATCCACAGCAACCCCAGCACCTGCAGGCTTTATTTAAATAAATATTATTTAACCTAGTTCAGGAAAATCCCTCCACTACTACAAAACAAGTTTTTCCACTTTCATGGGTCATGACCGCATACGGAAGCAACCCACGCTGATAACCTCTTGCACAACTGATACTGAGTAAGAGTCTTCAAAGAGCAATCCCTGCACCTGCTGACCTCTGGTCCAGCTCACAGCCCTGTCCAGGTTTCAGTGCTGTAAGCTGCTGTCTCCTGTGTGTATCTAATCCTCACCAATTGTCAGCTGTGCACAAGAATTGCCTTTTTCTGGTGCCAGCAGAGACAGGTCACATGTGGAGATGGATATATTCCAGGGAATGTGCCTCTGTATATGGGAAGATGCTGTCTGTCTTCCAGATGCATCTGTGATTCTGTGGCTTACCTGCTGCTTTGTGGATTTTCTTATGGAATAGTTTCTGGAGCTCTCACTGTTATGGCTGTTCACATGGTTGTGTGGTTTGGGGCCTGGTATAACATGGACTGAGACTACACATGAAATGAGGCTTTCAGCAACCTCATTGAGATGAGAGATGTCCCTGTCCATGGCAGGGAGGTTGGAGTTGATGGTCTCTAAGGTCCCTTCCAACCTAAGCCATTCTATGATTCTATGATACACAGTAAAAATACTTTGATTTTTTGTTATTGTAACACCATAGGTGCTATTGCTGGATTTGACATGCTCCCTGTGACACAGTCTTTCTTGTTCCACAGCCAGCAGTGTCTGTCAACATCTTAGTCTCTCCTGCTTATGTGTTCATGTGCCCTATAAGTATCAATAATTATGATTAAATATAGAAGAGACACAGTGCCAGTACCTGTGCATTAGCACAGGGGAAGAGTAGGACAGAGAAGAGGTCAGAGTTTTGTTTTTATGCAGACTGAAACATTGCAGTAGAAGAAATGATGGCTCTTACAGTAAAGTCACAATCTCCTGAATAATACAATTCCATCATTGCCTGGAAACAGAGCACTTACACAGGGGTGTATTTCACTCTTGAGTAACTGTATAGCATCTCAGCAGATGAATATTACAGTTTATGTTTAGAAGATCATGAGGTCTCTTGCACATTTGTTGACCACAAGAATTTCTTCTAGAAATGCCATTTGCCCAGGCCTTTCTATGCACCTTTGAGCCAAGTTACCTTCCAGCCCATGTGTCAACCCTGTGTGCTCTGCCCCTGTGAGGGGGGGGCTCTGAGGAAGTGGTGATGGGAACCTACTGCTCACTCTCATGTAGAATAAGTGAAAGCACTGCATTGCTCCTTGCAGTTCAACATGTTGCTGGAGGCATATGCCAGATTTTGAGGCATTTTTTTTGGCTTTGATATTCTCCTCTCTGTTTCCTCATCTGAATGAACTTCCAGGCACCATTTCACAACCTCAGAGTTTGGCTGATGTCTGTTTTAAGCACTTCAATAGTGGAGCACAGCAGCAGTCCCTTCTGGTTCACATGAATTCATAAGAATCATTGCTAAGAATCCAGAAGCCTTTCCTGCGTGCAATCAGATCCAAGAAACCTGAGGGATGGTTCTGCCCATCTAGGGGCATACAGCAGCACATATACAATGCTCTTAGCAGGGACTTCTGGATGAGAAACATCACATTTTATACCATACAATGCATCAAACCTAGAAACTTTAAAAACATGATATAGGAATGGTACACAAATGAGCAATTGCATGGCTTTTCAAGTGCTGGTCTGGCTTTATATTGCAAAGTGACACATCTGGCATCTAGCTGAGAGAGCTTTTTCATTTTTTCTCCCTACCCAAAAACACTTTCTCCAGGGAAAAATAATAAAAGTCAAGTTGCCTGAAATATCATGCTTTCATTATTAGCAGGATATGGTGATCTGTGCCCTGTGGAGAAAACATCACAGATACAATTGACACATTATGTTGTCGACCAAAACAAAACCAGAAAGTTTTAAGAACAACCACTGTATAATGTCAGATGACCACAGTGTCTGGGTTTGGGGAGCCTCTTTCTCTTCTAAGAGAGTTATTATGCCAACATATGAAACTAAATGGTAAGCAAGAAAGGTATCATTTTTCTTCTTTGCCTCCCCCCTCATCTTTTTCCTACTGGGAGCATTTGTTTGTCTGAATAAAACCCATGCTAGTACCTCACTACCAATTAAGATTGCTTGCCAGCTTGGGAAGTTGTTATGCAGGTTGCCCTTAAATAGCTCACGTTTGACTGATGAGCACCTGTTACTTGATTGGGAGACAGTAAAATTCAGGGCAAAGGCTTCCCAAACACAAAGCATTGCTTGTGGAAAAAGTCCTTGTTGATCTTGTATGAAGTTATAACCACCACTGGGTGACTTTAGAGAGGCATTGTATGGTGTAGTAAGTCTGTACATGTGTTTCTGTGTGTGAAAAAACAACACCTGAGCTGAACAGAAGAGAACAGAGCTAAACCGGGTCTCCTTCTAACAGTCATTCTTCAGGTGTATTTTATGGAGCACTTTTGAATGGACTTTTTGTGTAAGCCCCTTCGAAACTCTTTTCAAAGCCCCTGAGCACAGGCTAGAGCCTGTGAGCCACCTCCCTGCTCAGTTTGCATCTTGTAGCTCCTGTCTTTCCAGACACGATGGACTTTGGTCCATCAGATCAGGTGTTCCCAAACCTGCAAGAGTTGTTTGCCTTGGTAGGAGGTGGAGTACCTTGAAATAAATGAGAAGTTTTACAGAAAAGCATTCTCTTTATCTCAGTCCCTGTTCATTCAAGTGTTACCACACACTGCTGCACCCTTAACTTTGCCTCTGCCTCCTGTTTGCTCTGCTCTCTGGAGGCATTTCTCCCTTCTCTTAGAGTCAGCTTTGTATCCTGACTCATTCATTATTGTGTTTGTGGTTGATTTTGTTGGGCGAAGCAACTGGGATAACCTCATGAAAATCAAAACAGAGTACTTTTAGGTGACACATGGCTACAGTATTAAGTTTTCAAATACATTTAGGAATATATTGACATTCATTTGTTCTTCACAGGAGTGTGCTTGTTTTGAAAGATACACAGTGAAATCTTTTTGTCTAGCGTAGTTCATCTATAAAATAACTTCTTTATCTTCAGAAATTTTGTTTTCAAACAGCTCCTCTAAACTGCCAGGACTCATGAAGCTTTTCCTCGGAAGACATCAGGCTAATCCAGAGCACACTGGAGTCTGTGAACACCTTTTTTGTTTTGCTGACTTGGTTTCCAGTAAAGGACTGCAACAGGGTGACACCCCTTGGCCATGCTGACTTGTATCTGTAGGACCTCCTCACTCCTCAGGACCTCTCTTTTTGTGGTCCAACTGTAGTCTGCTGAAATAACTTTGACTTTCTTAGCAACTATTGTTGCTCGCTGAAAAGCTTGTCAAAATTTCCACTGGCTTTTTAGAGTCAGGCAATTTAGTGACCTGGCACAATATGAACAGCTTTGCCCTGAATGTTTATGGTGAACCAAGTTTTTTTGCAAACAGCGATATTCTGAATACTTGCAGGGTCGTTTCAATAACCACTGCATCTTTCCTGGCAGCTCTCCCAGGGGCTGTTGTCCAGGCTGATGGGGAGACTGCTTTGTGTAGGATTGGGATTTGCCACTGGGCAGCCTGCTCCATCCATAGTGGGTAGGAGCTGGTAGTTATTTCTTACCATTTAAGTTACTTCATACCTTTCTTTTAACATTTCAACTAGAAATTAGTTATTTCCCAACCACTGTGCAAGGCAGCACCTCTGTCATCTTGCAGAGTTGGGGATTTACCACCCCACCACACGCAAACAATACCTTTTACCCCACTCCAAATTCCAGAGTGAACAAAATCCACGTGTTTGAGTGTAAGGCATCCAGGCTGAGCTTGAAGGGGAGCCAAGCATTACACTGATCACATGCAGCAAGCTGATCTTCTGCAGCAGTTTTTGTTCAAAACCTGATTGTTTGTGCAGGCTGGATTCTGAAACATTTGGTTTTGGAGCTGGACAAGCAGAACCAACAGATTGGATGGTTGCCTGGGGTGCTACAACAAAGTCTAAGAAAGAAGAACCCTCTGGTATTGTTCAAGTACTTGACTGGCTTTTTTCAGCAGGTATTTTTTCAGTTCCCAGCAGGCCATTGACACCAGAAAGTGCAGCACCAGCAGCCTCAGTGGTGAAACTGCCGATGTTACAGTCAGAGGGAGATAAAGTGAAGTATTTGTTGGAATGGCAGTACCAGGAAATGGCTGAGACATCACATGACAGAGGATGTGCACTCCGTAGCAGAGGGACATATTTACTTACTGACTTCCACCAGACTCAACCAAAGGCAGTGCTGGTTAGTTATTTGTATTACCTGACCCACTTGCAGTAGGAAGCCATTATATAGATAGTAAATGCCTACTCCACCCTTGCTAGGCAGACAGACTCTTTGTCAAAACGGTCTCTCTCAGCTTCACAGAATATAAAATATTGCACCTTGCTAGTTAAAACTGTCACTGCAAAGACATTAGAAGCTGCTACTGTTCCAGTAAACTGCTCCACTTCTTGGCATTCAGTCATTGTGGAGGAAGCCTCTAGGCTTTACCTCTTACCACCAGCTGGACCACAAATCACACACAAAGAATAAGTCTGAAATTTTTCTAATGTACAAACCACTTGCTTCCCCCACTGATGGGAAAAGCTCCCAGGCCCTCTGGCACTCAGGAACTTGCCTGTGACAGAGGATACTGAGAGGAGCTTTATACAACCATTCATTTGAAGTGTTAACAAGAGACTCCAAGATAGCTTTTCCTCAACTTTCTTGATTTATTTTCTTCTTATGAAATCTGCAGCTAGCTTACATACATGACATGCTTGGTGACAAATTATTGTTAATTAATGAATGGGTTTCAAATTTTAAGGGAACTGCTTGAAACATTATCTGCAAGTTATGATAAAACCAAACAAATGAAGAAACAAACAACAAAACACCATGTGGCTCTTGTAATAATTTGTAAGTCTAAATTTTTTCCCTATAAGTAGATGAGATTTCTCTAAAATCTGTGTCCTGCACTAATGTTGACCTGAAACATAACCCTGCAGCTTATCTGCTTACAGCAGAGTGTAGTTGGAGAAAGTCCATGAGAAGACAGCATTTCTACTGATGCAGCTAAGAACAGATCTGATCCAAAATAGATTTTAAAGTAAGAGGGCTTCTTTCAAGTTAAGGTGATGATGTCATTAGCTTGGGCTGTAGGAAGAGGTGATGATGGAAAAGGAAGAGAAGAACTGTCATGTCTTCTACTGCACATGGATCTCAGTTTCATTTTCCTTATGTTTTGTGAGACTTACACCAGGCTTCTATTTTGTGAGTTTTCAGATACTGATAGTTCAGATACTGGGATGGGCTGGACTGGTTCATTTAGCAGAAACAGAAATGAAAATTTTATTTCCTTCAAAGGTCACTCTCAGAGTTCAGGGGGTAATTTTTCATTTTATAAAGCCAGGGGATGATCTTACTTGTCCTACTCTGCAGAACCAGTGCCTATCATTTGCTGCAGTCAACCTGATCTGTCTGCATGCATGGGGCTCGTGTTGCTGCTGACTTCTCTGTGCACCACATCCTTGCTGCCTGGGTTGGACAGGGTTAGGAGAGACCACAGCTAAGTTCAAAAGGATTTCTGCTCCTGTTCTCCTCAATCATGGATCACGTTCTCTATGGTGCTATGGACAGTGTGTTGCATTGAGCTCAAGGAGAGATTTTAATGCACTAAGACAAAGAGCCATAAAGGACACAGGCACTCAGCTCTGAGGCTGGGCTTCAGAAGCCTTAATTAGGATGCTACTTTGCCTGCACAGTGAGCTGGGAGAATTCAGTAATGGGATTCACATGTACCAATACTCTGAGTGGGGGGATTGAGTTAGTGAGCTGGAAAAATACTAAAGAAAAGGATACAATTCAGTGCTTCAGTTGGTACCTAAGCCCTTTTCTTGGATCTGACACTGAATGCTGAAGTTTTAGTAATACCTACCAGTCAGCCCGTGTTTACAGTTCCACTGAATTTCCATGGGGAAATAAATAAAATGAAACTTTTTTTTGTTCATTTAACCCTGTTATTAGAATAGAAAGCTGAACACCAAACTGCACTGGAGGCCCAGTGCTATGCCAGAGCTATGGTTTTCTTGTTTCTATTCTGTTTATGAATGCCCTTCATCAACTAATCACTGCTTGGCACAGTATTAAATTTAATCACTGAACTCCAAAACGTTGTAATGTGTCTACCTACTCCATGGTTCCATTTGGATGGAAATTTTCTATCTCGTTTAAAGACTATTAAAGCCCTGCCTTTCTTGTGCAGAACAAAAGGGTATTGTTTACTTTGTTTTTCGTTATTTTCCTATTCAACAAAAGATGATTATTCTGTTTCCTCAGTGCTGAGATCCCTGTGAACATGTAGACCTCCTCTCTTCTAGCTTTTCTTTCCCCTGGATGACTATAAAATAGAAAAATTTCCTTCACACAGAAGCTTACAGTTGAAATGAACAAAAGCAATTGTTATTTATCTAAACTTTCAAGGTTTTCCTGGTGAAGGTATCAATTAAAAAGTTGATGTGAGGCATAAGTAAATAAAGAAAGTTACAAGGCACAGCAGCAGTAGCATTGAGAATAATGAATGTTTATGATTTGGAATGAATCTTTCATGATATAACAACATTTGTTTCAGACAAAACCTTTTCACCTTTTAAGAGCAAACCCACAGAACCTGCACTTGTTTGTTTGGATCCTATTATTGCCATCACATTGCAATCTAGAGAGAGTAGCTTTTTTGATCCTACAGCTAGGCAGCTTGTGGGCAGGAGAGCAAGGTTCTTGTTTTTTGAGAGCTAGCAGCCCATTCACAGTGGGCTGACTTTCAAAAGACCCATTTATTGAGTGACGCAAGGTGCAAACTCTGACTCACCCTGCATAGGTTAAGTTTGTAAAAATCCACTTATATTCATCTTCCTAGCACCTACACAGCTGCATGATGTATTTATTATCTCTAGGGTCCCATTAACCCTTTTAGAGACTTAAAAGCAATCTGCTGTACAACCCCAACCAACTGATGTTCTCATCTAGTGAACTGGAGTTTTCTCTTTTGTCAGTGGTGATCTAGTGAACAGCAGATTTCTTCTCTCTGGGCAGGATAAGGTCACGGAGTGGCCCAGCAGTTTGAGTCTGAATATTTCCTCCTGTTCAAACAACCCTCAGAAAAAATATGCTGATGGCTGATGTTGTGTGCTGATCTGTGACACTGTGTTTTCCAGGTCTCAACCAGATGAACCAGGTACTCTTCGATCTCTGAGTCCTCTAATGATCTTGCAATGATGCTGTAAGTAATCACTGTTTATTGTAAGCAGCTTTTCAAGCAGATGTTTTGTGCTAGTCCAGCACATTTTAGTAGTTGGAACGTTTCCTTGTATTTCCCACTTGTATCACAACCCAATTTTTAGGGTAGATTTAAGGGTGTGGGAGCAGTTTTGCTGTGTTGGCAAGGCCTTTAAAAGGACAGTACCACCTCATCACCTCCTCCACCCATCTCCTTCCCCACCTTCCCTCCTTTCAAAGGGAGAACATCAGGAAGTTTGGAGATTCAGATGTGGTTCCTAAACCTGTGTCAGTGAGGAAGGTCTACTGTGCTGCTGGAAATGATGTGCAGCCACTTGTTCCTGTATTTCAGCTCTCCTTCCTCTCAGGAAACCCAGACTGCAAGAGAAGGAAAACCCCAAATGACCCACGTACTTAGTATTGCAAAAAATGGTTGTTGCTTAAAAAAAGGGTGTTACCTTACGTCCATGGCTGCATTTCTTCACCAGTTCTACTGCATGTTACAAATAACAACAGCTATTACAGGACTGGCTTTATGGGATACACACTCAGAAATGAAGCACCTCCTTCTTTTACCTCTTGTCTGTGGTCCTAACTCAGCAGAATTTTCCTTGTCTGATAATATGGCCAGACTAGAGGAGGGACTGTACCTTCTCTCACTACTGTGGGTGAATAAATACTGCAAAAAGCCTTTCTCTAATGTTGAATCAAACACTGAAATTAATCTACTTCCTCTCTTTTCATAAATATCCCACGTCAGCTTTCTGCAAGCCACAGTATCCTAACCTACTTGCAGAGATTCCTACAGAAAGGAGGTGGCAGAATTGCATGTAGGATTATTTACTAACATTTTATTTACTAAACTAATAATAATTTATTTACTAATGTGATAGAAGAACACTGACCAAATACTTGTCTTAGTCTTTACTCAGGGAACCCATATTACTCTGTGTCTTTCCTGGTCCATCACATCTAAACATTAAATGTGAGTTTCAGAACACATGTAGGGAGTAGATTGGTACTGAGTCTAAAGATATATATGCTGTCGGTTCTAAGCTTGTAATAAAACTTATTGAATACCAATGAATATGCATTTAAAGGAAATTACCATCTGCTCCTGTTTAATCCTTGAAAGCAAAAAGCAAATTTGCTTATGAATTTTCTGCAATGGCTTATTCTCTAAGAGAGAACAATGGAGGCTTGGTACGAAACTCACTGAAATCAATCAAAAGACCCCATTTTAAGCCCTGAGTTTGTAGCCTACACAGAAATCTGTTATGGCAGCTGCCACCTTTACTAACTCACCCGGGTTCAGAGCAGGTTCTTCGAGGGCTACAGTGGTAACAGCTCTTTCATCTGGCAAAAATAGTCATATGTTCCCTGTGGACCAGGCACAGAGGTGGACCTGTAACGTGCACTCACCTGTGTGTTACGTCAGTATGTCTAGTATGTGCTGTTCCAGTTGTAGCTCTTGTAAATTAAACAGAGAAATAAACTACTTTTTTTCTTCATGCCACTGCTGAAATATGATCCAAGGCTCAGGTAGATTCCAGCTGTGATCTTGCTCCTTGGCTATGAACATACATTTATGTTCTCGAGGCATTAGAGCTTCTACACAGGCAAAAATTGTAAAAACAAAATGAACAACGTTCTCTGTGTACAGTAGAGTTATTTAAAGTGCCTGAGGGCTTGAACATAAGCAGACACTGTTCCCATACAATATAAGCAAGACTTCTGGGTTTTGGCATTTAAAATGACAATTAAAAATGCAGCAGGCATGTTTCAGCAACTTTATGGGATGCCATAAATATCCAGAAAAGGATTCCAGACAAAAGTAAAGATTCACAATAAGGATTCTTTTCTTTTTGTTTCCTACTTCGGATTTTAGTGCGGTGTTGTTGCAACATGCCAAAAAAATTAATGAAACAAAAGTAAAGGACAGAAGGTGTCTCACTCATTGGAAGCTATTGTAAGACAGAGAATGCTTCTCTGAGAGAGTCAAAATTTACAATCTGCATGGCTCTGATCAGGTAATTGTTAATCTTCCCACTAAAAAAGGCCCAAACAAGGCTGAAGGTGAAAAATGCCTTCCTTCCTCAACACAAGAACAGACACAATGCACTCAGAATCTCTCCCTGGCACAATACCAGGATGCTACCTGATATTTCTTAGATGTATTTACCCCAAGAATGATGCTACTGCATAGTCAGCCAGCTGTTCCCACTATAGCCTCCTGACAGCATCCTATGAATCATGACATTTGTACTGTATCATGTACACAAATTTATAAGGCACCTCCTGTTCTGAATATGTTTTAGGCGTTAAGCTAAGGTGAGAAGAAAAACCTGAAGTTCAAGTCAAGGATTTAATTACAAGGCCTTTCTTCCTCAGTACTTTTTTTCCTGCCACTTGGAAAACCCTTTGACAAGAAGAGATCTTTGGCTTCTTTGGGTTTTTCGCACCTGAATTTCTGCTTAATCTACACCTTAATCTCCAAAATGCTTTGAAAAGATTTTATGGCATTGTGTGAAATTTCCTCGAGGATGATCAGCTCTTCCCTAGCCTTAAGATGGGAGACAAACTGCAGTTTGGTTTTAAATAGTTCTGAAATCCATCTCTTATGACACTTTAGCAATGTGTTTTGTTCTGTTCATGCTCTGAAACCACATAGCCATCAACTCACCCACCTAATGCTCAGCCAAAAGAAATCTCCTCCCCAGCTTTCCTGGGTTTCTCTGAGTTCCCTCCTCACCATGGGAATCATGCTTCCAATGTTCCACATTAGTTATCCAGTGTCTCAGGCAGGGCAGGAAGACGTAAGGAAACTGTTGGCTTTATCTGTTCTCCTTAGTGCACAAACCAATCCAAAGGGACTGGGAACGAGACATCTGCTAAAAAAGAGAGAGATAAAAGGTATCTTAGGGTTACATGTGTTTCCTGTGGCTGTGCATTTGCTTTCCTTTATTTTTTTTCCCTCCCCCTTACCACAATTCATCACTCCACGAGAGCTCTTTTCTCCCCTTTGCCTGTTTTTGTTTACTTTTAATTGGAGATAATTTTGCAATCTGAAGTATTCAGATTCAATCCCAGTCTCCCTTTCTACCTTGCTGGTACTAAATTTGGGATGATTTATTAAACCTACTTTGTTTTCACTGCTGAGCTACAGACCCACCCTTTAAAACTCTGAACATTTATTTTGACTTTTCCAAAGACCTGATTTTCCTCTGACATGAGAAAGAAAGAGGGTCCTTTATGACCATGAATTAATTAAAATTGTATCTGAAGAGTTCAGTCTTGTTTAATGGCTTTGTTCAATTATTCTGCTTCTTCATTATCTTTACAGAAAGATTAAAATCATACAATCATTACATTTTCTCCTCTAAAATAAAGAAGATTCTTACCAGAAACTTAACTTTCTGCATGTTTTCTTCGTTTCTCTATGAATGCACATGTGCACTTTTCAATTTTATTGAATAATTCCTTCAGCCTCCTTTTCCCCTGTCTACATCTCTTCAGACACAAGGAAAGGACAGAAAAAATAGTCCAGAAGAATTAGTAACCAGAAAAAGGAAAAATCTGCTTCCTCCCTCGTATCTTCATAATCACAAAAGTTTTATGTCTATTTTAGCTGTTGTAGAAAAAGCCACTGGTGTTCAGCATGTTGCAATAGGGTTTTCAAGACCACAGCATCATTTTGGCAATTTGATTTTCTAAGTCCCTGAATGAGAAAGAAGAAATTCAATATCCACTTGAAAGTGAAGGTCCATCATTTCTGCCTGGTTAGTAGTGTAGTAAAGGTTTAGCTCTGTAAACACTCATTCACCAGGAAGGGTTAATCATTGCCATGCTTTCTTATACTCCATTACCAGATTTCATGTTTTTTTTCTGGACCTTTCTCAGCAGGTTCTTCAAGTCTGAACTCTCTTACTGGCTTCTCATATCCCTTCATTCTGTGTGGACTGTGTTGGAATGATGACTTTGATAGAAACTCCTGGAAATATGTGCATTAAGTATGGAGGCAGCCTTGGCACGGGCTGCACAATCATCAGACTAAATCAGAAACAGAGCTGAAATCCCTTCCAAAAGGGAGACTGCACATTCACAATGAGCCAGAGGAGATCTCAGTGGATATATCCCTTTTATCACTGTCATCTCTTCTTTAAAAAACATGAAGACTGAAGCAGTCTGATAGAAATAGTCCTACACTAGTGTTGCATAAACAAACGTGGAAATACTGCAGCTTAAGACTAGACCAGGACCTGCAAAAATTCTGCTGTCATCCCTCTGACCTCCTCACCAGGTGTGAGCATCCTGCTGGCAGAAATGTGGGGCCAAGCTGCTGACCTTTGTGTTGCCTCTGTGAGACACTTTCAGCTTTCTCAGCTCTGAAAACATGGGAATCCTTGGTTTAAGGCTGATCCCTTGAGTTGCTAAGTAGCCTCATGCCCACTGTTTCTTGGACTTGGGAATTCCCTCTGGTACAACTTCCCTTCTCTTGGATCTGGCTGGGTGGTTACGTCCCATGACTAGTTGCACATCCCTTCACTTGCATCTTGATCCGGTCTCCACAGAAGGTAGTAGGAGTTAATGTTATTTTCTTGGGGAAGGAATTAGACCCTGACTTTATCAAGTTATTTTCTCTGAGCAGACTGGTGTGGGGGGTGTTGCTTCACGGTGCAGGCAGAGCAGGAATTCTGCAAGAGCCAGAGGCTGATGGCAATTCTTGGTCCCACTCAGGAGAAGACATTTGGCAGGCAGAGTGGAGTGGGCTGATCCTCCTCTCTGAGAAGCAGAAGCACACATTTCTGTGGCTTGCTCTGCAAACACCTTCCTCTCATAGACAATGCATTTAGAGCACCAAGAGCTGAGGGAAGTGTAGAAGGCTTTCTGTCTACTTCCCAAACCATTTCTAATGTAGAATTCAGCTGACTTGAACATTAAATATGATACATTTAAACACCATGACATTTTTTGAGGATGCATTTAGAAAATTTCTGCATTTTTCCACCATATTTATAATGTGAGTTGTGGTCACAAAATTTTTACTACTTCATACCTATAGCTGAAAAAGGAACCCTGTACCTCTCAACGTCAAAAGTGGCTTTAATCTGCTTTGCAGCTTCTTTTGGTTTGTTTGTCTCTTTTTCATTTCCCTTTGTGGTATTAAGCTCTGACCCTGAAAGGTGAGGAAGTGAAGGAAATGGAAGAGTGAAATCTGGGGAGCCTGACACTGAAAAACCAAGGGAATCATGAGGCAGTCTGTCTGGTTGTGAAACTGAAATGTAAGTGGACTCCTCAAATTAATTACTTTGGAACCCACTTACTTTTGTATGTGGACTCCCTTAAGCATAGGTCCTACATTATGTCACCGAGATGGCATTTGGGCTTGATTTATGTTGGCACAAAACTAGCTATAAACTGCACATGTGTGCCCATAGTAGCCCTTTTCCAAACAGAGCATGTTTATAGAAACAGGAAACATGGCTGCAGCAGGAGGACACTGAGCCTCTGCTGTGTCAACAGCATCACAGCTACAGGTATCCAGGATCTGCACGCTGCCTTCATTTTCCATGTATTTCAGCTCAGTTGGGAACTTGGAACACCATTACCAGAGATTAGTGCTTGGTTGATGGAGCAGAAATGACTTATTAGGTGAAATTTACTCTGCTAAAGATGTGTATCTGAATAAGAGCCACAATCCACATTTTAATCTCTTTCTTTTTTTTCTTTTCTTTTTTTTTTTTTACTTTCCATATCTAATCTGTGGCTGGTATTTCGATCTCTCTTTTCTCCCTCTTTGGAGAATGAGGACACACCATATTAATTATATCTGATTCTGTAGTCACATAATTTATATTTAAAAAGATATGTGCTTTCCTGTCTGAATAAATTTGAAGCCTTCAGGTCATCTTCAGGGAAGAACTAACTCTCCACTGTTTTTATAGTACATTAGAAACAGCAAAACATTTAAAAGCAATATTCAAGGTTTCTTTTAGCAGACATGAATGAAGATCAGAAAGAGCAAAGCATTTTTGGTGACTGAGAAAACTGTATTCTTTGGTTCCTCTGATGCATTTATTTACATATTCAGTCTTCAGCCTTTTTGAGTTGCTAGGTACTATGGATAGGCATAAATAACCTTCTCCATGATCCACTTGGATGTGTCTGTAGTGAAATAAGAGGGGCTTTTATGCTTCAAGAACACAGCACCCATGAACATCTTCTCTGTGACACTGATGAAACCCTTCCCAGAAGAGGAGGGATGAAGGTGAAGTGAGCCATGAGAGCCCTAACTCCTCCTGGTTGACCTAAAGGCAAGCTGAGTTGCACACTGTAGAAATTCCCTTTTGCAACATCTCTTTCTTCAGACTTTTAAAGAAGTCTGTAACAGAGACATTGTTGTGTACACAAATCAGTCTCTGAGTTTCTAAGGAGAACTGATGATGCAGGAGGAACCCTTTTTTGCATGTGGTATACAGCCCCCTCTTTCTCTCCTGCAGTTCAGAGAATTTTTATGTTGGTATTTCAGTGATCCAGGAGGGCTTTATGGGCACATTTTCTATTGGGATTTGGAAATAAAAAAGCTCTTCATCTTGCCTTGGTGTGACTGAGAGGAAATGCATGTGAATCCTAAAGCCCAACTTCAAAATAAGAAATGCTCATTGTTAATGAAGATTATCTTGAAATAGGAACTAGTACCAAAGTCTTTCAAGTGGAAGTACTTTACCTCTTGCCCCTTTAGAGCTGAGAGGGGGGTTAAGCATTGCCTATAGGAGCAAACCCTTAGCAAAGTCAGCTCTAACATTAGCCAAGTGATTTGGAGAGTTTGGTCTATTTCAGATCTTACTGAAAATCAGCAGTAATGTGTGTTGCAGTTCTTGCAGTGGATATAGGTAATCTCAGAGACAATTTGAGTAGATTATAGGAGAGGGACTGTTGTATCAGTCACTGAAGATCTATACTCCCTTTGGAGCTGGTATGGGAACGTACTTCTGTCTGGGAAATGCAGTTCCCACTTTAAGTGTCTCAGGACTTGCTTATTTACTGATAGCAAGTCAGATAAATTTGTCAAAATATTTGTAACCTAGAGCATGAAAACCAGAGCCAACCAACCTGCACTTAGTGGTTTATCACATGAAATATTTCAAGTTTGATTGATATTTCAAGATCACAGACACTGAACACAGAGGCAGTGATGCTCTGTTGGGTTTGAGCTGGGGCTTTTTTTACTCCTTTTGCTGGAAAACTGCTTGCAGCTAAATGCTTAGCTTGAATCCACCTCCTTAGCTGTTTAACTTGGGGACATACTGTTATGTTTGGGACAATATTAGAACAGAATAACAGGCACACTTATCAGAAGGATTGGAAAACAGATACTGTAGTGCTGGATGGGTGTTGTGGGGGAGGGTTTTTTAACTTCCCTGGATTAGTGCCCAGCACAGGAGTAGATGGGAGGAAAAATCACGTCGGCAGAGAACTGCGTGGTGGGTCTCTGTGGGTGTGAGTTGAGGACACTCCACAGAAGCCTGTAATCCCATCTCTGCTTTCAGGAATAGCAGGCACAAGCAGCACAGCTATCAGGAACTCTCTGATGGCAAAAAGGGCTAGAAAGCAATGTCCATGCAGCAGCATGGCCTTTAAGTGCAGAAAGGTCATTTTGTTGGAAATTAAAACATTTGTTTCACGCAGGTTTCCAAAGTTCTGCAACATGTTCCAACAGTTTGAGAAAAATATTTCCCTTCAAATTCATTGAACCAGCATTTGTATCTGCTCACTGTGCATGTCCCACAGAGATCCACTCCCTCTGAAGGACTTATGTCAGTTCAGTTTATTTGGATGAATAAGAGCTGCTGGCTGTAGCATTTGGTTTGTGACATTTGTAAGGACCCTGTAAGTTGGGAGGTCTCTGAAGGTGCACTTTAGAAAGTTGCTGGAAACATATTTTTGTGCTTCAACTTTCATCTGAAATACAAGTCCTGGTGCACAGTGTCCATGTGTATTTATGTGGTGGGAGTGTGGTTTTCACACTGAGCTGCATTATAACTCCTAACAAATTCTCCTATTTTATAATTTTCGTACATACCAACCTTATCCCCCCCCCTCAAGAGTACTTGAAATGAATTTACATGATAAATGTAGAGCAATCAGAACAGGATATGAAACAGAAACCTCTGGAGTGAGCATGAGTAGGACACAGATGTAATATCCTTCAAAAGCACGCACTGCTTGCTGATGTTGGTTGGTAAGGGAATGGGTCTGGAATCCCAGTCCAAGCTGATGTGTTGCAATAGGCTGTGGAAGAGATCAGTCTTAGTGTCCCTTGATAGCTTCTCCTGGAGAACTGAGGTTGTACCACAGGCTGCTCTGATTGCCAGCTTCCATCTCTTGTTCCAGCTTGGATCTGGAACGAAGCATTTCTTCCCAACCATTATGTGTTCATGTATTTTTGATATCTGTGAAGCAGAGACTTGATGTGAACATGGATAATGAAGAAGCAACTTCTTGTAACTGTCCCTTGCCTCTATTTAGCCAGAGGAAGAGAGTTCTTCTCTTTTTGTACTTAGAGTAGAAGCTAAAGAGGTTCACCCCAGGGTTTGTCAGCTGTGTAGGTCTCAGAGGTTTGCAGTCCACACTGCAAGTTCACCCCAGAGCATCTTGCACTATATTTCAGCTCCAGCTGCTGGTCCTGTGTAACCTCCTTCCTTTCCCTCTGCCCTCCCTCAGATCCCTTCATCTTCCTTATCTAAATACCCCTCATCTGACCCCTCTGTTCCTGGTTTCAGTGTGTCTCCTCCAGAAGCTGGACAATTCAACAGATCTGTCAAGAGGTGCAGGAAGGGAACCAGGGGTTATCTTGGTGTGCAGGTTATCTCAGGGGTTGTTCTCAAGAAGCAGTATCTGTAAGCTGTACAAGTTATCCCAAGCTGGAGACAAGTAGAAGCTGGGCTGGTGAGTTCATCAGGGCCAGCTGTCTTGTGGATATGGGTGAAAGCTGAGAAGTCTGAAAATAGTGGTAGAGTCTCCCTGGAGCCAGGAAGAGGTGCCTGCAATTGAGAAATATGAACGAAAGTTAATTTTTTGGTATGTATTTGGTGCCTTTGAATGAGCTTCCTAGGTAAGGAAGGGCTTCCTGGAATTCTTCAACTGGTTTTATACCCAGAAAGAAATTCTTTGGCATTGGATTCAATAGACAAGTGGGATTTGACTTTGCAGTGAGCCTGCCCCATGACAAACCCCTTTAAAAATACAATCAGCAAAGTTTTCCTCAGATGTAAACTCTGTGTCTGCTTCCAAGTTGGACTCCTGCTTGCTCATTCCTCAGCTGGGTTTGTCAAAACTTCACAACATTTAGTCTTGCTTTTCCTTGCAGTGCTGAGTCACTCTCTGACTTGATTGAGTTAAAATGTTTGTTACTGTGAATTTTGCTAGCCTCTGTCTGAAATCCAGTGAAAAAAACTTTTAAGGGCAAAGTGCTCGAAAATGAGGTTTTTAGATGAATTTTTATCCTCAAGGCTTTCACACAAATCACTTGCCCATGTTTTGATTTCTCTGTTGCTTGTGGTCTCTTTAGTTACACCATCGGAATCTGAATTGTGGCAGGAGCAGGCACAGAAAAAGCATGACCAAAGAAAAACTGAAGTTTTGTTGGTTTCAAATAGGTCTTCCAACATCAGAGGTGACTCCTCTGAAAAGGCAACATGACATCCTTCTGTCTGCTAAGTTTTCTCTCAGTCCTATAAACAGCTTGTAGGATTTTTATGTCAGCCTCAGCTTTTTTTGAATGTTTATAATGCACTCTTTGAGGAGTGCAGAGAACACTGGTCAGGAGTAGCTCTTCAGAGGATTGAACTTTTTGCTCTCTAGTTCTTCATTTCTGTCCCTGTTCATCCTGGTCAGGCAGGATACACATAAAAGGGGGTTGGAACGGATCTGTACCCACAGAAGCTGGAAAGTTACCCATGGAAGTTGGAAGGTGCTGCAGGTGTGTACCTTTCCCTGAGCAAAAGATGCTCCCTTCAGGCAGGCACAGCTTCCACCTTCTAAAATCCCAAGGGCACGTGCAGCTACATGAGAGCTGACTCCAGGGAGCTCTGAACATCAAATGTCAATCACAGTTGAGCTGACAAGCCAGGAAACTTCTGTGTTGGCAGAGCTGTAGCTTCATGGCTGGATCAGAAAGCAGGACACAGCAGTGAATGCAGTGAGTGGTGGGGTATGTATGCACCACAAAGTTTTTGCAGGGTATGGGGTATTGCATAAATATCAGCAAGGCCATAATTTTAAGGATTATACTCATGCACAAAGAGGAAAATTTCGTTTTCAGGATTCTTTACTGGTGATGAAACATAAGCCAGAAAGAACACTGTTGGGTTTTCTGATGTCAGTGTGAGCTGACTGAGTTGGCAATAAGGAAAATTATCCCTCAATTAAAGGCTAAACAAGTTTAAAAGAAGCCACTGAGACACAGCTAGGATGGAGCCCCATATTGCTATTATATTTCCTTCTCAGAAAAAAAAGACATGCTTAAAAGTCCATAAGCTGTTTCCTCTCCTTCTCCTCTCTGTTGGAAAATTAGTCTCTTTGTCACATGTAAGAGCTGAGCAAGTAACAGGAACAAAACATGTAGGTGTTCTGAAAAAGTCATTAAACAATATGCTATTTGTTAAGCACATCAAGTTCTGGACAAAATTCCTATCGTGCCGTGTGTGCAGGTGATAAAGAATACTGCAGAACTTCATCAGTAAAAGTTTTATTTCTTGCCTTGAATCAAATTGTGACTCAGAGTGAAAATGTCACTGAGACACAGGCTACAGTGAGAGTGTATGACCACTGTTTCCAATCACCCTGTAATTAGAAGGGGTTTTGTTGGTGATGCATGAGCTGAGCTAATCTCTGTGGGGCTAAGAATTAAACTCTGCTCTCATCAGAAAAAACAGTTGTTGATAAGCTACAAGTTGAAAAATGTTACATTTAATGGTACTTCCCAGAAAGGGCACTGTTAATGACATAGAAGCATTTCATGGTAAGAATTTTGCCCCTCCAAATATTAAAATGGAATGTAAATACACTTTTTCAGTTTTTTACTCTTCCTCTTTGAGATAATCTTTCAAACTCTTTCTGAATATTCTGTGATACATTAATAGTATCATGTCATTATATGCTACAATGATGATAAATTATAAATAGAGATTAAATATTAAATGTTATATACTCATATATAGAACCCAGCACTGGTTTGGGCTGTCTTAGATGCCATCAACACGTATGTCCAGGAGGAAGCACTCAGCCTTTAGGCACTGTTCATCCACCAGGGAAGTTTGGCTACTTCTGGCCTGGGGGATGGAGGCACCCACTAACATTGTACTTTATATGCACTCCCACTCAGGTTTGAGCCTACCTACCATCTCTGCAGAGTTTTTTAAATGCCATTGCTCTGAAGGATTCATCGCCCACGTAAGGAGGGAGGAATTCAAATCAGATGGGGAGCAAAGCTTTCTCCACTGGGAATAGGAGGAGGTGGGTCCTGGGGATGGGAGAAGTGGGGGAGGAAATGAAACTGCTGGTGGGCAGAATGGGATTCTACCATATGGAAGGGTATGGATGGAGTTAAGTGGGACCAGGATGTGAGAGGAGCAGACATTGGGGGTGGGAAAAAGAAAAAGGCATGTTCATCAAGCCCTAACCAGAGGGAGAAATTGGAGAACAATACTGTGATGGGAGATCTGGAACAGGAAAGGAAGGACCAGGGGAGAGTTGCTCTGCTTTCATAGTTGGTTCAGGGTGGTATTGTAAAAACAGCTACCTGTTTTTAGTGGATACTTCACCATCTCTTGCTGTGAACTGAGCTGTTGCCTCCTATTGTCTTCCTTCACTACAATTTGATTACGAGATGAAATCTTGACCCCATCACAGTCTGGATTCACTCCCATCATTCTAATTGCATGAGTACACTCATTGACAGCAAGTATCCACAAACCTGAGATAGGATTTTGTAACATGTTTCCAAGATACTTTTCTAAAAATTCATTTAGAGGGCTCCCCATTTGCCTTCTTGTCTTCAAGTCATGAGAATGTAGATGGGTCCCACTTTAAGGCTTCTTCGTGCAAATCAAGTTTGAGCAAATTCTTTTTTGACATAATTATATGCCCCCAGGAGCTGGATCTCATTCAACTTGCAGAATGCATCACAACAGTTAGTAGGACTGTACTGGACTGAAAAAGTCCAGAAAGAAAATATCACATGTTTGTAAAATGCCTTACTTGCATTAGTTTTGATTTATTTATGTATTCACAAGTTTATTTACTGCAAAGGTAGTGCAGCTCTTTTGTTTCGATAAAATCAAAACATGTCAGTTCCTAAAAGTGAGAAAGATCCCAATTGCTCTATCCAGACAGCTTTACCATCTTTGAAACACCACTGGTTTAGGAAGGAGAAGGTTACAGTGGAAAATACCTTCTCTTCATTATGCAGTGAAACTGGAAGCCAGCCAGAACATTGGGCAATGTTGTCTTCTGGTCTGAAGTGTGTGTCCTGTCTCTGGAGCAGAGGCAGCACTGACCAAGCTATCTGCACTGTTCAGATACCAAGGAACTTTCCATATCTCTGTCTGCCCCCATTTCTTGATTTCTTCCCTTTGTGAGAAGGTTCAGAGTTCTTCTCAAGTATATTCTTTGTGTTTTGAGATAACACGTGAAAAGAAAACTTTGTGATTTTTCTTATCCTGTTAATTGTCAGGGAAGTATTTTCTTTTTTTTTTTTTTTTTCCTTCTCCAATTCACATGACTATCAGAAGCTGAGGAGCAGCTAGGTAAGGACTGAAAACACAGGCAGAAGAGCCAACCATCTGGTGTGTGGAGGAGGGCTGACTCCCACAGCTCTGATCTAACGTGCAGCATCTGTGCAGGACCAGGGATGGCAGTAACAGGGATGTGCAGCACAATGAGCCACATGAAGAACTGGCACCTAAACACCTTGGGGGATGAAGAGCCTGATGCCCAGGCAGCTTTCCATGACAGCCTGAGGAGCAGAAACTGCCCCAGGACAGTGGGAACAGGTTTGGGGATTGGAGTTTCTGTTGCAGGTTCCTTATTGGAATGTGATTTTCCTGAGGAAGTGGGGTTCTGCACTCACACCATGTTTTAAGTGCTGTTGTATTTGTTCTCTGGAAAAAAAAAAGCATCAGAACAAAAACAATCAGAAGGGGTTGCTCAGCTCAACTGAGTTTCAGCTTCCTTCCTCAACTGACTTGATGGACACAGTGTTCCAGTGGGCTGAGGGGAGGACAGAAATTCCTCACTGCCACTCTTCTGGGAGCTTCTTCAAGCTGTGTCAATGCCAGAAAAAATTAATTTCCAGTATCAGCTTCCTTGAAAGATAGAATTCTTGTAGCTAAACCAGCCCCAGACCAGTGTTGTTTCATCTCTTCCTTGCAGACTCCTCACACATCCATTGAGTAAATCCAACCGAGCTGCTGAAAAATGCAGCTTTTGTTCTCTGAAGCCTGAAACAGTTAATATTTACAGCAAACTTCAAAGACATAAATGGCTCCAGAAAAGCAAAATACTATTATCTGCTACTTTGGCAACTTCAGGTTTCTCTGAGATTTAAAGCAAAGTATAAAATTAGGCTCTGTATTCTACAATTCACTGGAAAAATAAGTTTCTATAGAAACGACCACTTCAGAGGTATTTACATTTCTCTACTATGAAGTATCTTGAGAAAGAACATTCCCATAAATAGCAAACAGAAGTTGTCATATTTGGTATAATAAGATAGTATTTACAAAAGACTGTGTATGATGTAGGTATTATTTTGGGGTTTCTGTGTAAACTGTGGATCCATTGGATATATTGTGAGAGACTCATATATAATGAGCTGGTGAGGAGTTAAAGGGATGTGTAAAAATTCCTTCTTGCCTTTCCTGGTGATGGGTCTGAACTGACACAGAAGATTAAATCTGGTATCTCTGGCAGCTGATTCTTTAAAACCTCATTTCTCTGTAAGGTAACAAGAAAAATACCAATATCTTTAGTTTTAGACCATGTTCTGCCCAAATATGCATCACTTGCAGTTAGAATTTGCCTATTTGCTTCTGGTACCTTGCTTTATGGTTTCCTTCAGCCCTCCAGTTACCTTGTGCCACGTGGGTGTATTGCTCTATAGTTATCTATTAGTGAAAACAGTATAATTAGAGTGAAGAAAATGTAAATAGCACTTGCTGCTTTGGTAGTGGTGGTGAGGGAATTGGAAAGGCTGTTGAGCAGTGGATTGTGTGCATGTATCCCTGCTTCCATCCTGGGTCCATCTTTGTCAGGGAATAGATGATGCACTCCAAGAGCTTTCATTCTTCATTTTTGGTGTACAGGCCCACTGTGATAAATGACAGCCCACAGAAAATCCCCCACCTGCCAGCATCTGTGAGCTCAGATGAGGTTGACAGAGAATTTGGGTTGTGGCTGTTGCATACAGTGGAAAATCTCCCTAGTGGAGAAGGACTGCATCCAGTATCATCTCCAGTATCCAGATCCTTCTCCATCATGCTCTTGCTCATGCAGATCCCAGTGATTAGGATATGAAAGAGGAAAATTCAGTTCTGGATTAGGAGAAGAGGCCACCCTACTCATGTCCTTTCTCATGGGATCAGTCATCATAGATCCTTAGGGAAAGGAGACAAGAAACCATGAAATTAGCTTTCCTACCAGGGATACCCTCCCAGCATCTCTCTGTCAACCCTTTTCAGGACTTACTGAGCTGGATGTTGCATCCAACCTATTGCATTTAGTAACCACTGATAGAGCTGGACCTCAGTGCATATGATTTTACCCTGGAGATGTGTCAAAAGAATCATGGTTAAGCTGGAAATGAGAAGGTGCAGGGTACAGAGCACATCCCAGTGTCCTCAGGAAGGGAGAATCCCTGAGCTGTGTTTCTTTGAAAAGACATCTGGAAGATTCAGATGCCTGACCATTGTTGATGTCTTCTTTGTCAGCTGAATATTCTGAAAAATGTTAACCAAAGCCTTTAATCAAACCAGCAGTGAGGAAAGTGTATGCTCCAGATGTAAATTACATTAATAAATAATGGCTGAAGTGGTTCCTGGTACCAAAACATCTTATGATGGCTGCTGCAAGTGAAGAAGTAAAAAAACCCCTAGTTACTGGTACCAGCTTTTTAAGGTAGTATTTCAAGTCAATTAACTGACAAATGCAACCTTCAAATACAGCCAATAAAAAAGGATGGGCCAGGCTGCTGCTTCCTAAATCGGATTTGTTTTCTAACAAATGACTGAATTATAGGGCTTAATAACAATGAACACAACGTATCAGTGCTGTCTTGACCCATTTACAGGATCCGGGTGTCTCTCCTGTGCCTTTGTTTTGTTGTTTTTCTTGCCCAAGATGTCTCAGAAGCCTTGAATGCAAAACGTAATAACACAGATCCTGCCCTGCTAGGAAATTGTGCAGTCTTTTGTTTCAAGCACACAGTGTGCACCCAGACTTGCTCATAAAATATCCATAGCAAAATCATGCGATGCCTGTCTCTCTTATACATTTTTAAGAGCTGTGCCCTAAATCCATTAAAGACTGTGAGACATGAATAGGAGAACAATTCTTCTTGCCATATGGGTAAGAAAGGAGTTGGGATCAAGTAACTGGACATAGAAAAGGAAGCATGTGAATTTGCTGACTACCAAACCTCTGCTGTGAGAACGCAGAACCTCTGGAAGCTCAGTTCTTTTGTCTAAATAGCTGAAAAGTATTTTGCATTACAGAAAAGATGAACTTCATGCAATAAACATGGAGCTGGCACAAAGAGAGATAAGAGAGAGGGAGCTGTGCAGGAGTCAGAAGATGGTGAGGACCATGTGTACTGATAGAAGGTGTTTTCTGATTTCAGGACAACTGGTCTGAGGGAAAGGGATCTTTACGCTAAAAGTAATTAATTTTGAACTACGAAGTGGTTGCTTTTACTCCAGAAGTGAACCTTGGAAATCCAATTCTATACATTGGAAAAAAATAGCCTTCCTGGTTTTACCCTCAGGAGAGAAGCAGGGAACCTAATGACATCCCATGTAACCTAGGTGGATGTTCAAAGGAGAAGAAGGGAATTAGCCACTCAGAATGAAAAGGGAATTGAGTGTCTACATACCTAAGGCTCTTTATGAAATTACATAGTACATCTCTTGCCAGGAGTCTTCTCATCTGATCATTTCTGTAGAACTGTAATGTCTTTAATTTGGAAAATTTACACCCCACCTAAGAAGCCAGATACTTCCTTTTTCTATTCAATGTCTTACATCATGGGAGTCACTTGCAGGTGCCCTCAGAGATACGTTTTGCTCTTTGGCCACATCTAGGATCATCCACAAGATTTCAGACTTACAAATGAGGCTCCTAAGAAGCTGGTTTTGCTTCCATGAAAGCTGAGAGGGAATTGGGAGGGGATGGAGACATTGCCCTTCCTAGCAGCATGTTGCTGCATTCTTGCTGCTCTGTCACTGCACGGTGACACAGAGCCCTTTCCACTTCCCAGGGCCCATCTTCCTCTGTAGGCAACATGTACCTGTGTCCTGAGGCAAATTAAAGAAATAAATTGTGTTGGTATTTATTGTAAAAGCTTACAGTCATGTGGGTAAATGCAGATTTCCATACTTCAATGTGTGTGCACTTTGACTGAATACAGCCCCACTCAACCACTACCACAGGTGGATTCCTAGATGGGTCAGAAACTCTCCAGAAAGCAGCCCAACATTGTCTGGGCAGAGAGTTGGAGAGAAAAAAAGTGGCTCCAGCATTTAGGAACTCATTTGTGTAGAATCTACTCCCAAATGCTTAGGTCTCTTGAATATGAGGGAATGCATTCTAACCTTCTGGTGCTTTGCATGTTTGAACCCCAAAGCCATGTGTCCTGTTAAAAGAAGAAAATAGAAAAGCTTCATGTGTAAGTTTACTGTAAATATAAATTTGGGATTTTCACATCTTGGTCATTGGCTTTTTAAAATGACTTTTTACTAGAACTGCCTCTGCAGTTTGTGATGTTCTTTTCTACTTTCAGTTTCCCTTCTGTACTGCCTTGGTTGTAAGCAGGCTGTGGTTTTTTGAAAATGTAGCTGGGATGTTTGCTGTGTTTTCTTATACAAGGCCTGTGTTAAACCAACACAACCCCAAATGACCAACAAAAAACCCCCAAATATAAAGCCAAAATCTAATTCTGTCCCTCATGCATTTAAGTCACTGCTATTAGAACAAGTTTAACATGCACAGTATAATGACTTCACTGAAATCTTGTGTTCACACCACACCTTACTTGTGTGTATTTTGAGATTTTGAGTAACACTTTCCTCTTTTTTTTTTTTTTTGATTGAGGGGTCCTGTTGTGTAGGGAGTGTGCGTGCACAGATAAGCTTGAACACAGATTGTATGGATATTTGACCATAGCTGCAGCTGATGAAGCCTTTGCAGTCGCAGCCTCTCTCCTTTCTTTGTTTTACAAATAACAATCTCAACCTTGCATCTATGTCTCTGGATCCCAAGTAATGTCAGGAGGCTCCTGTATCAATTGGAGCCCACCCTCCTGGTTTGACTGGTGCTGAGGAATTGCAGTTAGCAAAATCAGCAGTTCATTAGCAGCCTGGAGAGGAGAAGGCTCCAAGGAGACCTTATTGTAGCCTTCCAGTATCTGAAGGGGGCCTACAAGAAAGCTGGTGAAGGACTTTTTAGGATGTGAGGTAGTAATGGGACTAGGGGAATGGATTCACACTAGAGGAGGGGAGATTTAGATTAGATGACAGGAGGAAGTTCTTTACCAGGAGGGTGGTGAGACACTGGCACAGGTTGCCCAGAGAGGTGGTGGAAGCCCCATCCCTGGAAGTTTTGAAGGCCAGGCTGGATGGGGCTCTGAGCAACCTGATCTGGTGGGAGGTGTCCCATGGCAGGGGGGTTGGAACTGGATGATCTTAAAGGTCCCTTCCAGCCCTGAAAATTCTATGATTCAGTGAAAATACGTTGACTCTCTCATAGCATTCTTCTCCAAAAAGAGATGTTATTATTCTAATACCTCATTCTCCATATTTCTATTTTTTCTATTTTGATGTCTCCACTGATTTTTGCTTCAGTTTCATGTGGTAATTTTACTGTAGCAGGAGATGTGAGCTCCCATTCAGTCCATGGGAGGGGTGCAAAGTTTGACATTTTGTTTGGGGTTCATTTGTTTGACCATGTTTGACCACCTAAAAACTGCCTAGTCCAAGGCAGTTGTCTGGCCTCCCTCTGTGGGGAGGGGCACCTTGAGAAAGTGCTTCCCCATCCCTCTTAGAAACCTTTCCTTGGAGTGCCATGAGTTGTCAGAACACATCTGTTTCTCTGACTATGGGGACAGCCTCAGCTCTCAGTGTCTCTGCCAACCTGTCAGACACCTAAAGGTGCACTGGCATTTCTGCTGCAAACACTCTGCTCCTTCTTTTCCTGCAAAACTCCACTTGCCCTGTTGGGCCTGGCAGCTGCCTGAAACCAAACATTTCCTTCAGCTCTCCTTCGCCTGTACCAATCCTGAACTTTTTGACCTTTGTGCCTGTTAATTATTGATATAACCTTGCATTATTTAGGCTTGTTTCAGCAGACGGGTACATTATTACCAGACAGACATTTGCCAGACAGGCTGATAGATAGCACCTAAAAAAGGTCTCAAGTTGCCTTTGTACAATAAAGGTCTGTAGCTTCATCACTCTTTCCCCCACCCCTGGCAAATTAGTGCCTTCAAACCTTACTAGAAATGTAAGGGGAAAAAAAAAAAAGATGTCTTTAGGCAATGGGCTTAATCTGGGTTGGAGCTGTGGTCCTGATGTTGGTCCCTTCTCTGAAAACAAGAGGAAGTCCTCTTAACCAATCCTCTGAAGCTGCTTTTTTCTTAAGACACAGAAAATTGTTTTGTTTTTCAACCCTTTGCCATGGAAAGGAGAACTGATTTCTCCCTGGTTGCTACGAGCTTTATTGCAACACTCCAGAGACAGAGGCAGAGCTTGATGTATATCTCCCAGGGAAACCTGCCTCGGGATTTTTTTCCAACCCCTGCTGCAGTCACTTTGCCTACGGATCCCAGGAAAAAAAAAGGAATCAGCTGTCATTTAAAACACACATGCTGAGCATTTCTGAACCTTGGTTCACTGCAGTGTAGCTTCAGCTGAAGCTGTAAGGAAGGCACAGAGTCCTTGGTGACAATCACACCAGCATGGGGGCCACAGCATGAGGGGCACAGCTGATGAGCAACGCTGGCTACGTGACAGCTCTGCTGCTGCTGCCCTCCTTCCTCTCCCTCTGCTCGTCATGCTTTGCTCTGTTGCAACTGCTTTCTCCTCTGAAGTCAAAATCCCACTGCTTGATACGTGGTCCCTACGAAAGCAGAAGAGGGAAAAAAAAAAAAAAAGAGGAAGGAAAGCAGGCGGAGGAGGACGAGGACAAGAAATGCAGACTCGGGTCTTACATATCTGATGGCTCATTTGTTTTCCAGGGGCTTCCTCAGGAGAAACAGTTGATTCTGGGGAAGCAATTTCAGAAAGGTTCAGTGGTTGTCTTCAAAAAGTGATCAAGCACCAGCTTCTAAATGTCCTGTGGGTGCTTACTGCAGCAGTTGGACTGTGGGGCTTTCAGAGCTGGGATACTTGTGAATTTTTTCATCCTTTGTGAGTAGCTTCTGTCTCATTTCTGATCCACTGCTACAGCAGAGCTTTTTCCAAGTGCCCTGGGAAGCTCCCTTAATTTATCTCCAACTTGCCTGTTGTGTTTGGCCCCAACACTCAGGCTCATGTCTCTCTTAGACTCTCCTTACTCTGCACCCACACTGGCTTTTTCTCTGTCTTCCAGGAATGCTGGCCCCATGGGCTACCTTTCCACAAAAACAGGACCTTACCCTCAAAGCCTCTATTAATAATCCCCTCACTTTCTCCCATTCAAGCACACTCTTTCCCATAGGTCCAGCTTTGCACAGTAGGAGGGGACCTGTTCAAAAGAGATCCTTTAGGTTTGTCAAAAACTAATAACAACAGACATGGACAAAACAATAAAAGAGGAAACCTGCATTGGTTTCCTCACTGCTCTGTGGTGTGTTGTGGGTCTTGGGCAGCCTCTCTTGAGATGTGCAGGTTTCCCCTAGCTCGTGGCATCTTCCCCATTTTACAGTCTCTCTTACTCCTGCTGACATTTTGTTTTCCATTTTTTGTTTTCCATTTGTTTTCCATTTTGGTTTTTTTGTTTGACATGCTTTTTTCCAGACTAATCAGTGAGGAACTGTCATCTCTCCTCTCCTTGGTCACATATCTCCTTGGTCCAGTCTGTCCATCAATGCTATCAGACAATCTCATCCTTCCACTAAACAATCAGTTCCCACCTCTTTGAAATCTATCCTCAAAAATTGGTTTTGCTGACCCATGTCTTGTTTTCCAGTAGTCCTCCACTTGAGCAGATGAGCATCACAATTAGCAGTCCTCCCTTCTTGCCCTGGATAAGATGGAAGAATTTATCCTGCCACACAGTGTGGGTTTTATCTCTGTCTAGGGACAGGGGAGCAACTCCCATGCTCAAATGAAATGTTAAGTCTGACACGAGTAAATGTGTAAAATGCAAGTCCCTAACACTGAATCCACAAACTCCCTGTAGACTTTCTAGATGACTTCAGGCTAGTTTGCTGAAATTAAATTACATAAAAGTCATACAAACCAGCACATTATTATGTAAAAGTCTGCAAAACAAGTGTTGGGATTTTAACTGAGTTGAACAAATAAAACATTAAGTGTAATTTTTGTTTGAGTCCATGTGTTAGCTTTTGAAAACAAAGAGGAAAATGAACCAAGTGACACAAAACATATGTCTGCAGATAGTGATAAAAGACATACTGTATCTGGACATCTTGTAAGTGTGGTTTTAATTCTTGCTGCTGTTGTGTCTGGAGGCTTTTGCTGTGCAAAAAAGGCTTCACTGTGCTCATATGACAATGCAGAATGATTTTTGTTCCTACTGCATCAGGAATAATGGAATCCTTTTGCAATAGGGTGGTGGGTTCTGAGTCCTGCAGCTGAGACACCTCTCATGGGGCATGCTGGCAGCTTGCAGAAAGATGCTGTTGGCTGTGGTACAGATCACCTATCAGCCCACCCAGTATATAAAGGAGACTGACTTCACCTTTGGTGTAAAAAACCCTGAACTTTGAGATTAAGAAGTCCAAAGGAAGGGTCAGCATATGACCAGCTGAATTTAGTTCCTTTGGTAGCTAAAGTTCTGTCTTTTCCCTGGATCCTCACTTGCCTTACCATTGTCATCCCATCATCTGCCTGAACTTGTCTCCCACATCTGCTGCTGCAGCCTGAGCCCTGGCTCCCCTACACTGCTCTGGGAGCACAAGTACCTCTGTCTTGCAGCTCTGCCCTTGCATCTTTGTCATTCCCAGGGCAGTGCAGTTGTGATGCATTTCTGTCAGCATTCAGGGCATGGGCCAAGAGTTTTACAAACATCTTCATATTAGTTTTTTCTTGTTGAACATGATTTCGTACTGTAGGTACACGTGTTTAGCTGTCAGCTTGATGCTTGCAACAAAAGGAAAAGCAAACCAGTAATAAATAGAGAAGTTGCACAAGCCAATCTTTAAATAATGGCATTGGGTGGAACATGTGAAATAGGAGCTGTGGCCACAAAGCAGATTACTGCTTCCTATTCCTCCTATGAGCGTGATAGATAATACAGCTGCTTAAACTGATTCAGGAACCAAGAAGAATATTGAAAGGCTGAGAGGCCTCTGTATCCTCCTGCTGCTCCTCTTTCAGGTGTGGAGTCTGAGAAGTGAAGAACTGAGCCCCAAGCCTTGTCCTGTTCCACTGAGGACTGGTTTTCCTCCAGGGTACTGAGCAAAAGCACTGCAAATTCTCATGTGTGTTTCCTGATGTGACACTCTCTGATGCTGCAGAAGTCTTTGAGGTCCAGAGTACCAGGAAGAACCAAGGAGTCAAGCACTGACTTTTCCATACTCTTTTGAATGGCTGTGGGAAGGGATTTCTAAAGATGTAAAGAAATGAGGCGTGAAAGATGGAGGGATGGTATTCCAAAAATATAGAAACATGTCTTTTAAAAGTTTTCCATCATTCAGTTTAGATTTAGAAGCTAATGACTCATATTTTTTTCAGCATTTAATTGTATCACATGAAGTATCTTCTTTGGTGAAGGCAGGTTAATGTGACCAGTAGATGTGTATTCATCTGTCAGTACATTTGGATTTAAACCAATGAGTGGTTTAAATGATTAATACCATTCCAGATTTCTTTAAACATCATCATTTAACATTAAGCCACAAATATCTTCTTTTTTTCAAAAAAACCCCAAAACATAACTTGAGATGTTTGTTTTAGAAGTTGTGGTGGTATCACATACCTGAAATATAAACACATTTAGAGTGACAGAATGCCCTTTGTTTGTGTTATAAATGCCTCTAAACACATTACTTAAAATCTGGATTCTGAAGCCCTGAATTCTAAAGCATTCCTACACTTCTGTCCAGATTAGGTACAAAAATAAAAAAAAAATACAGTATTTTACTCTTTTTTGTAGGAGTCACTGACACAACTTCTTCCAACTTCATTAATTACATCCCAGCATCAGAAACTTATTGAAAGACTGAGAAAAAGGGGATCTTTTGGGCTGAGGTAAGAGATATATGAAATACCACGTGCCAGAGCAATTCTCCTAGTCACCAGCTCATGCCCTGGGCCATGATTTTTTCCTGTGGACTTCTCTGACCTGAGCAGTGAATTATCATGAGGAATTATTCCGGTGCCCCACAGCTGACTCCAAACTCTCCTCTTTCTGGAGGACCTTACGTGCCCTTCCATGCCACGAGATCACATATCCACTGCACATAAGAACAACATTCTCACCTCAGACCAGGAAGGGACAAAATATCAAACATATTTGTGTATGAGCCAAGACCAGCTGCAGACCCAAAAGAACTGGGTACTTCCATTTTATTTATTCAGTTTATTACATTCATGTAAAACTCTGTAGTTTTGTGGAAGTCTCCAGCACTTCATACATTCATTACAGTAGTAATCCCCAGGACTTTATTCCTTCACAAATCATTTTGTGAATTAACTGGTTTTATCTAGGAGAAATAATGCTCTTGATGAAAATGTGACTGGTAAATTGGTTGTTTACTTGAATCTAGACACTTGGAACTTTTTGAGGAAGAAGCTTCTTTTTCACAAGCATTTTTCACCAGAAAAACAAGAACTTGGAGATGATTTTGTCCACAATTGTTTGCTTAACCATCAACATTTTTTTAAGCGAAGTGGTATTGTTTTATGGGGGAAGGAGGAATCTGAAATAAACCCATCTGACATGGAGATAATCAAGATTTTACAACTACTTTAATGGATCAGTGAAAGAAAGAGTCATTTACACTCCCCTGACAGTAGAGAGTGGTGCATGTGCACCATCATCAGAGATACTCGATTGAACCCCAACAAAAAAGCTATTAAGCTTTTTTCCATTAATTATGCTTAAAACCATCCCTCTGGTGGTACTGAGGCTAATTTTTAATTGATACACTTAAATCAATTCCTTCATGGACAGACATTTGTTCGTTATGAACTCGTTTTTACCCATGGCCACTCTCAGAGAAAGCAAGCTAATATTGTTCTGTCAGCAGCCAGATACATTAGAGAAGAAATTGCTATACATCTTCTTCTGATGTGTTTTCATGGTGCTCATTTCTTCTTGGCATGCTTTTAGCTCCCAGTGATTCAGATGTGTCAGCTACTATAGCTGTAAGAAAACATTGACAGTGGATTTATAACACCCAGTCTTCAACTTCCTGACCTGAAAAATAGCTAAATATTGGCTTTAAAAAAAAAAAAAAAAAAAAAAAAAAAAAGGTTCCTAGGCTCCCCTATCTGTATTTTAATGAAACATTTTATCTTGGTTGTAATTCATGACTCTTGTCAGATGAAATTTTCTCAATGAGGCATAGTGGAGGTAGCTACTGAATTTAGGGGAAAGAATCAGCTCAATCTCTTGAAAGTAAAGTGTCTTGTAAAGTGTCAGTTGAGCTGCTTTGTGCAAGGTTCTGAAATGTCTCACTGTCTATATTAAGAAGGAGTTTCTCCAGGCAGAGAGATGCTAGAACTGTCAGAGGGTTGTCCAAGGAGGGAAATGCTCTTCAGACATCCCTCTGGGAGCCAATAAAATTTACTCTTCTTGTTTTTATAGTGGTTTTAAAGCAGCTCCCATCCAAAATCAGGTCTCAGCATGCTGGCTGTTGAAGAGGTATGAAAGAGAGCACAGCCTCTGCACCAAACCTCAGCTCCAACAGAGATAGGTTGGAATAATCAAAGGATTGGTGAAAAATAACAATATATGTATACAGAGCTCTCTTCCTGCCAGATAAATTCCAGCAGTGAGATCAGATATCAAGGCCCAAGTCCTGCCATCCTCATTAAAACAGAAATCCACTTGTACTTCTGAGTAAGTTGTCCCAGCATAAATCCTGATAGATTATTAAATAATGGACTGAACGTATTTAATATAAATTTTCCATCTATGTTCTTCCAGTGGAGGAAGAGCTCCCTGAGACAGTGTCACCTCTGGGCCATTCATGCTGGATTTGTTCAAAGCTTTACTGAATCTCCTGAGAGAAGTAATCTGCCCAACAACAGTCCCACTGGATGAAGGCAGGAGATCTCTGTACACTTTTCAGCCTGACTACAGATTTTCTTGTGTCCTTGGATTAGCAGTTCAACCCCATTCTTTCTCAGTTTGCCCTCTGCAAAATGGGAATGACAGTATTTCCCTGACTGACACAGAACAGTCCTCTATTCAAGTACTATCCTAAACTGTAGGATGGATCTGGGATATACTCTTGGACTGTTTTGTTTCAAGTAAATAGGGTGTCCCAAGTGTAAGTTAAATGGGATCTCTCTCATGCAGTCATGTTTGGAGAGCTAGCTGGGTTAGGGAGGGCTAGGAAGACCTCACATTTTTAAAATGATTTCTCTGCTGCAGATTGGTTTAAGTGTTCAGAAGTTACACAAGGTCATCCCCTGTTGATGTTGGACAGAAGGAGTCAGATTTTTTGACTTTGAAGAACATTAGAAGGTGGCTTCTTTCCCAGCAACTACTATAATTCTTCTGTCCCACAGGGAGAATTGAGCTTCTAGTACAGGCTAGCCCTGGAGGACCTCAAAGAACATCTCTAGTAGGGCCACGGGGATTTTGTAGTATATAATTCATATCCAGAAACATTTCCCTTATGGACAGGTTCCTTGACACACCCTAGGCTGAGGGCAGACAGCTGTGGTTTTCCTTCAGCTTCAGGAGACTGAGTTAACCTTCCTTCTGCCAGTCACTAATGGAGATGTTCAGCTCTTGTCACCCCTGCTGCTGCTGCAATGCTGGATGGAAAATAGAAGTTATTGAGTTCTGAACAGACAGAAATCAGGCAGAAGAAGAGCCAGGTGGCCCTATGTGCTGCTCTCCTTAAACTTTAGCTTTAACATTTAATCTTAAAATGTGTTTTGCCCCTGGCCTCTGCATTGAAGGTGACAGCTATGAGAATGGTTTTTGTGGTATCAACCTCTCTGGAAAGACAGCAGAAGCGAAGATCATCCAGCCCTGGTCAGCCAGTTGATGGCTTTTGGTCACAACCCCTTGGGTCTGGCTGTTGAGCTGTAGCAGGTGCAGCAGGAGTGTGAATAAAGGAGCTATTGCTCCTCCTTTTTCTATTGAAAGCATTTGGGGTCCTCATGGCAGAGCAGGGAAAGCAGAGCTGCATCAAGGTGCTCAGCTTTGGGAGAGGCTGATTTTACCTGCCTGTGAAGGGGCCTGGGAACTGGTAAGGGGAGTGATGAGAGACCTGCAGCTGCAGAGCCCTGCCCCATGCCCTGATGAGACAGCAGAGCTTAGAAAAGGCTTCTGAATGTTGAGGGAGCAGAAAAGAAACCGAAGCCACTTGCCTGTCCTTCTCACCCCCTCTTCCCCACGGGCTGAGCCCTGACAGCCTCCTTGGAGGGGCCCCCAGACACTTCTCCCCTGTGCAAGAGCCCACGCAGGCAATTCCTACCTGTTCACTTGTTTACAGTTCCCCAGCTCAGACCTGATGTCTGCTCTCTGCTTTCAGCTAATTGGCAGACAGAGGCCTCAAGGGGTTTGGTTTGGTGCCATCAGACTCCTGGAGCTCCAGCGGTGGTGTTTCTTCCCCAGACAATGACTTCAGTAGCCTCGGGGCACCCCAGAACCTCCTAACAAACATCTCTCATAACTGCCTTATTAACTGATGGCTGTAGTAAGATAATAATTAACACCCTTGCTTGTGTCTTAGCTGAGCCAAAAATATTCTCAAGTGGACTTAGAAATGCATAAAACAAATAAATGATTTATGTTTACTATTTTTAATGGAGCTGCTTATTAGCAGTGTTCTAACACAGAGCCCTGTAGCTGGTTTCGTTACAGATTTAGAAGGTGGTAATGAAAAACTGTGGGGAATAAAACAGGGAAACTTTCCCCGAGCCAAACTCTGCTCTCAGTCATATTTAAAGGTCTCGACGAGTTGAATCCTATAGAGGTATTTGGGCAGAAAAGAACTGAAATGGGGAGAAATGCCTGTCACGTAGTCATTCCAGCTCCCCCCTTCAGAACCTGTCCCAGCCAAGGGATGGGTGCCTGTGCTGGAAGTGCAGACACAAAACCCCAAGAGGAGGACATGTCTATCTGCAGCAGATCAGAGCAGAAGGGCCCTGCTTACACATGCACTTGGCCCTGCTGACTCTGCCAGGCAGGAGGCACTGGGGAATTTGGCCCCAGCTGGTGGGAGAGGAGAGAGAGGGATGATGTGTCAAGCTTTTCATGGGCACTCCTTGGCAAACAGAGCAGTGTCACTGCACCAGGGCCTGGTGTTCAGTGGGGGTTTTATGTAAAAAAGGGAAAAAAACATAGAAAAAGCCAATGGGATGATGAGAGATTTGCTATGTGGGCACTTGAAATTAATTCTGTTTCGCTGCCCTGAAGCAGCTGTGCTGGCTTCAGGACACAGGCCACATAGTGCCAGCATCTCTGACCTCCAGTGGGAAGGTTCCTGGGGCACATCTTCACAAATTTCATCTCGTTTCTACAGTGATAAGAACACCACTTAGGAAGCCACGGTGGCATTTAGAGAGAGCCCTGACACAGAACTCTGGGGACATGAATGCTGGGGCATTGCTGGGTGACTAGAAAGGCCACTCTTTCACCATGTCCTCTATGTGTTTAAGGTTCAGGTGCATTTAGGAGCCTTGACATATGGGAACAGCACATGTGAACTCTCTACAGTGGGTGGGATCACTTGAATTTCACTCTTCAACTACAAAATTTTTTTGCTAATACTGTTCCTGAACTGAAGAGATATGAATCAGTCACAAGTTCCATGGGCTGTGACTGTTGTGTGACACTTGACACACAGAATTCCTGGAGTTATTTGACTGTCTAAGTGATATTGTTTTATTTGAACTCAGTGAGGAGTCCTAAGCCCTGCCTCCCACTTACTTTCATTATTTTCTACTGATCTCTCTTCATCAAAGGCACATATCCAGCTGGTGGGTTTATCCAGAGATAATTATTTAGGATATTTCTTTTTGCACGCCTTCTGTCCTGTAAATGCTAATACAACACTTTTGCAAATACCTTTAAATACCTGCAGATATTTTCTTGCTGTATTTGCTCATGTGTTGTAAGAATTAATAATGCTCATTAGCTGAAGTTCCCCACAAGAATCTGAAAACCCTGGTTAGCAGGCATTAAAGGCATCCAGTTTTCCTCTAGATGGACAGGATTTCAACACTGTCTGAGAAGTCAGGGCACATTAAGGTACTAGAAATGTCAGATCATTAGTCTCTGGACATGCTGGAGAATTCTCCAAACTACCAGTTTTTCACTAATGTATAAATGAAACAGCCTGTGGATATTATCAACATTTCTTGGGCAGTCCTAGCAGTCAGTCACATACAAGCTAAAGGCTACAAACCCATCTTGTCATGAAGAAAAACAGTATTTTGAGATAACTACCATACCAACCTCTCTGATCTGTCTTAAAATGATGTATTGCTCTATTTTTTTCAATTTCCAGAAATAAAAAAGAGTTTGCTTCAGGGCAGAGACAGTCTAAAAGCTTGTGCTAATAAATCTATGCAAGTTTAGTAGTGCTTAATACATATTCTGCTTCAAGTCCTTTTTAAATGCATTATCACCTTTAAGTAAATACAGTGGAAGACTGCCAAGTGCCTGGATGGTGTTCTCTGTAAAATTATGCATTCATATCATTAATGCAATGAAATGTTTAAACTTTCATTGAATTTTGCTAACTGATTTGCAGTTTGAATGGGAGTAATTTTATGCATTTATCAATTACCAGTTAAGTAGCTGCTATAATATTTCTCTTTAGGCAAGCAAATCACACTCACCAAAACACTTTCCAATTACATTAGATTTGTGATTAAATATTCAAGTAGTTTTAAAAAAAAAGGGACAAATCCAAGGAACAAAGAGGTCAGAGTTGCTCATATCAGGATATGAAAAAATATTGAGGCTTGCAGTAATACACTTTGGGGGGATGTCTCAGGTTTTTAGCCTATTTGCCAAATCCTATTCCACAGCACACTTGTGATGTAGGTGGGTCTAAATGGTGCCTTGTCAAAATGATTATTAATTTTTCATATGTTGTTTTTATGCTGAGAAACTGTGGCTCCATTGCATGCATGGTGTGCTGTAAGAGATGTAGTGATTGGACAAAAGTTAATGGCTTTAAACTGGAAAAAGGTAGATTTAGGTTAGACTTTAGGAAAAAATTACTATGAGGGTGGTGAGAGACTGGCACAGGTTTCCCAGAAACCTTGGAAGTGTTCAAGGCCAGGTTAGATGGGGCTTGGACCAACCTGATCTAGTGGGATCCCCATGGCAGGGGAGTTGGAACTACCTGATCTTTAAGGTCCCTTCCAACCCAGACCAGCCTGTGATTCTATAAAATTCCGAGGATAACCTTTTCCTCTCTGAGGTGATATCCTGAAGATACGTGGTCACACTGTGCAGCCATGTGCAGCTGCACAGGGTTTAAGGGAGTGGTGAATAAGGAGTAGCCTCAGTTATTGTGTTTTGTGTCACGGTTCCACGTGTTGCCTTTTGTGGGCTGTAGACACCTCCTGCACCTTTTGTTCTTCTCAGCTTCTGGGTTCCTCCCCACCCAGCTCCCCACCGTGTCCTCACTGCTCTCTGTGCCTGTCCAACCTGAAGTACCAGGCACAGCCCCAGCCATGGCAGCAACCTCTTCAGGAGGGATGGAGAGGATTTCTGCTGCCTCCATCCCCATGTCCCAGCTGCTCTTAGAGTTAGGTGTGGCTGGACAAGGAGATTTTGGTCTGCATTTGGTGACACAGGTGGATGGGACTCTGCCCCAGCTCTGTCCACTGCCTGGCTGGAGGGAAGGAGGCCACAGACCACATCTGTGTGCACCCACCTCTTCTAATGGGCTTGGCACGTTGGGCTTTGGTGGTTAACCAGAGAGGAAGTAGGAAAAGCTTCAGTGGTATTAAGATGAGAATCCTTTGGTAAAGTGTTTCCCTAATAATTTTCTGTAGCAAATTATGCAGATTTTGTTTTGAACTCTTTGTCCTCCAGCCTGGCCAGTCTGTAGGTCTCCTGTGGGTTATATACATGTAGCAGAGAGCCTTACCTACAGAAAGGTAGCATGGAGGAGGAATGGTAGTTGGAGCACTCTTGCCTCCAGTGGATATCAATACACAGGAGCAGACAACCTTTACAATGTTTTAGAATTAAGCACAGCCTGTTTAGGAGCCTCCCTGAAGGTAGCCATTACAGCAAAGTCATTTTAAAAGAGCTGTGTTTGTCTTTTTGAATTTATGCTTATTTACTACAAGTTTTTGGCAAAATATTAACATTTATGTTAACAATAGTCTCTAATGCATAAGTGAGCTGATCCACCTTAGTGGATAATTCCTCCTGAATTCTTATTATAAGAAAAAAACCTGACTAAATAAGGATCCTGTATATTTTTCTGCCTGTTTTGCTCAAGTTGCAAGTTTAGAAACAAGTGAAGAATGGATCAAATGCCTTGTTTGAAGATACAGAAAAATAGTTTTCGGCTCCCATTTGGATTTAGTTTTCAAGAGTGACTAATAAGAAGGTGGTGATTGTTTCATTAGTATTCACTGAACTGAGTGCACAATATAATTATATATTTCAATAGTAACTAGGACACATAATTGATTTGTTTTAACTAAATTAACAGATATCAGAAAAAAAACCAAAAAAAATCTGTGGCAGATTTTGAAATGTTGTCCTCACAGCCAGATGGGTTCAGCTATTTCTGGACAATGTTAAGAAGATCAAAAACCTTGCTATTGAGAAACTGTTGGGAAATAATCTGGAATATTTTCAGCTCTCCCCTTTACATAGAAAAAATTTATTTGTTGAATATCACAGAATTCTTGTGAGATGGGTATGGGTGCATTTGGGGAGAGGAAAAAAGAAGGATTACTAAAAAAAGAAGTGTTTTCAGGCATTGCCTTAATAAATAGGGTTAAATGCAGATTTTTTTTTTTTATTGATTGGTAACTCTGCTACCCAATTAGGCAAATACAAACATTATTTAGAAATCCTCTTCTTCCTCCTTTTTGGTCACCTACTTCCCTCTGATTTCTCTCCTGGTTTTGCAACCTGGCTCCATACTTCTTGATTCTGGGTTGTTCTAACAAGATGGCTTTTCACTTCCAGTTTTTAGCATGGAAACAGAAATGTTGATAAAGCATAAGAGAGGCTCACCATGCAGTATAGCTGCTAGAATCTTTGTGAAGTATTATAAAGCTTCTTCCTTACATTGTTACCATCCTTTTGTCTTGGAGGAGAGGGGGAATATTTGAAGGAGGGATTAGAATGTCTGTAAATTGAAATCCACCTGGATTACAACCAGTCAGATGTTTATCTACCCTGGCTGCTTGATCCTTACAACCCACAAAGGCTACAAAAACTCTTCAGTGTCCCTAGGGCTGAGAAGGATGGAGATCCCAACCCCCAAAGCATTTACATTCTTGAGTTTCTCTCTGCAACTAAGTTGGTTTTTCACTTCTGCCCCTGTCGAGTATGCACTATTTTCAATTTTCTTGAATTTTCCCATGTTGCAACAATAAATAAGAACCCCAGCATCTACCCCACACAACTTGTCCTGAGAAAAAACACTGCAAATAAACTTGGAGACAAGAGATGCCTTGGAGGCAGCAGTGGTTTGCTGCTCATGCTTATCTGTAGTAGCAGACTGCAAGGAGTAGTTTGGAAACCTCTGGTGTGAGAACAAGGTGGAGCAGCTGAAAGCTCTGTGGTTCCTAAATTTATTCTGTTCTTACATTTACAAGAAGATGTGGAATTGAGTGTGTAGCTAAATGCAGACAAACAAGAGAAATTAAAACTAAAGGCAAGACAGTGCCTGGGCACCCTTCTGGTAAAACCTGCTCTAGTTTGTAGGAACAGCTCATAGTCCACTGTTTACAAACAGCAGTAACATCAATGTACAGGACAAATGACTCACGTTGAGACAAAACAAAACAAAAAAAGGAAAGCAAAAGCCCCAAATTGCCACTGAAGTTCTGACACGAGGCACTAAAAATAGGCAAATTCAGAATGAAAGTTGCAGCACAGCAAGCAGCTTCCCTTTGCTAATGAGTCGCGCTCTGCACTAAGTGGGTGAGACACAGAATTTTCTCTGAAGGGTTTGTCTGTGAAAATATGCTTTCATTTGTGCTAAAAATTTCTTCAGAAACTTGTCGGAAACCATTTGATTTCATTTAGATACCTTGAGGCAGCGATCCTTTGACAGTGTCAATCATTTCAAGTCAATATTTTTAGATTGTACACTGCATATTTTTGTTTTAAATGATTGTTGATATTTACATATACTGCAGTTCCTCCAAGAAGTGTCTAGAATTAAGGCTGGAAATCAGGATGAGATGGATTCATTTGATCCAATGGAAATAATTCACTTGACATGTAAAGCCTTACTATTTTTTATGTCTTTTTGCGGGGAATAACAAAATTTATTGCAACCCTGATAACACATACTTAAAACCCATGAAAAATATTTGCTTTAAGTGAAAGGTATATTACCAGGAAGGCTTGAAATATATGGTTTCTTTAAAAACCATTTTGTGTTAAGTGCGTATGCACTGCGAGTGCTGGCTGGATCATTATGGTTCTGTTTAGGAATGAAAACAAGTTTTGAAATAACAGCTTCTAATGAAACAGTAATTTAAGTTGGGTTTTTTTTTCTGAGCTGCAGGAGAAAGCAGAGTTCCCAAAGACCCTTTATAGCACGGGACATTCTGAACTCTCCACTCAAGCTGAATGCAAGTCATGGGGGACGTATAGAGAAAACTCATACATATGCTGTTGATTTGCACTCGGCCTGTGAGGCTTTATTTTGCTTTGCTTGTGAACAGGCAGCTCAACATTTAAAACTTGGCAAACTCCATGGGGAGCAAGGGTGTGCCCCAGCTTGGGCAGGGCCAGCAGCTGCCTCTGGGCCCAGGGTGATGCTGCATGGATACGGTTACACGAGCAGTGAGATCCAGAAAGCTGTTTATCCCCAGGACGTGGGTCCCTGCTCTTCTACCCCTTTCCTACCTTCAAATAACATCCTATGCTCCAGATGTTGGGAATTCTTGTTACTATGGTACAACAACAGGATGGAGGGAAGCTTAGCATCTTCAAAACCGTGGCCTTATGGACTAGGTCATATTTCCCTTTCCACCAGTAAAAGGAGGAGAAGGAAACTTTTGTTATTTTTTGCACCCTCCCATCCCATCCAGTTATATTATTGGCTGTCTTGTGCTAGCTGTTCTGAATCCCACCTCCATTTCTCTCTGTAATTCAATGATATTATTTTTATTATTAATATATGTTAAACCTCTGCAGAAAATACAGCAAAACAGGGAAGGAATTACATATTTGGATCATCTGCACATCGCAGTGATTCATAGCAAGGAAAGAGTTAGTCTATTTTACTCTCCTTTCTATCACTTAGTAGCCAAAATTCACAGTTTATAAAATATTGAAAATCTTTTACATTTTTAATGTAACTGTTGTAAATAATTTTTCTGAAGGGAAATACATGTAGTTAGCTGCTTGCTTCTTTGCACTCTAGGAAACCCAAACTTCACAAACTTTTGGTACCACATCGCAAGAGGAAGTAGAAAGGTCTAAAAATGGAAAATGAAAGCACATCAGCACATTTTACCTTTTGTTTGGGGGGTAGAAATGCAAAGTTTAGAAGCACAAATAATAATCAGATCTCAACTTTTCACTTTTAATGAGTATAGATTCCACAGCCAAAGAGTAAAATTATAGAGTAGTCCCATGTGTCCTTTTAGAAGGCTGAACTTCATAGTCTTTTCTCTTTTTATTGTATAATCTGTTTAGTGTCTGTTTATTAGAAGGCAAAAACACTTTAAAAATAAATATCTTTGAATTAGAAAAGACTAAGCCTCAATCTAAATGGGAGACTGAATGCACTATTGAACTTCTGCTCTCTCTTAGATGAATACAGGAGTTTCTGAAATCTGAAGAGAAGTTGATACAGGAGTTAACAGTAGTAGTAGTAAATTACTTTAGGTTTGGAGCAATAAATGTGTGGGTGAAGAATGAAGCTGGTTAAAGTGAGTTTGCTCTTCTGAAAGAAGCTGCAATCTAAAGACAGAATCCATTAAACATATTAAAGGTATTAATACTTTACCCACATGAGTAGAGCCAGGGAGCAAGTTCCAGTATCAATTAGCTGTAACCTCAGTGGTTACTGGCCTACCAGTTTGCACCCAGTTGATGATCAGCTCTCAGGACTTGCCTGGGAATGCAGCAGTTCAGCCAGAACACAGCAGGAATAATGTGGATTATTCCTGGAGCACAGGATTTGGATGAAGTACCAGGGAGCTGGTCTGTACCCCACACCCTGGCACTGCAGCACTTCCGCAGGTGGCTCTCAAATATTTTATTGGCCTTTCACTGTTTGCAGTGAAATAAGGCATGTGCAGAGGTACTTGTAGCTCCAGACCCTCAAAATCTACTCAGCCCACAGCTAACATCAATGAAGTCACTTTCTGGGGCTTGTCCTGTCTCCTGGCTGTTGAGATGGGATGGGGTGTGGGATGTGCTTTGCCTTCCACTTGCAGCTTCTGTCTGGTCACACACACTTTGTGGGCTGTGAAGAGTTCTCTGAGAGATTTAAGCATCTGGTAACTCATTAATAGTGTTCAGAGTAATCTGAGAGAGGAAGGGATGGAGCAGGAGCATCCCATGGCAGCTCTAGCAGGGAGTACAACCTCAGTGGGCTTTGACAGCTGTGGAGAGGAGGTTCTCCTTGTGTTGGCTTTGTTTTTGAAGTGTAAGCAGGTGTTTGAAGGAAGAAAAGCAGCCTGGATGCTGTGTTGGATGGAGCTTCTCTGCACTGACTGCTTTTTTTCACAGTTTATTTCATCAAAGTTTGGTGAAGTTTTTTTAGTTATTTGGTCACAAGTTCCACTGAGATATTTTGAATGGAGATGCATAAAGCAAACAAGTATGAAACACCTGGGTGGGTGTTAGGCCTATGGCTTATGGTCCCAGTGGAGCTCATTACTCACTGAGATAATTTTTGGTGGACAGAGAGGCGTATCCCAGAGCTGTCTGAGTTTCTGCAGAGTAACTTAGGTAGCTTTCCACCACCTGGAGCTGGCCTAGGAGATAGATCCAATGTAAACGATAGCTTCCTCCATCAGACATCACTGTTTTCTAGGTAAAATGCAGAGTAAATTTGAACTGGGGGGGATGAATGAAAACTATTCCTTGTGATATAATAAAAATGAATGCAATTTTTCAGAATGAGAAGTCACCTCCAACAAAATCACTGTCAGAGTGGCTGGGAGAGTGTTGTGCAGGGCCATGACAGCTTGCTGCATCACTGATGTGCCTGAAGACTGATGTGGCCAGAGAAAAGGAAGTAGGGCTGGAATGAAGTGCCTAATCCTAAAGATGAGACCCTTATACCTGTATTAGCTGGCACAAGAGCAGCATGTTCCTTAGGAGCTACAATATACCTTAACATTGGACTCCACTGTTGTGGCAAGCAAACTGTGGGTTGAGTGTTGCAGGCTCTTCATGGCCTTCTCTGTTATCACTCCTGCTAGAGAGACACTAAGACTACTGCTGAGAAACTCTAGGGATCAGAAACCTATCCAACAAGCAGCATATGAATTATTGGCTCTTGCAATGTTACCCTTTGCTTCTCTCTGTCCTCCAGGAAAATTTTATTTGCTTCAAACCCGTGGGTTTGGTGGAAAGGCGTTTGTCCGCAAGTGAACTCAGTATTTGAGGTCTTTGGATAAGGGTTTGGTTCATTTTTCAGAGGATCTCTTTAGTGATCATTTCGGAAAGCTTTCAATAGCACCTGGCATGAGGTTTACTGGAAAACACTTAATATCTTGTTAGCTCTGCTTATTTCCAGGGAAATGTTGAGTCTCGCTGTTATTGTAGTAAAATTTGGTAAAATAATGTCTGCTTTTGAGCCCTTCCTGAAAGTGTTATGTGTGGCTTTGGTAGTTAATCATGTCAAGTAATCATATCAAATACTTCAAACTGAGAAAAACGTGTTTCTGGAGAATAGTGAGACACTACAGAAAGTCACAAGTATTTGCATTGGAAAGAATATTATTAATAACTCATATTTTTCCAAGAAATGTAACATTTTAGTGCCTGCTGGGTTTTGTTGTTTAAATCAGTGTGGTAGTCTGTATGGGCTAAGCTTCCAAACTAAATTTGTAGTTAACTGAAGTGTAATTAAATTAAGAAATGCATAGCAAAAGACCCCAGTTTGTGTTGAGAGGTAAATGGCATCCACAGCAGAGGAAAAATACACTTTATGTGAGGCTGGCTCATGAAGTATTTTGCATTTAGCACAAACAGTCTCCTGGCTACTCTGTTGTGCAGATTCCCAATCTCATTTAATTTAATTTCCTTTCCTCTTGTGGGCAGCTCCAGCACCTTTTGCACCAGCTTTAAGGGCTGTAAATCCTGCATTCCTACAGTCAGATACTGCTTTCCCTGGGGGCTTGAGGGAAAACTGAAGATCTGAGAGCACAGGAGAAGGGGTGCTTTGACCTGAGCTGAAGAGTTAATCTGATGAAGACTTGAGCACGGCCTCAGCTGAGCTCTGTGCTCAGTTGTGGTATTGAGCCAGGGAAGGACCAAGCCAATGAGCATATTCTGGCATCAGCTTGGAGGTTACAAGAACCTTATGTATCATTTTATGTATTTTCTTTTCATGTGCATATAATCAATTCCAGTGGCGAGGCTTGTGTTTTGGTTCATACAGCCAAGCCAGGCAGTTGACTTGGCTCCATTTTCAAACCTCCTGGCTTGCTAAATGTCAGAGCCTAAGCAGGGCTTCTTTTTGTACTCCAATCTCATACAATTGGCCTGAGTTATGTGTGTTCCCTGGGAGCACATGCACAGCCATGAATACAAATCAAACCTTGTTAGGAGCCAAACACAGAGGTCAGCGAAACAAATATTTTTGTCTCCCTAAACTACCTTTCTTGCCTCCTGGCACAGCCATGTGAGGCCCAAGCTTGACAAGTCTTCCATGTCCCATATGCCAAGAGCTGAAAATTAAATAAAGGAAAGATGCTAATAGTGTAAATGCATTGACAGTCTCTGTTGAAGTTCCTCAGTGACTTACTGGATTTTTGCAGTTCTGCACCTAAGAGAAGCTATACATTCTCTGGATGAGGGAGGCACTGGAGGGATTTTCTGTGATGTTTTTTTCAGTCTTGCTTATCTCTGAGATGTCCTTAGATATAAGGTGGTGGAAAATACAATCTCCTGCAAAAAAAAAAAAAAGGATCAGTTGAAATCCCCAGTAATACCTGGGAAACAGTGAGATAGTGAAAAAATGAACATTTAGGGAATTAATATTAAATATATTATCTTTGGGTAAGTCTTATCTTTAGATAAGTCTACAGGCTTTGAGTGAAGAGACTGAGAGATGCAATTTTTCCAGAGATGCTATTCAAGTTGCAGAAAAAAAAAAAGAAAAGCAAATAAAAAGAAGAACTCAAACAATAAATAAACCTACTAAAAAGCATTTAAACTAAGCTGGATCATTCTGACAGAGCCAAATCTGGGAGTAGCCGCACATATGGTTATGTGGCTCATGGAAAAGGGTGGTAACCCCTAATGGGGGGCAGTGAATAAACAGCTGTGGGCAGGCTGGAGGTGGTAACCTCTTAACCTGGTTCAGCTGCTGCTGGAACAGCATGTCAGGCTGTGTCCTTACTTACACAATACTGAGATTTCTTAACAGATGAATTCTTAGATGGAAGAGCAAGCTGCTGTCCAAGTTTGCGATGGGATGTGCTGCATCCCAAAATGTATCCAGAGATATACATGCCCCAAACGTGTGTGCTGAATGAACATTCAGTCCTTAGGAGCACCAGCACATCATACTGGCTCTGATTCCTCTCATAGCCATAGTGGTTGGAGCACAGTATGTTCCAAACAGCACATTTTGCTGCATGAGTCTCAGCTGTAGATCTCGAGCAGAGAGAGGCTTCTATTAAATGCATCTGTACTTGTGTGTCTTTGGTCTGCATCGGATTCTCCTAAGGTTACTTAAACTGCTTCCAGACCAAGCTCTCTTATACCCCCACTGCTCCATATATCCTTAACCCTCTCCTCACCCACCACCCCTCTATCAGCACAAGCCTGCAGTGCCCAGGGCTCTTTTGCCTTGGGGGAAGAGTTATTAATTGGTTAAACGTGAAGTGCAGACACTGAAAATAAGGTTCTGCTCCTCAAGTCCTTCTAAATACGAGGAGGAACGATGGGCTGTGCTTTGCTGAAAGGTCACAGTGAGCTCACACCAGCAGGACAGCATTTTGGGCAGGACACTTGCTGGGTGGAGGGAGCTGCCTGAAGCATTCCAGGGCTGAACTGCAGAAGGGAAAGCCTGACCACACCAAAACACAAAGGGGTGAGGGGGAGAATTGCATGTGAGGGCTCCAAGCACTGAGTCGGTTTAGATCTGATGCAAAGAGATGCAAAAATGTGGGTTACCACTATTAACACTTTCCTTTCATTTTTTTGCCCCCAGAGCATCTAAAAAATGAGGCAGGATAATGACGAGACCAACTTTAGGTTGAAAACTGGGTTTTTAAACTAAAAACCATGTTTTCTCATGAGGCTTTTCCTCAGGCTTTTTGTCCCACACCCTTTCAGTCCCCACTGCTCTCCAGGATCACAGCAGCTGTGGTTATGTGGAGCATAAAGACCATCTACTGTCCTTGCCCAAATCCTGAGAGTCTTATAAAGCAGGAGGGCTTGGTGCCAGGCCCGGGCCTCCTCCATGCTCCTCTTTTGCTGTTTCTGGGAGAAGGTAGGAAGGAAATATCCCATATTACACTGCCCAGTTCTGCTTCAGGCATCTCCCTTTGCCCACTGAGCTGCTTTCTAATGTCCTGTCAGGAAGGACATTACCTTGAGGTTCAGCCACTCTCACCATGTCCAGAACTCAGCAGATCTCTCCAATTTGCAGGATTTGGAGTCTGTGCAGTCTTAAAAAAGGTGCAGCTTTTTCATGGTGGAGTTCTCCTCTGGTATTGTCCTCTTCTGTTGAGGAAAGGGCAGTCTGCCCATGAGGCAAAAATCTGGGAGCCTCCACATTTCTTTTTTAATGGTATGAGCCTCTGTGGCATCAATTACTTTTTCCAAGTGAATGTTTAACACTGCAGGGATAAGTCTCAGGAGAAGCATGAAAATCAGACTTAAATTTTTATATTCATGTAAGGTTGGTAAGGTGAAACTTGTGTATTTAGGTTTGGTCTCATATTGCTGAAAAAGGTGAATGCCCTGTGGAAGACCTCACTCTTCCCGCCTTTTGAGTCCTGCCCTGGTAGCCCCAGCTGTGCAGCAGACGGGCTGGGGTAGCCTTTACCTCACCCAGCACAAGGCCCAGGTGCCAGACCTGGCTTTCCTGACTAGTAATTTTTTTTGTAAATGATAATTTTGGTGATGCTCTGAAAGATTTGTGTCAGTCAAACCTGCTGCTCTACAGGACTTCCCTGGCACGGGTGCTGCCAGGCAGGACTGTGTGCCAGAGAACCTGCAGGGCCAGAAGATGGAATCACCCTGGCCTGGCACAGGAGCTGTGAAACCTGTTGGGCCTTGTGTCCTACTGAGGATGGAGAATTCCCTGGAGTATTTGTCCATGGAAAGTGAGGGGGAGGAAGACTGTGAAGCAGCTCTTGAGAAAGCGTGAGAGGAAGTTAACAGCCAAGTGGGAAGGGGAACCAAGATGGATGTGCCTGAAGGCCCAGAGAGGGAGCAGGCCTTTACATCTATATCAGCCTTCAGTCTACGTGCCAGACCTGTGTAGAGGGAAGAAATGATAGTGTGCAAAGTTTGTATGGTTTTCCAACATGAAAGGCTGAGGTCCAGCATAGCTTCATTTGATTACAATTATTTGATTAGAACAGATTTTATCCCTTCCAAAATGAAGAAAATATGGTCTTTAGTTGTAGAGATACAAATCTGCAGGATCAGATCATCACCAGAGTGGCTTAAGAAGGGCACGGAGACAAATGCTGGGAGTGTGGGAGCAAACTCTCAGGATAAAGCAGAGGAAGTTTCTTTTCTCTGCAGGGTGTCAAATATATGCAATTCTTGGCCTAAGTTTTCTGAGTGACCTTAGCCTAGTGATGTAAATTTTAGTTGTAACTTTAAATAATGCTGGGACCATGCGGGTGAAGACTAAAGAGACTGTTAGCTCTGCTCACCTCCTCTGTCAGAGCTTTGCTTGGAGAGCATGAAGAATTGAAGCTGGAAAACAACTTTAGGAGAGGACTTAGGTAAGGATCATTTGGTTTAGGGATATCAGTAGTGCAAAAATATGAATCAATCTGCATAGCTTGCTCTTTGCTTCCATTTGTGAGGCATGAGGGTTTCCTATCCCATGTAATGTTTTGAAGAAACAGTTTTATTTCATATCTGAAATTTAATGGTGGTTGCAGCTAATTTCACACAGCATATTAGACAAAATGTTTGAGCTATTCCCACCACCTGAACTCCAGAGAAAGTGAAAATTGCTTTTTGGAGGGTTACTTGAGAGTTCCTGGAGAGGGTTAAATGTGTCTCACCGGTGTACTCAGTTTGACAGGCTGATGCACTTTGTCTAGATGATAGATATGAAAAACTAATATCTCAGTTTTCAGAGGGGGTTCTGAAACCTAAAATCGAAACCAGATGTGTAACAAAAAAGAGCAGTGTATATTACAAAGTGTTGTGAAATAGCCCAAGGGAGGCAAGTAAGCAAAAACAGCCCTGTTTCTTAGCAACCTGCAAAACAAAACAAGTAACAGCTTGGTTGGCATCTGACGGGGCAGGTTTTGGTCTTTGCAGTGGAAAAGAAGACTGGAGAAAACTTGGAATAATTCTGGAATGTTTAGTGACCCGGAAACCCCCTTTTTTTTTTTTTTTTTTTTCAACAGAGTCAGTACCTGATTTCTCTCCTTCCCTAGACCTCCTCCCTGCAAATTTAGCAGCTGAGAAACACCCTTGCTCTCTTCTTTGCTTTCCTACCCTGCTCCAGCCTAATGTGTGGAGCACAAATCTCCCTTTTTCCCTTGCTTTCTCTCTTACTAAACTCAACCATGAAAAGCGGGTCCAAAGTGAATGTAAAAACAACCAAAAAAAAAGTAATTTTGAAGATTTTGCCCAACACTAAATGATGAAATAAAGTCCAGTTCCTCAAAAGTGGGAATATCCAAGTGTGGCTTGTGTGCAGAAATGGAGAGGTGTGTTCAGTTAGTAAAAAGTTAAATGTCAATACATAATTAATGATTTCCAAAAGGGTATCTAGATCACTTTCTGGAAACAGTCCTCCCTTCTCATTTGATTGCATTCAGTTTCTTAATTAAACTAGTGCATTCTCTCAGCCCCACAGATGAAAAATTCACAGCTGAGAGCCCAAAATGTCATTAGATAGGTTTATAATTCAGTCCTGAAAGCAAGAGAAGCACTTGCAATGTGCTGGAAAGCTCCCCTGGCACAGCCACCTCCCTCAAGAGAGTGAAGAAGACTCTGAGCCCCAGCTCTGCTGCCAGATGTCCTCTGCTGCTCTACAGTGTCCATCCTAGCTGTTTGCCAAGACAGATCTTCTGGTATTTCTATCTGGGCAAATTCTTTCTGAGAAAATCTTTTCTCCCATAGTTGAGCCACGGGGCATTCCCAGCATCAGCCTGGCTCCAGGGCCTACAGCTCAAAGCAAAACCCCAGCTCTGCCCTGAGGTTTGGAATCAAACTGGGAGAGGTGGCATTTGTGATGGAGAGAGAAGATGGGTGGGTTTGACTCGTTGTGGTTATTTGTAGAGAGGTTGAGGTTGCCAGACAGCTTTTGTGTTTTTAGGTTTTTGCTTTGTGGTTGGTTATTTTGTGGTTGGTTATTTTGTGCTTGTTTGTTTGGGTTGTTTTTTTTGTTTTGTTGTTGTTTTTTAACAGAATAGATTTGTTTTGGAAAATGCTGTTTTGGCAGAATTGGAATTTTGGGAGGAAGTTCTTCTTGGTGAAGTTTTCTATGAAAACATTGATACTACTTGAGACTGAAAGGGCAACTTTCATTTTGACTCCTTGTTTCAGAGTTTAGCTTTTTAGTGTCTAACAACCACTGATCTATCAAAGATTAATTATAGATATGAATGGCTTGACATTATCAGATAGAAATTCTTAATAAACTAATTTTGATCCCTTCAGCTAAAAATAACTTGGAGTTTCCATTCTGCAAACCATTTGATATTTTGCTTTTCTGTCTGATTAGCAGAAAAGCAAATGTCAGTGTCAGAATCTTCCTTGGGATAGAAGTCCCATTTTTTGGCTACCTCCAAAGCCTTGAAGTCATAACCAAACTGATTGGATCTGAACTGGTATCTTCAAAAGAAGGCATGGTTTTATTACTCATGGGTGCAAAATACTGAACTTGGCATTTTTCTTGAGACCTCTGGCAGTTCTGTAGGATATGTGGTCTCCTCAGCTTCAAAGTCCTGTTAGATGCAAACAAAAATGATGAAAGCAATATAAAGTGATCCCAATATGAAATTAGAGGTCAGTATCTAATCTGATCCTGTTTCATGGGGTCCATGGACACCATCAGGGCTCAGCTTGTTTTCCACACAGCATTTTAGGTCTTTGGTGTCTCAAGGTGGCAGGACTTGCCCTCTAGTGCTGCCAGGTGTCCACTGGAATCAATTTAAGTGTAAATTTAATCTCAAACAATGCATCAAAAGGAAAGCACCACACTGGAAATATAAAACAAAGCATAGCTTGAAACCATTTAACCCAAAGAAAATCATAAATGATCAAATGTTGTGTATACCTCTCTGCTATCTCCTGTTGCCTGCACTGTTCCTTATGAGTGTGAAACTTTCTTTCAGCAACGTTTCTGGCAGAGGAGTCCCTGGCCCAAGTCCCTCCATAGCAGGCACCATAATGGTAAGTAAGTATGTTTGGGGTAAAAGGGTCCTTTGGAAATGTATCATGATGCAGAAATGTTTTTTGCTGATGGGAAGAGGTGAGCTGTTCCTGGTGTCCATCTGTTTCATCAGGCAGAATTGTTGCTACCTGTGCCTTGCAGTGAGCAGATCTCAGTGGCAGTGAGGAGGGATGCAGGTGCTGGAGGGGTGGGTGGGCAGGTTTTGAACATGTCTACTAAAGCCTCCCAAAAAACATCTTCAGAGCACACAGCTCTGAAGATCACAGAGCAACAGCTGAGCCTCATGCAGATTTACCTTTCCATAACAAGGTGTCCTGATGGCTCACCATGCATTTCTTTTTGTAGTGCCCCAGGTAACTATTGCAGCTGATTTTCATGCATGAAGAGTCATCCTCAGATTAAAAAATAACATGGCTCAGAACTGCATCCCCTATAAGGGTTTGCCAGTCTGCTATTTTTGTTGTTTGTATTTAAACTCAAAATAAATATGCCAGCAGAATCTGTACGTGCAGTCCAGGTCAGATGTGGCCACTCAGGCAGGTGCTGTTGGTGTTGCTGTGTACATCCCTTTTTTTAACTGTGGAGATAAATGTGGTCTTGTTTACCATTATCAGTGCCTGAGAACCACAATGTTTTATAAATTAAAATGCTTCTGTTCAAAGGCTTTTACATTTGACTTGCATTGGCCAGTGAAGCCCATTAGTGTCTGAATAAGTGGTAATTAGTGGTCAGAGTCACAGTCATTAGTGTATCTTAGCTCCCTCTGTGTAAATCACAACTGGCAGCTGTGGGATTCTTCACCAGCCTCTGACCCAAGTGTGGGGCAGGAAGGAGAGGGCTCCATGGGAGCAGTGTGGAAGTGGCTGTTTCTAGTGGTCTTTTTGCAGGCTTAGAATGGGGTAACCCATCTGTGGTGGGCAGCTTCATATAGGATATATGAATATATGGATATATATAGGGGATATGTATATGCATATATGGATATATATAGGGGATATACTTCAAGAAATGAGGAAACTTCCAAAAAGGCAATACTCTGGGGGAGATGGCAAGTCCAGCAGGTGAAGGGTATTCATGTCTCTTCCTCCAGTGTCAAGATGCTCTGAATTCATTGTAACTTCAATGGTGCTCTTCAATGGTGCTCTTACCAATTCATGGTAACTTCAATGGTGCTCTTCCATCTGTGTTCCCCCAACAGGCCTAAAGGGTGACCTGAAATGGTGAGGCATTTACATAAACATAATTTTCTCTTGAGGCAGCTTTGTCTGGATAAAGCATTAACATGCACGTTTTATTCAGTGGGACTCTAGTTTGGGTGTGAGAATGTCTTTGTAAATCAGACATGGAGATGCTTGCAGCTGCTGAGCATCAGTTGTGCCCTTGCCACTCCTGTTTGAGTATCAAGGATTTTTCAAAGTAGAAGGTTTAGATAAAATGCATAGGGATTAATTTTCTATCCTGCATGTGGAAGCAAAGTATTTCTCTCCTAAAACCCTGTTTTCAAGGGGTGGCAATCCCTGTCCCACTCTTATGCCAGCATTTGCCTTCACTTTATGCTGATGAACTTCAGGTTCCTTTGGGATTCCCTGTGATCATTTGTGCTTCCAAGAAAGGTGAAGAGAGATATTCAGACCCTGTGATTTAGTGTAAAATTATCTATCAGATCTAACACCCAGAAGCTGGTTGTGGTACTTCTCCTAGGTACCTGTCCCATCTGTGAGAACATGCAGAGAGGGACAGCTGAGGAACTTGTAGCCACTTTGCAGCTGTGTTTTCTCACAGGATGAAAGTGTGCAAGATACAGATCAGATACAGCTGCTGAAAAACAAATTGAAACAAAGGGTCTCACAAAGAGAAGGGCTGCAGCCAGAGTTCATAAAAGGGCTCTATATGCTTTATAATGTAATAAGCCTTTATTCTGCCTGGCCAGCCCTTTGAGTAATTGTAAGAGAAAAACTGACATCCCTTTTCAAATAGGAAAGAAGAACATTTATTCCTAACAGTTTTAACAAACCTCTCCATGATGAATTATATATTTATGGTAACTGCATGCTTCTCAGCTGCAAATTCTTGCACTCTCTTTCCAGCTGAAAGCTCCAATAACAGACTTCCCTAGATAAAGGCCAGAGGATTTGAGCCATGGCTTTTGTACTTAGATTAATTCAGGTACTCTGAGTTCTCTGGACTGGAGATTTCACAGGCCAGATGAGTCAAGAGCACAGTAAAGGAAGTTATAAAAGATTAAAAAATCATGATTGTGGAGCCATGTGCCCCAACTTCAACTAGCTGCCTTGCTTTTTATTTTCCTTCTTTCCCCCATCAGCTATGTCTTTCCATCTCTTTCTGTCTCTTTTTCCTCACTGAATTCAGTGGTGTTGACAACTTTTTTTCATTCAGAATAAATGTAAAAAAAATTCAGGTTCTTTTAGGAAAAAAGGAGCCATTGCCCCTCAAAGAAGCAATTATTTGCCAGCTAGGCTGAAATTCAGCTGTGTGGGCAGAGGGGATCATTCAGGGAAGCTGTGTGCCCCTGGGAGCAGAAGCACTGGGGAGCAGCCAGCACAAGGAGGCAGACAGACAATAAAAACTGGAAATAAGAACTGAAAATGTGGTCATGAAAGATACTGAGGATCAAGGTATGTGTCTGTGGGGGATAGGAGGAAAACAGGCTTTCAGCTGTGAGCAAAGAGCCCAGCTCCAGTGTATCTGCTCCAGTTTTGTTCTGGGAAACAGGACCTCATAAATAAGATTACACTGGAGAAATACTTGACACTGTTCTGTGGCTAATGGAAACATGTTAAAAGACTCTGAATATAGGCCAAGTATGTGGGTCAGTAGAGAAATTACTATTTATATTTTGACCTGCCTATGAATACAGTATAATGTCCAGCTGTTGAAAATAGTAAGAGAAGTTGCAGAAAGGTTTTTGAGGTATCAAATGCCAAAGACTTTGTCAGGTGATGCTGCTGTTAGAACTGCAACTTTGCTTTCATCTCTTGCGAGTTCAGTGGGCAGCTTCTTAAAAGTTCCCAGTTGGTAAGGTTATTTTCAATCTGGTAAGTAAAAAGGATCTGCTACCTGAATAAAAACCTTACTGAATTGTGGCATAAAACTGAATTATGAAATAACTTACACTGAAAATGAATTTTGCTGTGGATATTTCAGTATTTCTCCTGGCTTTCGGATTCTTAGAATGTTCTCTTTTTAGTTGCTGGCTTGTCAAATCCACTTCTGTCTTGGGAAAGTGCCCACTCACAGGTTGGAGAGTCTCAGGAATTTTCACTATGTTGAGCGTGTGTGCTGTATTGTTGTGGAGGAAAGTGATTTAAGTCAAAACCAAGATTTTGAAAAGTATGAGTACTCTCTCCACAAAACACTCCTTGTAATTTATTCTTGCCTTGTAAAGAACATCTGTTACAGAATTTAGGATGAGATGCATCCCTTATAAAAAGAGAGGTGTGTGTGGGGGGGAAGGTTGCAGGAGTCACTGATGCTGTGAAAAGGGTGTTTATTAGAATTTCTCTGCAAATATAAGCAGTGAGTGGCTTGGGAGATCTAGGGCTGAGCTCCAGTTTGGAACAGGCCCATAGCATAAGTGGAAGCTTTCTGTTGGTGGGGTGGAGGACTTTGCTTTCTATCAGAGTTGTGGGGTCTTGTTTCTTTTTATTAAAAGGTCCCATGCTCTGTTCTCTCCTATATCAATTGAGGCAGGACAAAGGCTGTTACTTGCAGCCAAGCTGGGCTGTAAGTTTGTATTTTTTTTCCCTCTAAGTTATTTTATGATCCAAATCTGTAATAAAACAGCCAACATGTAATTCTGCACTCAAAGAAAATGACCTTTTTTTTTTTTCCATAACTGCAATTTAGACAGTAATTGGAGTTAGCAAAGCTTTGAAGGTGCAGCTGGAGAGAAAAGTAGAGTGTCACGTAGAAGGGAGTAATTGAGAAAAAGAGAGCTTTTTCAGAGGACACAGGGGGCCTGGAAGGGGGAAAATTGGACATGAAACCCTCCAAACAAGGCCAGAGTGCAAGTTTATTGCAGTCTTCAACAGCCTGCATTGCACTGGTGGCTGGAGCTCATGACAATGGGCCAGGTTTTGCTCCCTACCATCTCTGTTGATAATCCTGATATGCAACTATTTACTCCTGGTAGTGTGTATGAGAAGAGTGACTGAAAGCCAAGTTAAATTCCTTGTAGATGATAGGTACATCTCAGAGTCTTGAGGATCTGCAAATAAACCCTTCCTGGTAAGTCAGAACAAATGGAGAAACAATGTGCAGGAGAAGTCAAGTCACCAGAGCAAGATGACAGGGTGAGAGCAAGGTCCCAGTCAGGAACCTCCAGTTTACTCCTGACCACAGTGCACACTGTCTTTCATCCTGCCTGAAGGAAGTGGAAAAAATTATTTCAAAATCCTTTGTCATGGGGTTGGGTATGCTGCAGGTCATGTGGACAAAGCCATTTGTTCAAGTAGCTTCAGCTGAGGACTCCTCAGAAGCTGTTGAAATCTCACGACCTCTCCTTCCTCAAAGGAGTAAAGTTCTGCTTCCAAACCAAACATGGATGGCTCCTTCCCCACTTCATCTGGAGTGCTGACCAAAACTTTCTTCCTTGTTCTCAACGATGCCTTTCGTGTCTGTGAGACTTTGCTGCCCTTTCTGTGGCACCCTTTAAACCGAGTAGGCCAAGATGAACTAAAAATTCATCTTTCACTGTGGAAAATGTAAATTATTGCAATTTGTCAAACTTTTTAAAAGCAGCAGCATAAGTAATATTTGGTGTTTTGGCGGTTTGGCCAAGTCCCTCACTGCTGGTGTTGTTGTTGGTGTGTCACTGTCAGTATTTTGTACAGAACTATCTAACAGCTGTCTTGGCTTCCTTCCCCACTAAAACAACTGCTGCTTCACAAAGAACACAGATAATTTTGTCTTCCTTGATATTAACAGATCTAGAGAGGCCTTTGCCAATACAAACTCATCTTTTATTTTTACAGTCTGAGAGAGATCCTTGGTAGAATTTGTTGTTCTCTTTTATTCTGTACTTGGAGGCTGGATGACATGTAGTCTTTTCATTTCAAGGGAGGCTGAGTGGGTGGGACATCAAGAAGGGGGGTAAAAACTCTTACAAAGGATTCAAAGTTAGAAGGAACCTGAAGGCAAAACAAAAAAGCCCTGCACAAGGCACCAAAATGAAAGATCCTGTTTAAAGGCAGAACAGTGCCAGCAGAGTCTTTGTCTAGGTTTGAAAAGGCAGCAAAGTGAGGGACTGCACTGAGGTTGGTGTTCATCTCCTGCCATGCCCACAAATTCCATCCTTGTGCGTGGGTAGGAGAGCAGCATCATACAGCAAGTGGGACATGCTTTGCTCCTGCTCTGAAAACCAGACCTGGAGATGTGTCTGCAGTATCCACAGCTCTCCAAAGCCTCTCTTTGTGGTGACTGAGGTGTTCACCATGCAGGTGTTCATGGTACAGAGTCTGGAGTGGGATATTGGGAAGTTGGAGTCCCATGGACAAGACAAGGGGCAATGGGCACAAGTTGCTCCTGGAGAGATTCTGATTGAACACAAGAGGAAAATTTTTCACCATGAGGACAGTCAGACACTGGAGTGGTCTCCCAGGGGAAGTGGTGGATTCCCCCACTTTGGAAAGTTTTGTCTTGGTTCAATGAGGTGCTGAGACATCTCACATCAACAATAATATTAGAAGGGTTGGACCAGGTGATCCTTGAGCTCCCTTCCAACATGACATTCTAGGATTCTATGAAGTTAGCAGTGATTCCAGCAAGACTGGAATGCAAACCTGTGTCTGGATGGGCCTCTTGTCTCAGGCAGGCATTCTGGTGTGGTCAGGGGTTTAATACTCAAAGGGAGGCCAGGACTTGGTACTTGGCATCTGCCATGGAAATGTCAGTGATGGAAGGATAGATGCATCAACTATCAAACGAGGAGAGTGTCCTTCCTGGTGTGGAACTGCTTAGCTCTGTGACCACACTAGGTCCAGTTTTTAGAAGACTGTTTAATAGGTTAGTTACTTGTGGACAGAAGTAAGAAAATTTCAATTTGAAAATAGTGAGTGGGTTAGAAGAAAACTCGAGTTAAATTTAAGGATGTAAAATACAGATAATATTTGGTTTTTAATGTCATGAAAAGCAAAACTTCTGTCAAATGCATAGTGTTGGAGGGCTCGTCCTCCAGAATATCCAGGGGAATTTTCAGTGGTGAATCTCCCAATGAATCAGAGGTGACTGAGGTTCTCTGAAAAATCTGCTAAACACCTTGAAGACTTAAATTCTGATAGCTGCATACTATTTATTTCCAGCAACTGGTCTTTAAAATACCCGAGGTTATGCACTGCTCGTCTGTCAGGCAGAATTAAGGTCCTTCCCTTATAAATCTTTGGATTTATAACAGAGTTTTTAATGGACTATGTTGGAAACTGGACAGTTTAGTGGGGCAGGGGCAGCAGAATAAAGAGTTTTTCAGTGCCCAGAGTGAAATCCTGAGATTGAAGTCAGTAAACTGAGAACTTGATGCAATCCAGTTCAAATTCAGAATTCCAAATTCAGGGCTTAGCCTTGCATGCATGAACATGCTTTGTTGTGCATACACACAGACAGAGCCACTGGTCTGTTTAACTGCAAAGGTTAACTCTGAGCAGAGTTGGTCATAAACTATTATTTGGAAGTTATCTTCTTACAGTCATGATGGAAGAAAAGCAGTACAGCACTGGGGGGGAAATCTGCCAGCTTCAGAGTGATTAGGTAGGTACAAACAGTAATACTTCTCACTCCCTTACTCCCACATGGATAATGAGCTGAACACGTACTCTGAGTAATTTGTTTTTAAGAATTGAAATTGACCCCAGATCAGAGAATTTGTACCATACTTAATGTGTTGTTGAAGAAACTCATCATTTCAATTTGGGAAGGTGGTTGCATTGCTGTGAAGTTTAATAAGATGAAATTATACAGGGAAAGGATCTTCTCTGAAAGATATAAGGAATTATTTTTAGGGGAGTACCAGAAGGCACCTGGACAGTATGGTACACTATAAAAACCTGTAGAGATTGCAATAGAAAGCATTCCTCTTTTCCTTTCTTACCCCAGCATCTGTCAAGTAATTCCTATTTCTTTAGCAAGCAACCTCAATGACTTCAAGTTTCACAGATGTTAAATGTCTGCCTGCAAACAAAAAAGCTGACTATTAAATTGGTGGAATATTCAGTGAGTTCTTTTGTGTTTCAGGTATACTTTTAGTTGCTCTAAGGACAGCAAACTGGTGTACCTGACAGTCCCTTTGCATTTCTGTGTTACCTTCTTATGTGTGTATATTGCACAGAGTTGTTTCTTTACATCTGGTGTTATTTTTCTGTGCCTCGTTAAGATGCCTGCTTATCACTAATCTTTATTTAATGACTAATGATAGGTTGCAAATAAGCAACATGTAGATTGTGTGATGTAATGTATGTAAAGAGTAGTATATGTTAGCTGAGTATGTTGGTCACTGTCAGGTCACCCTCTGGCTGCAAATACCACACGAAGCTGTGGCAGAGTTGTTCTTTCCTCTCACGTAGAAAGGAAAGCTCTGATGGTAGCTTGTGTACCAGAACAAAATTTCTCCATGGCATAATTCCTTCTGGAAATACATTGGTGGTGGTTTGTTAAATAGGTGTTTTGCAGCAAGGTCAGGATTCTCTAATGTCCTGGTTTGGACACAAATTCTGACCTGACATCTCCAATGTTTGTGTGATACCAAGTGTCCGAGGCATAGGCTGTGCCAAATGGAAGAATTTGTGAGACTGCTCTTCTCCTTCTTCTCTGTGGGCTGTGTCCAGCCCCATCCCAGCCAGCCAGCTGGCCTCCAGGCAGAGAAACCTGATAGAAGTGGAGACCTGGCTCCCACTCCAGCTCTGTCCTGAAGTCCAGGTGCAGAAAGGTCCAGGCACTTGGCTGTGTGAAGCTCAAGCCTGTGTTCCAGCACGGGAGTTAAGGCAGGGCCAAGATGTTTCCATTTCAGCACTTCATCCTTCAGGAACAGAAAAAAGTGCATAAAGGGAACAGCTTTCCCATTCTCATGCACCACAGGTCTCAGGCTGCTCAGGGTGAACCAAAGGGAGCTATAGACATCCATGGTCTCCTCACCCCTTTCCTTACCACTGTAAATCCTGACCACAGTGGATTCCTCCCATGCCAGGTTTAACCCTCCTGAGGGCTGCTCACTTGAGTGCAGGACTCCAGCAGCTCCAGTACAGGACCCTCCCACCATTTGCCATTTCTCTCAGGCTTCTTCATGCGAGTGCAGAAGCCCCAGCTTGAATCACTAATTTTGTGTTTCCAACTCCTTGTACCTGCTAAAACTGAGCAGAGCTGCTTCTGGTGCAAAGCTTGTCAAAGCTTCTGCTTGGCTTTCGGGTTCATTTACAAACTCTAGTTCAAGTTTACAGTGGAAGCACTGATCTGATCTCTGCCATGGTGGTCTGACTGAGGCACAGAAGACATAACTGGATAAGCACCACTTGAACAGCATGCCCAAGCACATTTTAGTGGTGTCTAATGACATGGGTTTGTTCCTTGTATCAAATGCTTAGGCCTGACCTTTCCAAACTGCTTACATAAAATACAAATACTGAGGCTTTTTAGAGCTTAGAAAATTATTTCCAAGTTGAAGGGAAGAAAGAAATGATAAGACTTCAGCTGGAAATAAGAATAAGCAATATAATTTTTTCTGTTACCTTGGTGGGTGTTCAGGTGAAATGGTAAGTTATCAGTAGCTACACCTGCTGACAACCACTCAGGTTCTGGAGAGTAATATGAGGTTTCTTACATCTTCCAGGAGTATGAATTCATCCTCAGAATAACAAGATCCTACACCCCTGAGGTACATTCAAAAATTATCCTGCAAATCTTGGGTTAGAAAAATTGACTCATGGGAGACCTTAAGGGCTGAGTGGTTTGAAAGAAGATGAAGAATTCTAAAGCAAGTTAATTAAATATACTGAAACCTCTTTCTTCCAAAACCTGCTAATCCAAATGACTTGGCCAGTTGAATGGTGATGTGTTATCCCCTCTGCCACTCCTGCTGCCATGGCTACATTTTATCTTAAGATAAAAATAGGGAAAAATAGGGAGAGAAAAAAAGCAACACTCTGGTATGTCTGCCTACATACTAATATTAGCGAATGCAACCTTGAAATAGCATCCACTTCATTAATCTGAACACTGCTCTAGTACAAAAATGTTCAGATTACTGACATTCACTGCAATTTTCTTCCCCACGCCACTATCAATAGCAGTCTTAATACCAACCTTTGAATGTACTATGTGCCTCAGACTGCCTCTAGGCAAATAAATAATTCTGTGATGCAAGATGAGGGAAAGGAGTCAGGTTTCTGAGTAGGTTAACTTGGACCTTTTCCAGTCAGTGGATACGTCCATGCCTTCATTTAGCTGTTTACAGATTTTTTGTTACAAGAGCTTGGTAATGCATTTTATGCCTATAGAGGGAAACTTAAAGCAAACCTGGGCTGTTCTTCAGCCAGTGAAGTCATCATAGCTCAGCAGGAATCAAGAGCTCTTCCAGCCAACACCAGCAACTGCTTTGAGAATCTGTGAGCTGTCTTTGACCTCAGAGCTCAGCTCCATCTGTGAGAAGGTTTCATGGCTTCCTGTGTACACTGAAGATAGGAGGAAGTATTCCTTGTGAAATAAAAGATTTCAGAGAAGCATCTTTTCAGTCTTTGGGAAAGCAAGAGCACATCTCTGTAGGATGTGTTTGTACCTAGTGTGGATCTTTAGGAAGTGCTAATTGCTAATTTTTGTGTTACTTTGTCTTCAGAATGTCTTCACTCAGCCTAAAAAAACAATCTAATAACACAAGTTATTAGGTAACTACAAAAAAAAAAAATCATTAACTTTTTTATATACAGCCATGTTTGTCCTAGTTGGTATCCCTGAAGTAATTCTTGACACCCACATACAGAAAGTTAATTCAGAATTCTAAGAATTAGTTTTTTCCTAGTGTTTTCTCAGCACCAGCTGCATAAATAGATCATAACAGGTAAATAGACATAGCAAGTAAGTTTAGAAGGAACAGGCTGAGGGGACTTGGTTGTCCTCAGCTCAGCTCTGGCTGATGTTCTGGCTTCACCATGGTGGATTCCTTGGGCCAACAGAGCCCCCATACCCATGTGCTTCACTGTTCCTTCAGAAATGGAACGTGTTCCCTTCTGTCACCTACCACCTCCCCTGGGAAACCTCGGGCCCGGCCAGAAGGGACATGGATTGTCATTCATCACTCATTTCATACAATCCAGAACAACTTTGTGGTCCTGCTTTTTTCTAGAACTCTGGTAACTGGAAGGCCTGATGGTTTCATGAAGCTTAATGGTTTTGGTGACACCATTGACTGGCACACTGGTTTTAAAAAGTACACTGGATAAAAGTACATTTAGTAGATTGTACTTTAAATATAAATTACCAGCTTGTCTCCAAAAAGACAGCAACTGGAACTTGTCCCCATCTACAGTTTTCTCCCAGCAGTAGATACAAATGCTGGGTTGCCTTCTTTCAGCAAATGCCTCTCTCTGATTTCTGTAGCTTTCTGTGTTGTTTGTTTTATTTTTTTCCCTGCATTGGCTTTTGAGTCTTGCATCCCTAAACGGAGCATCATAGGCGGTCATGAGTCACTCTACAGGAACTAAATGTCAAAGTTGAAATAAAGTTTACTGCCACAGTTGGTGTGAACAGTGTGACTGGCAGTGTGTCATTCTCATAGCACGGATGTCTGGGCAGGGGAGAGCTGTCTTGCCCCTTCTTAGAGGAGAGCATAATTCACCAGAGAAGTCACAGAAAGCACGGCAGCTTCTGCCTCGATGGTCTTTAAAAGGTACATTTGAGGGATTCGAGAAAAACTAAGGCAGTGACCTGAAAGGATATGCAGGGCAAAGTGCCCTCCAGGAGAAGAGAGCCACCTCTGTGCCACGGTGTGACTCTGCAGACATGCTGGTGCCCCAGCAGTGTGGCTGTTTTCCCAGAACAGCTGCGGATGGATAACTGAGGAGATCTCAAACTTGAGGTGCCATGCAGAAGGCAAAGCTCTGCTGGGCTCACTGCTGCAGCCTTACTCTGGAACAGTATGTGAAAATTGTCTGTCTCGGGTCCTCATCTGACCTCCTCTTAACAGCAACAGCCATAGCACTCCATGAGGAGAGCTAAAGGATCATGATAGAAAACTCTATCCTGCTCCTGTGTTAGGAAGGAACACTCAAGACACTTGTTTTGGCTGATTTCCTGCCCTACTGTCACCCCTGCCATCACGGGATCCCCTTCTTGCAACTCATAGGGTTGAAAATAGAAGATGGAGGAGTCACTATGGCCTTGCTGATGGCAGCAGAGACTGGGTTCTTTCTGCTACTGACTCGCCCAGGTAGTTCAAGTAAATTCCTTCAGCGTGGAAAGACTCTGGTTTATCTTCTGAAAATGGTCTGAGGGTTTTTTTGGACTATTTTAGAGATCAATGGCTGAAATCCATTGTTGCACTATTAAGGGCCACAGAACATAAAAAGTTAAAATATGAAAGTGAAAAACAGGAAGTAGAAAGGAAAAAGTTACCAGAATTCCTTGCTACTTAAATTGAGTTTCCCTGGGGTCAAGGACCTGGGCTCTTTTCTGACACTGAGCAAGTGTCAAGTGACTGTAAACAGTCAGCAATGGTTTAGGACCATCATTTTTAAGGCTTGGTTGTGCCACTGTGATGGGAACTCAGCATCTTTGATTTCTAGGGCCATTAGAGGCACACAGGGTCTTGCAGTTTGAATATCAGGTTTTTCTCTTAACTGTCTCTGAAGTTTCATTCTTATTCAGTAGAACTCCCATAAACAAATAACTTAAAAAAACCCCAACAATGACAAACTGCTCTCTTGGTATTTTTAGGTCTTTTATGAAACCTTGTTTATAGAATGTTATTTATAGATTATTTTTTTTTTATATGCTCCCAGCTAACCTGCCTTGCTGGCTCTTTGCAGAAGCTCCTGCACTACAGCAATACATAACAGCACCTCTGTAAGTAGCAGCATTCCTCTGCAAAGCTGGCCCTTGAGCAAGGACATGCTAAGTACATGACCCAGCTCAGGATGTACGTATTGTCCTACATAAACTGCCAGTGCTGAGACTGTTCTAGTTTTTTTAATTCCCATTGCTTACATACAGCTTGAACATTATAATAGACAAGGATTCATTCTCCTGTGTCTCCTGGTCCTTGTCTGTAGTACTTCCTAAGGACAGGAGAGAAAATCTGGGAGTCTGAGGTTGTGGAATGAAATTCAGAGCAAGAAGAAGAGTCGTCAGTTGCTAAAATTCCCCCAAACCAAAATGAATTAACCAAATCTGTTTAAACAGGAATGACAGAGTTGAAAATAGAAGATGGAGGAGTCACTATGGCCTTGTTCATGGCAGCAAAGACTGGGCTCTTTCTGCTACTGACTTGCCCAGGTAGTAAATTCCTTCAGTGTGGAAAGACTTGGTAGCAGAGATTTGAAGGACACAAATATTGGAGATCTGTGACTCTGTACTGTGTTCTGAAATGGTCCTTCCAAAGATCAGTTTGTGGCTGTGCTTTGTGTAGTGCTTGCTGGGATGAGGCTTGGGCTGACTGCCCCTGGTCTCAGTGAGCAAGTAAGGTGCCAGGTCAGAGTCTGAGCACTGCTGACTTGCAGCAGCTGCAGCATGGCTTGGACACTGTCAGGATATTCTGCTTTGCTCTCAGACTCTGAATGTCACATTGACTCTTTGGACACTTCTGGCCTAAAAGAGCAAAGGAGCCCTTTTGGCACCAAGTCCTTTCCATAGACTCAGCAGGACTCAGCTGTCATGCCACCAAAAAAGCTGGAAGAGCCAGGGCTAATGATAACAGGGGTTAGGTTCAGCTGAAGGAGGCACGTGTAAGAAGTAACTTTTCCCAAAACTTGAGAAAAGGTCAAAGTATGCAGAGCTGGCATTCCAGGACAGTCCTGCTGCTCGTGACTCATGTAACTCTATCCATATGGAGCCATTCCCAGCTTGTGCTCCTCTCCAGGAGAAAGTGAAACCGTTTCAACTTTGAGAACATACCTGAGCATCACACTTACCTTATTGTTGATCAGCTACACTTTCAACTCTGTCTCATCAGACCCTACAAATAACTCATTTTTGTTTCCAAAGTCTTGGTATCTCTCCAAACTGTGTTCTTATTGCTTTTGGACCTCCAGCTCTTGTGAGTCATATCTGCAAATTGCATGAGTCGGGTTTCAGGGGTGACCATCTCGAATTGGCTGGCCGTGTAAGATGGAAAAATTCACCATTAGTTCATGCATTTTTATTTGGTCTATGGTCTTTGTGTTGTGAATCTTTGCCAAATACCTTTTCTCTTCCTTTTAGAAGTATAAGGCTATTCAATGGTGAGTTTGCATTCAGGGCCATTTTAAGGGAAACTTTGCCCTTGAGGCACTATTAATTTAAGATGTCCTAATTAACTTAGAAGAATGAGTGTCAAGTTCTCTGATTTACCTAAGATCAGTGGAGTTTGCAGGTAACAGATAACACCAGGAGCCTGAGGAGGCCTTGGCAAGCTGAAGGGTGCTTGGCCAGCAGGGCTGAGCTGAGCAGGGTGATGAGCATTGAGAAGCACCAGCAGGTAGGTGCCTCCAGCTGCTGCCACGGTTTGCAGGGACACTTTGATGAGGTCCACTTGCCATGCAGAAGGTACCACAGGAAACATGACGTTTCCCAGAGCAGTGACAGGGAATGGCAGAGTGTCCTCTATGAGCTCACATGGACAAAAAGGAAAACGTTTTGTCAGCTGCAGCTTCTGACAGAATGAGGATTGTGGCTTTCTGCATTCAAAACCAAATTTTCGTTACATTGGCAAGCAGCTCCGAGTGTGAATGTGAAGAATTCTTCCAAACTCTGAGAGAGGGAATTTACACCAGGCTGAAACCAGCAATGAAATCACACAGCTTCCTCCCTCGCTGCAGACAGCCTTTGTGCTGCCCTGACCATGTTTGCTGCTCCGGAGCAGGCAGGGGACTGACTGCTAATACCACTTGTCTGGAAGATATGAAGATAATATAAGACAGCTATTCAAGGGCTACTGCTGTCTTGCAAGTGATTTATGGTACGCAGGAAAGATTCTGATGTGTCATGCTGCAGGGGGAAAGGAAAACGGGGCTGGGGTCATGAACAAAAAGGAATTTGCTTATCCAATTTCCGTCTCTTTCTGAATTTGATTGGAACTCACAGTTGTCAGGCTGTGTTTAAGTCTTGCCTTTACCAACGCCTCCTTAACTGCGGAAGGTCAAAACCAATTATTGTTTTGCCTCCAGGGACTTTCCTTCTTCAGACAGACCTTACAGTGGATATTCTTTAAACCCTTTTCCTTCCAATTAAGGCAGCAAATTCTTTTTTTTTTTTTTTTCAGAGTTTTCCAAGGGGTGGGGGACAGTAATCAGGAGACTGATAGATTTATCAATGGCCTTGAAAAACAAAGCCTGTATGTCTCAGGAAGCTTGAAATCTAATTCCTTTCAGTGACTTTTCTCATTCTGAACTTTAAATCTGTTGTTTCATTACACCGGGAATGGAAAGCCCCTAATTTTCCCAGGCTACAGTTTTCCTCTGTTTTTTAACCCTGAAATACTCTGTGGATCTATGCCTCTGAGTACCCTATCTACATTTTTTCATGTAGATAAAAACTTTTAAGTTATTTTTTTGGTGGGAATTTACAGCTTTATGGGCTGGGGGCAGTTGTGAGAGGCTGTACCTACATCAGCATCTCTAGTTTGAAAAGTAATAAAGGAATCTTCCAGATCTTTGGGGTGAATAGGGAGAAGATCCTGAGGCAGTCTTAGATTTTTTATTTTTTTTTTCTTTTTCCTTTTATTTCTATGATGGACGGCCTTGTTTTCAGTTCACATACAGTATCTCCTGCTTCCATCCACTGATACCCACTAAAGCCTATGTCAGCAGATGGCTTTTTCATAATTCACATACATATTGTAGGCTGCTGTCATTGCCATTGAAGGGGTTAAATACACTGTTTCCCCCCTATTTTGAAAGTACCATTTGCTGTGGGAGAAGTGAGCAGCAGAGCAGGCAGAAAATTATGTCTATTGAAAGAGAAAATCTGACTGTAATGCCAGGGGAGGGAGGCTGAGGAATGGGAGGTAGGGGAAGGGATACTTTGGTATTGCATTAGGTACAATATGTTGCAAAAATACTTTGGAATTGCTATTTCTATCAGGATGAACTGAGAAACAACAGTACATGGTGTGAGGTGTAGCCCCTTTACCTCACCAGGTAATTCTGTATACTGCAATGTTTAGGTGGTTGGGATTTTATTGACTGCACTGGCTCCTTCTAAAAAAAATGCCAGTTTGTGCATAACATGAAGGGAGGCCTGTTTTTCTGGAGCTGGCAGATTTAAGACCCTTGATTAAATGCATTCACAGCTCCACTGAAGAATTGTAGAACTATGGTTATGTGATTGTAGGGCAGCTGTGGTCTTGTGGACTGAGAAGAAGAGCAGGAATTAGGAGATGTAAGTCTTGTTCTTGATCTGCCACACTCACTTAAAATGCTTTGGCTACGACTTGGTAGACCTATTTCAGATGTTTACTCTTGGACTCAGCTCACCCCCTTGACTGTGTTGCCCACAGAGAGAGAGTGGAGTGGCTGGCTCAGATGCTGAGGTTTCCACCCTAGGTGCCTGAGTTTAATCAGGTAACTCCTATCTGCTGTGCAGGAGGGGGCTGACAGGGCACTGTCAGCAGAGATGCTGCCTGCAATTGATTTACAAAGGGTTAATTTTCATGACTGTCATTACATACAATGTTGAGTAAGTCTAGGGGGTGCTGATAAATGACTTTCAGTTTACTTTTCCTGTCTGCAACACGTATGTAACAAGGGATAGCCAGGTATTAACCCTTTCTAAAACATCTATAAATAAAGCTTGAATACCAAATGGGATGGGAATCCTCTTTGGTGTGGCTGAGAGCAGAGGTGCAGAGAACTGCTCACCTTCCACACGCTGCTAACCTTTAGCCCTGAGATCCCCCCTGGGCAGATACCACAGCACCAGGGCTAAGCAATATTTTAATTCTTGAAAAGAACAATTCCCTTCTTACTCAGAGCCCAGAAAATCATCCCCTCCTCATGCTAACTCCTTCACCTCATCCCACCTGACCCGCATGGGTGGCACAAGGGAAATTTCCTTTCCTGTGAGAGCCTTTCCCCCAAAGGGCTTTTCTTTTGATAAGGTCTCTGCTATCCCGTGCTGAGCCAGCCGGGATCAGCACGTCACCAGCTGAGTGCAGGAAGATCCCGGTCTCAGCCGCTGAGTCACATGAATAACTGGAATAGTTCTGCAAAGCAGAATTAATTCCCAGAACCTCTTCAGGCATATACCAGCAGGCACATGCTTTTGCTCCAGCATGACTTTACAGCTCTGTGATGTAGTGGAAAGGACACTCCTGATATTTTTAATCGAGCTAAAGCAGTTTACCTGGGTTTAGAGTGTGTTAAACCTTACAAGTTTATGGTCTTGTGGATGTCTCCTGCTTCCAAGAAGATTTAAGAATAAGCCACGACATAACAGAGCTATTAGGGTTAAGCTCAAATCAACTGTGCAATGACTCAGAGCTTGTAGTCCTTTCAAACCTAGTGTTGGGGGGGAAAAGCTTTTTATTATTAACTCTTGAGTAGCCTGTGGTTGATGTGGGCTGTTGAGCCAGCAAGGAGATGTAACAAAACTCCCTCAGTTTTTTGGTCTGTTGAACTTTGGCAAAAAAGTTCCAAGTTAAAAGAACAGTAAACACACAGTTATGAGATTCTGGCTTAGCAAAGTCCTTAGACAACATGCTTGAAATTTGAGCAGAGATATAAAATCCTCTACAGAACTTTTCAGTCCTAAACTTGTAAAGGCTGCCTGTATGTTAAAGAAATGAACTCATCTAAAAGAAGAAAGTGAGGGAAGAAGACTCTGTAGCAAATGCAGAATCCATTTATTGCTCCCAAAAATGGACCAGGGTGTGGGGGCTGTAATAGGGAAGTAGGATGAAATGAGATATAAATAGGAAAGCAAGCAGAGGATTAGTGGTTAATGAAAATTTTAGAGTTTTTCCTTTTAGGCTCTATTTTATGTTATCTGAGTAACAGTGAAAAGCTGACCAGGCACACAGGGGATGAAGAACACCACTTGTACTTCCACCTGTTGCTCCTGAATGTATCATAACACAATAATCTGCTCATCACTGATAAGAGGAACTGATTTACCTGTATTTTATTTCTCTTTTTTCTTCTTTGTTCTAGAATATTAAAAGTCTAGTTTGTGCCATTTCTCTACAAAATGCTGTTGTTTTCAATATATTAGTCCTTCAGCAAACCTTAGGTGATGTTACTTTTGACCTATTGCTTTAACAGCCATTACAAAAGAACATGAAATACAGAAGCTCAACATAAATGGGAAGTATTACTGAGCAGGAGCTTTAGGACCAGTGTTTAGAAGATTGGATGTCTCCTAAACAGATGAACTCTACTCCTTGCTTGGGCTCAAAGGCAGTTACCTTTCCCTGTAGTGTATCTGAAATGAATGCTCACCAAACCCAAACATTATTTCTAACCTGTGTTGCTTGTTTGGATGGCAAAATTTGTGATAATGGTCAGGAGAAAGCGCACAGTCCAGTAGCCATGGTAACCTCTTAGAGTTTTTTCCTGTTTCTTTTTCTACTTTTTCTAGTGAATGAATTGCTTCTGGATCCAGCTGGATGGCAGCCTGAGAGACTGCAGTCCTCAGCTCAGCACAGGGCAAACCTAGTCAATAGCAGGAGCCTTCTCTTTGCATGTTTTCACCAAAGTGCTATTTTAAGTAAGCAAACTTTTTTTTTTCAGGAAGAGTCCAGTGCCTCTGGAATAGTGACCATTCCTTCACTGGTGTCTCTGATTATGGCTAGAAAATAAAAGAACCCAAACACAGAGTTTCATGACTCATATCCCCATGATTCAACTTTTTCCCCCCCCATTCCTGTTCCCAAGCAGGTGGCCTCATCCAGACTGCCTCCTGGGAATAGCCCGTGACCTTCCTTGTCCCCCAAGTGGACCCAGACATCGTCTGGGAGAGCATTAGCTGGGACAGGCCAGTTCTCTGCCAGGGAACATCCTATCAGTTGAACAACATGAGAGATCATGGATCAAACCTCAGCCCTGGTCCTTCCCAGGTTAAGGTATCAATAGAACCTCTGTGAAAGCTCTAAAAAAGCAAGGCAGGAGTCTTGAAGAGTCAGGAGCCCAAGAAGGAGGCCCATGCTGACAGTCTTCTGCTCCAAATGGGAGTTGTTCACAGAAGAACACCTCTCAAACCAGGCAGTCCCATAGGTAGCTCAAGCACAGATGGTACTTTCAGGGACTATCTGAGATTATCTGGATGTTTTTGCATGGTAACCTGGAGCTATAGGATCTTGATCCATTCTTGCTGCACTGAGGTCCTACTACAACTCAGCTGCTAACATTTGCCTACCACTATGCAATGAAGGTGGTTTAAGGGTATCTCAAACTTTTGAGACATTTTGCAAGTGTTTGCAGTGATGACTTGTCTATCAGCTATACATAGGACAGTCATGCTGTCTGTTGCTAATCAAACGTTCTCCAAATTTGATTTCTGCTATCATCTTTTGCAACAAGCAGCACTTACATAAGGGCCCAGTCCAAGGCTGGTTGGTGCTTGGAGCAGCTTCTTGTTGATTTCAGTGGGTTCACTACTCAGCCCCCAGTATTTTCATGGTGACAGCAGCAGTGATACTGCTGAAGGTGCTCAGCTACAGCTACAGTCACTGCTTTCAAAAAAGTATTTGTTAATTTGAAGGTCTAGCACAGTTATTATTTTCTGAGGAGCCAGTCAGCAACTTCACCCAAATGAAACTGATGTGTGGTTCCATTGTTGTCCTCAGAAGGAACTGGAGGAGTCCTAAAAAGTCTACAGCTACTTTGTGTGATATTAGTGCAGGTATTTGGTAGCTCTGTCAAGGAAAGGTTAAACACATATGTAACACCATACTGTTCAGCTTTGCCTCTTGCTTATTTTCTCCTCAGATAAACAGAAGATTGGTAGCAACATCATGATGTTAGGGCTACATGATTCAGACAATGGATCTGGCTGAACAGTAAAGCTGAGTTTATGTTCCAAGATGGAGCAGGACAGGTATTTATTATAGGAAAGCCCCCAGAGTGCAATAGTTAGTGGAATGTTCTTTCTATAAAATTTTACAACCAGTTTATAGAATTCCACAGAGAAGATTGTCAAGATGCAATCTTTATTATATTCCAGCCCAAATCACTGTGTGGCTTCTAACTCTCTGCAATGTGGGCTTCTAAATGGACTTGTTCCTGGTCACGTGAGAAGCGCGTCATGCCAGAACTGATAGCATCATTGGATTATCCTACTTGTTAGCACTTTGAATCTTTGTAATGCCCTTTGAAGTCTTCAGAGGAAGAGCTTCATGGGAATATTTGGAGAGCCTGATTCAGTTCTTAATTGGACTGACTCATGGTGAGTCACCAGGAGATCCATTAGCTGCATCTTTAAAACCCAACACTTGAGTTTTCAGAGGAGTGTCAGGAAATCAGATCCCCCCCCCCAGCTGCTGCTGAGGTTCCATAGCATTGGGTTATTGACTTCCATTGTGCTCTCTGGAAAGTGCTGATTAAGTCCACCAACCAACACGGCTCTGACTGCCAAGCCAGCCACTTTCTGTGTTCTTTAGCTGTCCAACTGCTTGCCAGGCAGCTTTTGAAAATTATCTCCTACTCCCTGGCTTCAGCGTCACTGGCATCTGTTACGCACAAAGAGCTCACCACACCCACACCTTGCTGGGGAGGAGGAAGTACTTGGCTAACAGAAGCAAAGTTAAAAACACAAGAAGCATTTTGCTCGTGGCTTCTAGGAAAAGCTTTTTACTCCACAGATCAGCTCCTTGAGCAAAACAGCAAAAGGCAGTGAGTAAGGCACCTGATGACTAAAATAATTTAGGTTGTGGGAAGCAGCAGAATTTGATGCTGAATAAGATTCTGAGTGGGATTCATTTCACCTAACTTAAGCCATGTGAAGCTCAGCATTCAGTTGAAACAAGCCATCCAACTCCTGCTCTGTTGGCAGTGGGGACAAGGAGGTACCATGAGATGGTGACTCACCCTGTCTGTCTTCATTCTGCTGGGCTGAAATGAATTGCCCTTTGAAGTTGCTTCCTAATACCACTTCCTAATACTCACCAAAATATGTAGACAATCCAGGGTGGGTAGTTTAGTATTGCTGATTGATGGGAGACAGCAAAAGTTAGGTAAGATAAAGAGAAGAACCAGTACATTGCCATGTGCCAAGTACCATATTTAATAAAAAGAGAACACCTTTTATAAGGTCAAAGTTTAATTTGTATGAAAACAATCATGGGAATTGCCTTATATACAGTTTAGTATAAGACCAACCAGACACAACTGGTCCTGGAAATAGTTGTGCTGGAATGGACAGAGACACAGATGTGGGGTAAAGCATCTGCTCCTGCTTTGCTGATGTGCAGTGGATCCTAGCAATTTTACACTTAACCTCATTTCAGATGTGCCCATGTACTGAAAGTGTCTCAGTAGCCTTCCTTTTCTTGGTAGGTGATACTTGTAGCAGATATTGGGCTCATTACCAGGGCCTTTTGGGGTGGAAAAAAGGGAGGCATCTGATCTATGGAACACCTTGTGAACTGCTGCCCTTTCAGGCCCTTTCATAGAGGAAGACATTTGCTTCATTCTGTAGCAGCAACAACATCCTGGAATGGATGACAGATGAGAGCATGAGCAATTCCAACTATTTGGATAATGAAGGGAAAAGAACTGGGTCACTCAGTTATAAAATGAATCTTTGCCAAAGTTGACTAAACTGGTATGTATGTTCTGGACCCACATTTTCTAACTGCTCTTTGGGGATCCCAAGAAGGATCTACAAACCCCAGCAGCTTTATAGGGCTGCTGAAATCTTAATCTTGTAAAGGCAATTTGGGCCAAAGTTTGCAAACTGTGTTTGATGGATTAAAAAAAAATACTTACAAGGTACTTGCAGAACTGAGAGTAAAGTACTAATGCTACACCTGAGTTGTAATTTTGCTTCTACATTTTAATAGAATAAACCTCTAAAACTAAGAAAAATGAGGCCTGACTTAGACTCATAAAAAAGACCCCATGAGACAACATAAGTGATCTGTGACAGCTCTCTCTGAACTGCAGGAGCTTTGACTTAAGAGTAACTGCGTGCAATTAAACAGTGAATGCAATAAGAATATTTTCTTTGTGTTTCTTGTGACAGTTCTTTGGTTAATTGTATTAGGCATTTATTGAATATGTAAAACTTGCTGCTAAAAATGTTCCACTTCTAAAATTAATTAAAAATATGCCAGAAAACTAGACATGTTATGAATAAAACTAGAAATGTTACAAATTATGACAACTGTGGAGCCAATGGGCCTACTCCCACAAGTAAAAATTATCAGACATGAATAAGAACTGCAGGATGAAAACTATAGTACTTTAAATCTTTGAAAACACCTCATACCCTTTACCCTAGAGACACCTTGCAGCAGGGCAAGAGGAGAGATTCAGTACCTGATCCTGTCCTGTTACATCAAACAGACCTTTGTCAATGACTTCAGAAGGTCTAGGATCAAACTGTATAATTTGCCTGAGGTTGAACTGGATGTCAGTGGCAGGATGAGCTCAGGCTTCTGCAGTCCAGTCCTGTGCACTGCTCAGGAGAGAACACAACAACTTACCCAGTGTTACCTTTTAGTATGGTGGTGACTGCATAAATCACTCCTGCCTTTCAGTTTCATATCATTCTAATGTAAACAGGGCTAGAAATGTAGGAAAATAGCATCATGTCCCTTTCAGCCACACTGTTCTATGATTTTATAGATATATATATACAAAAAAACATACTTAAGAACTGGACATAATCTTCTTTACCTGGAAACAGCTTAGAGACCATGAGACTCAGGCTGGTTTAAGGGCTTTTTTTTTTTTTTTTTTTTCTAATCGCCATACTTATCCCTCCTTGGATCCTAGGAGAAAGAGAAGTAGAGTTGAAATACATCTGGAGTCTAAAAATACAAGAGAAGGATCCAGGTGTGAAGATACAGATGTGGCAGGAGAAGGGAAGAGTGAAGGATGTTGAGAGATGTTGACAGACCCAGATGCAGTACCTCCTTGTGACTGGCTGAGCACCATCATACAAAGCTTCAGGGTTGTTTCAGAGCACATGGAAAAGAAGGATTCAGTAAAAGAGGTGCCAAAGAGGAAGGGAGGAAGCTGATGTTAACAGCTGCATTTTTCTGTGTATGCTGAGTCCTTTGAGAACCACTGCACAATAGAGATGTAATTTAAGAACACTGATTTTGTTGGCAGAAGCAGAAACTGGTACAGAGTGGGACAGGGGGAACTTCCAGTTAAGAATAGCTGGGTTTGTCCTGCTGGGCAAGAGCCCTGGCTATTTTTTCCCTGAAATAACACAGTCCCTTTCCCTCCTTTTTTACACTTTATCTAAGACCCTGTGCTTACTGAAAGCAAAGGGAGTTTCCATTATATTTCTTCCTCTGCCTCAGATACAGAGAAGTTCTTTTTAGGATCTAGTTCTTAGCAAATGTGGAGGTTTCTCAGAACTGGCTTTTGTGCTTGGTTAATGTGCTTGCTCTGCCCTTCTGAGAGTTAGTGAGAAGAGAAAGGTCAGGTATGAACACAGCATTCAGTAGATCCATGACAACTGCCTGGATACTTGCTTTTACCCTTGGAAAGCAGAACTTACTTACTTCTCTTTTCCTGAAGGTGGCTTATTTTACATTCACTGAAAACAAAAGCAAAGCAATGCAGCCACTTTAAGAAGTTTCTTCTACTCTTGGAAGAGTTCATTTCTGCCCTCATGGTTCAGGTTACTCTCTCCTGTTGGTGCCAGTCCAGCTGTGTGTAGAGCTGTGCTATAACTGAGATCATGGATAAAATCCAGGCTAAAGGAAACAGACAAGAACCGTGATTTTTATGTGGATAATTTTTTTTCACTTGGATTATTTTAGTGATCCAGTTCTCCAGGTAGTTCCACAACAGTTGTCTTGCCACATGAATGGGGCAGAACCAAAGGATAGGGAAAGCCTTGCTGCTGTCATAAGGTATCACTGAACTCTGGTGGCTTGACTGCCTATGGAGCAGCTGAAATGCTTCAGTTTTTTACTGAATCTAACCTGATTGGTTTCCCTATTCATGACTAAGGCCAGCTAGTAGCTGTTAGCTTTATCTCTCTTAAGCAAATTGTGTTTCATGAAATAACTTCAAACCTCACTAAAGCTTTTTAACTTCCTGACTTTGGGACCTGATCCTGCTTCCACTATCCTAAATGACAGAAGTCTCCTGATAGTGAGGCTGGCCACAACGTTGAAAAGTCATGGTAAATGCTTTAATACCAATGGATTTAGGGATTTCCTCAAGCACTTTATAGTTACATTCCCAGCTTTGTCTCTCTTTCACTGTCGATTGTCTACTGTTTTCCCTAATCCTCCCTGGCCTTTCTGGAGCTCTATCTTCCCTTCCTGCTGAGAGATGAAAATTTATTGTTGCTAGCTTTAGTGTTCTGGGTGCACTGAGATCTTGTTCCTTTCATGTAAATGTAGGAATGTTTTTGTGGGTTTTTTTTAATCTTGAATTGCTTAAAGATAATTTGTTCAGTCTATTATTCTGTTCCTATTAGCAACCTAACATCTGAGCTTTTAATTGCTCTAACCATGCTACTTAATTAATTAAAGCTTTCTCATCACTTTGAAAATTGAAAATATACCCTATTAATGTGTATTTTCTGGGTGCTTGGCATAAGGACACTTGAGCCTTTTCTTTATATCCACTGGTTGAATGATATCTCTTGTCATTTCCTTCCAGAAGCCAGGGATGTAGACCAAAACAACCCATACAGTAATTTCTTTACCATCATTTGACTTCTTACAAGAGAGAGATTTAGCTCTGTGCTACTTATCAGTGTCTTTGCCTCAGCTTTCCCCACTTCTATGGTCTTCTTTCTGCTGTGGATCCTTTTCGAGTTAAATGGATCCCAGAAGGTCCTGGGCACAGTGCTGCTGGTGCATTTCCCATCCCAGGAATGTATTAGTGATGCAGATATTTTGATTTATGCATTGGGAAATTAAAACTCAGTGTACTGGTTGACTATAATTATAGAATTACATCTCTTACCAGTAACAGTACATGTGGAATCATCTGTCCTGTGTTGGTAGTTGTCAGGAGAGCAGGCACTTACCTAGGTATCACTGAACCTGTATGAATATTCACACTCAAAAGCTAAACAGACCCTCTCAGAACTTATTCTTTTTTAAGGCAATTTACCTGCATAAGAGATGTAGATTTACTACTTAATAGTAGTCAAGAAGTGATTCTGATATTTAGTCTTGTGAATTACTTCTATTCTCTAGGACTATTACTTTTTAATGTTGACTCTTATCATTGCTTATTGTTATTTGCCACTTAAACCACCATGGATTTTTTCCTTATCACTACCTGGATAGCTCCCAAACCCACAAAGACTCATGGTATAAATAAGGCTTTTTTTTTTCCTGAGGCTGTTTTATGCAAGGAGAGTTGTATGAATGTTTAGACCAGCCCTGTCTTTCAAAATGCTCCCTCCTGTAAGTCTGTTGTGAACAAGTAAAAGATGAGAATATGATTGAAGCAAATTTGGGTTTTATGCTTGTGTACCTTTTGGTTACGCTTGACCAAGTTATGCCATTGTTACAAGAGGTTTCAGTGAGAGAAACATTTGTGTTTCTAGTCTGCACTAATTCTGAGACATGGAAAAATTACGATACCCATAGAAACAGGGAGTTCTTTAGATTCAATTTTCAAGAAGACCATTAGAGACTTTTTGCTGATATAATATCTAATTTTTTCCTACTCAGCTTTGATAATAAATATCCCTTGAGGACAGCAAACATGAATCTATTGAGAATCTTGGACAAGGATTTTTAATGATTTCATTTAAAGTGCTGTTCGTTCAGTTCCTGCAATCTGTCTGTCTCTTTCTTCAATTCCTTATGTTTTTACTCACAGAATTCTCCTTTCCAATTAAGTGAATGAACTTTAGAATTAAGTGAGGCTGTCATAGGAAGCAAAATGAATATGACTGATTTTCATAATATAAATTGGAAGCAATTAACAATTTTCTACCTTCATGCATGCTTGGAAAATTTACACTTAACCCAGCTACACACCTTAATTAAAGGTCTGTCTGTCTATCTCTATATTTTTCAATTTTTCTTTCTATCTTTTTATCTTTCTACCTTTCTTTATGTCTTTCTATCTATCTTTCTCTTTCTAGCAAAAGTTCTTCTGTGAGCTATATTAAATTTACTACAGCTTCATCTCTTTATTAATAACCTTTTTGTATATCTTCAATTAAGTTTCTGGTCATACTGTGAGGCTGAGGTAAGAGCTCTGTCTGACCTTTAATAGGATATGGATAATAGAACATCTTTGGCACATTTTCTCCTTCAGTAGCACAACCTCCCACTTTTACTAAAAAGTCATCTCTGGAATTTGTAGACAGCTAACCCTGTGTGTTGCATCAAGAAAGACTGCACCAGACTGCAGTAAAACCAGACGGACATCCATTCACAGTCTGAGAGTGCTTAAACAACCCCACTTTTCCTTAGTTTTATGGCAAACACCAGTGGGAGACTGAATGCCTCTTAACATAAGATAAAAATATTTTATTTTGACTGATATTTTCCATATGGCAAGTCATGCTTCTCCCAGTGTGAACCCTCAGGGGTGCACTGTGGGGCAGAGGGTGTAGCTGCTTTCAGATGATTAGGACCACAACCTATTTGAATTCAGTTGTTAGTGCTCTGGGATTTGGACACCAAGTAGAACTGGCAATTAATGATATAGAATAATAAGGGATGTTAATGCTCCCTTCAAACCCAAATTATTTCTGGGAGGGAAGGGTATATTTGGTAGCTAGCCAGAATTTTGTCAGAATGAATATCTGAACCAGCTGCTTTTCCTGCTGTTCTCCCATGGTTGGGTTAATCTGTTCTGCTTTGTGTCTTTGTCTTTTTTCTTGTAACCTGTAGCCCACGATGCTCTTAAGACTTTTACTGACAGAGGCATCTATTCCATATTTTTCTCTTGGTAGGTGATTATCATTTTACTTCGTTGAGTATGAAAACCCCAGCTCCTCTTCAGTTCCACCTTTTTGTTCTTGACTCAGACTTTCCTGAACCTAGTTCAACTACTCATGGAACCAGCCTCAGCTGAAAGTTCCCAAAGCATAAAGGGAACATAGTGAGTTAAATTTGCCAAGGTGACATATCTCTGCATGGATTCCTGTTGATATTTCTGTCTCCATGGATGTCTGAGTGTTTAGGAAACCCCATCTGGAATGTCCACATGAAGTGGGGTCTAAAGATGAAAGCAGTACATGTGTCCCAGACGAGGCAGGGCTTGATATTTCAGCTGGAGAGCTTGATCTGTGGCAGACCCTCACTGGGTGCCAAGGGAACAGCTCTGGGATGGGCTCAGCTCAGGGCAGGGGTGCCACTCCCGCAACGGTGTGACTCAGTTATTCCCACAGGGGTTTGTCCTATTGACTTGGAGGCCTGTTACACTCAATTTCTGGTTGAACCTGCTGGGAAATGTGCCTCTATCTAAGTGTGGTGGGGCAATATCTGCCTCAGGCGGGTGCTTGGCTCTGGGCACTGCTTTGGAGATCCGCAGATAACACTCAAAGTGCTTGCATTATTTCTGAGGCAGTCCTGCCTGCCTTTAGATGCAGCCCAATTGCACCTTGCCCTGGAGCAGCAGAATCTGACAGTCACTGTCTGAGCTGTTTCATTGTTAGTCAGCAGGACTCATGCTTCATCACTGTCCAAACTGCAAACATATTCATCTTCATCATCATTTGTACACCTGTCATGATACCGCCATCAGCCCTGCCAGTATTTCCAGCCCAGTTCCACCCCTTTATCAGCTTCTTCCACAATTACTTCCATGCTTCCTTCTGTGCCATAGCCTCTGTTCCCAGTATGAACTCTCTGACTTTTTCCACCAGGAGCCTTTGCATATTTAGCCTCTCTTAAATATGCATTCCAGCTTGGTTTTCTATGGAACTGAATTGACTTCTGCATGTATTAGGTTTTGTTCCCCTTCTCCTACCCGCTTTCTACTTTCCTGTCTGTTCTGAGATGGTGGGTGGAGGAGCAATCCCTCATTTAACATGCAAAACATGCAAAGACATGCTAAATAATTATGCAAATATTTTTTAATTGCTTTCATTGTGATTTTTATTATCGTTGTTTTGGTCTTACAATGGAAAGCAGAAGCCAAGTGAACCAAAGTACCTGTTCGTGAGTGGAGCTGGGACTAGACCCTGAATTTCCTGATTCCTGTTCAGGCTAAAGCATATGACTGTCTCCTCTATGTTCTCCCCTGGAAAAATCTTATTTACAGAAACAGAGCTCTGGAATTTGCACAGCTTTGTAGCAGTGCTTTCTGGAGTATGCTCAAAAGACTGATTTTTTTGTTTATAGTCAGGCCACGCCAGCTACATTTCTGCAAAATCATAGTAAAAGAGATTACTGTGAACACTGAATACTTCTGTACTGTTATATTTCCCACTGTGAGTTTGCTGTAGGAGCTACCAAACTGTTCTGTTGTTAGGAATAGGAGGAGATGGCATGAGTGGAAGCATTTCTCTTAAAAAGTGCTGCACATTGGAAGGAGTGTCCAAAGCCAGGTGGTGTCTGGGAGTTGCATCCAGGCTTCTGTTTTGGGGGCTGTTAATGAAGTGTAGTCCTAATTGCAGATTAGGGAATTGACAGTGAAGCAGCAGATCTTTTTCTGTAGAATTTAAGGGAAGGAACTGAGCTCTTACTGTCTGTTCAAACACTCCTGCATCTGCTTCTGCTGTTCATCTCCCTCACCCTGCACAAGAGACATTGGGAGGGGCTGAAGACCTGGTAGGAAGATCCTGAACACATGGGACAAAGTAATACACCCTCCAGTTGCTCAAAAGGATATTGAGGAATTCCACAGCACTGGAATGCTGTGGATCTGTGGAAAGACTTTCTGGAAAGTGTTGAGAGAGCAGAGATATCAGGAGTCCTGGCTGATAGGATACCAAGGAATTTCACAAAGAAGAGGTTTGGGCTGGGTGAGATGCCTGGGAAGAAAATGATTGTGCAGGAAATTCAGGATAAGATTCATACACAATATTCAGTTCTTTTGTGATTTAATCCAAAATCATTCCATGTTTTCCATTTTCAGAAAGCCCAAGTTCTCATGTCATTGGATTATTTGAGGCTTTCCATCTTCAACTAAAAATAATTTGACTGGCCCTTCAGGTCATAGAGAAAACCTTTGCAGGGACAGTTCCAGTTTGAAAGGCTGAAACCTGGATGCAAACTGCATCCCCTCTGGGTAATGGGTTGGTTTCCTAGTGGTGTTCACTGTATTGCTTTTTTAGAATTCACCAAGAGCCAGTCTGAGCTGCACCATGTATTTGGGTTTTTAGGCCATGCATTGTACCTAAAATGTGGTGGAATGTGTGGGAGGAAGATGGAGCAGCCCAGAAATGGCATCGTTTTGACACATGGAAGACAGTGATTCACTTATTTCTCAAGTACATGGACTACTGTAAATATGCAGCTCATAAAAATCGTGACAATGCTTAAAGAAGCAGTTTGCTACTGTCAGTCCCCTTATCATCACACCAACTGGTCAGTGGTTTTTCCCATATAAGCAGAGGGTGCAAGGAAGAGGGAAGGTGAGCATTTGGCTGACCTGAGGAAATAAAACTGTCTTCTAAAGAAGCAGCATTGTGTGCATGAAGCTTTAACTGATATTTCTTGATCTGGATTTGTTCTGTGAATTAGGAGGAGACCCTGGTCTCTGGATGCTACTCTGGCACTTTTTGCTGACCTTAAATTGACCACTGTGATTTAAACCAAACCAATGTACAGCTGCCACAGTTTCTGCTGAGAAAGTGCAATATGTGCCAACACTTTTAATATGACATTTTTTTTCTCTATTTAATCTAGTATCTGATGTGAATGGAGCGCAAAAATGATGTACAACATCTTCCTTGCATCAAAGTCTTAGAAAAGAAAATGTAAATGCATGAGGATGACACAAACTCCCCTCCTGTTAATAGGCACTCACACAGACTCGTTCAAGTTGCCAAAAGCAGAGTTAGCCAACCTACAGCGTAATTTACTGAAGGGAGGGGACAGGTCTAATTTATGCACTTGGCCCTCAGACCAGGGTTTACCTCAGTACTTTGCAATGAGCAAATTCTGTAAATTTTACTGGGGGAAGGAATGTCAGCACACGCCAGGCTCTGGACATGCTGAAAATGTCGCTCGCAGAGATGATGACTTGTGTTTCATTTGCTGTTGTGGATGGGCCTGAACCAAACTCTCTTGTTCCAAACATCTCTAAATTTAGGAGGTTTTGGCATTGCAGTTCCAATATGAGTCAATAGTTCTCTGTGTTCCAGAGAATAAGTATTAGGTTGAAAAGGTGGGAGTCCTTATGTAAATGGGATAATATAAAGGAATATCTATAATACTACTTTTTTTGTGCCTTATAGCTAGAGGTTTGCCAAGGCTTAAGTGGACTCAGGATGAGCTGGACACATCCAATTACTATAAGTAACATGACTTTTCTGGAACAAATGTGACTATTTGGTGCACAGTACAGCTGTTTAATGTTCCATCTCTGCTGCATCTGGTCCACAGAGGTTTAGAAATGTGTGTGCTAGTGCTGAAGTCTGCTCTTATTTCTGATTTTGTTTGGTACTGTATAGATGGGTTCTGATTCTGTGATTTTCAGTGCTTCTGCCAGGGAAGTAAAAAATACTGGTGTGTGTTACTGATGGATATAAAAGCTCTAGGAAAAAAAAACCAAACCAAAACAAACAACAGAATATAAAATAACAAATTCTTTGTCCATATGTAAAGCAAATGCATTGGCCCTCCCACTTCTTTCCTGATGTCACTGCTGTATCCATAGTTTCTGTAGCATCTAAAACTCTTTTAAGGCTTCTCTCACTTGTAGCATCTGAATTTCTTCCACTGATTCCATAATTAACATCTAACATGTTCTGCTGCTCCTTTCTCTCATCCAGAGGGAAACCAGATGTGCAGTTTGTCGTGGGGCTGGGGTGCTGGCTCAGCCAGGGCAGGTGGAAACAAATGCCTTGAGCTGTGCTGTCATACTTTGCACGTTGAAGATGTTCTGTGGGTTATAGTCATTCTGCTCAGTTTTAAGGAAAGGAAGTGGGAGGTTTTTCCCACAGTTTCCTACAGAAACCTTAAAATTATTTCAATGTTTTGTGCTTGACCTATCATCATATACCAGTCTCACTCCAGGATGTCTCCTAAGCAACTGGGATTCACCACTGGCAGATAAAAGGGCAGAAAACTGGTGGCACTGAGGGTTTTTCTAGTCCCTCTTATGGCTTGCCAGACTGGGGCAGAGTTCCCCCTGCTTCTCCACAGCTCTCTTCATGGCTCTCTATGGTCTCCACCTCCCCTCACTGCTCAGGGCCCCTAACTGGACTTGTTCTTTCCAACCCAGTGGTCCCTTGCTGCTGTGACCCATGCTGGTTACACTGCAGTGGAAGAAGCTGGGTCAGTCCCTTTTTCTTTGCTGTCTGAAATGCTGTGCATTTTTAATTACCCACACATGGAAGTGGTAGGCAGGATAATGCAAGCATGGAGCAAGGACAATGTTCTACATGAGGATCAGCTTAATATGTTGGATCAGTGACACTTTGCAGCATAATACAAACCACTTATTCTTTTTTCACAGCTGTTCTCCCAAGTATTTTAAGCATACATTCACCCTCAGCATGCAGGAGATTTACGTATTTCCCTTCCATTGACATGGTAGAAGAGAACCTCCTCACTTGCAGATTTGTTCTTTTAATAGGCATCCAGTACAAATGGGAATTAAGTACATGTGTGTGTCCAACTGAGAGTAGACCAGAACCAGCTGTAGGCACAAATATCTGCTTAGGAGGGCCATTTTTTTGTGCTGATTTGGTAACTCACGGGACAGCCAAATCTTCCTTTTTAGGAATGGGAAGAACAGGAAAAATAGAGGACCTCATCTTCAGATTGTATCACCCGTGAAAGAGAAGAGTCAGCAGGGAGACAACTCTCCACGTGAGGTTCTCCTCTCCCTGCTGGAGCAGCTGGAGCAAATAAGGTTCATTGTGGGCAAATGTGAGCTCATTTTGCCTCTACTCCAAACTGGCAGAGAAGCCAGGGTGTTTCGGGCTCTGAGTCAATGCTGTGATAACTTGCTCGTGTGACTTACTAATTGAAGTTAGAGATCTTTCAAGATACTGAACATCTGTGGCATAGACATGCTTCTCCCAGTCTTTGTTGTCTCGTCCTCCAAAGCTTTTCATATCACAAATCTGAGTCAAGCCTACTGCAAAAGAAAGGGGGACAACATGGGTTTGGGGAGAGAAGGGTAAGGCTCCTTAGGCATCCTCACTATAGGGAGGGTGAGGCATCAGCCTTGTCTGATGACAACACAAGCACAGGGAACAGAGTCCTCGGTGAAGTCTTCTTAGAATTAGCTACATAAAAAGAGGAATCTTAAAGACAGAAGAAAATGGTATTAGGAGGAAAGAAGTGGCAATGACTGGAGCCCTTAATTGGATGCCAATGATATCTCAGAGTAAGCAGTTTCCCAGAGGATTGTCAGAGATGTGAAATGAATTGTAAGAGCTGCTTTACAGGCATTTGTGGGCACACACCTGCTTGCAGCAAGGGAAAAGACAGTGCGTAAATGTCTGGAATATTACATAAAAGCTGTCTGGGAGACGAGGCACAGCAATTAAAATCCATCTCGCTTAAACGAACCCTGAGTGCAGGTCAAACAAATCTAATTTTTATTGTTCCTTAAGGAGATGTCTGTATAGGAGACAAAAGGGGGATGCAGCCGTCAGGTTAAAAAATCAAGATGCCTTTAAAAAATTAAATGTTCACAATAGTGCTACAGCAAGCTGGATAAATGATATATTACAGCGATGGTTTAAAACTAATTGATGACTAATGTTGTAATGCATTTGTAGCTACATTGATCTATTATATATCTTGGCCAAGCTGAAGGGACACTTCAAGGAGAAAAATTGCTAACTGTTTTAACCTGATGGAACTTGGGGAAAAAATAGTTACTTTAAGAGATAAATGGAAAGGTTGTGACCTCCTAATGTACATCTGGGTCCTGCAATGCAAAATCAAATTATCATTAAACAGAATGTGATCGGTGATGGAATTAAAGCAGAACAGAAATTTCCACAGAGAAATACAATAGGTGCAGTTAGAACTGAGACCATTAGCTAAAAAGCTGCCTGGCTAAAGAACTAGTGTAGCAAGTTGGTATGGAATTGTTTTGCTCTAAAATGAAAGTTCATTTAATTGGAGACTGCAGGAAATATGTAAGCATATTTACAGCAATTTGCATATGTAAGACTTTTTATAAACACTACTTAATTACTGTATAAATAATTAACAATTTACCCTCAGTTCTGAGTAACATGTGTGTCTCTGCCTCTTGGAGGGGAGACAGGAAGCCTCATTTTTGTCATGCCTGAGGCTCATGCCCATGGGGTTTTACCCTTACAGTTGGAATTTGGAGAAGATGTCAGTCAGGCTCTGCTTATTTTCACATCTAATTCATGCAAAAAACAGGTTTCCTCCTCAGGCACTAAACTGGCCCAGATTTGCTTCAAAGTTTGGCCTAGGTTCAGCGAATGACTCACTTTAGCTAAGGTACATCCATCTTCCTGGCTGAAACACAATATGGGAAGTGTTGTCAAAGAGCACATACCCCCCCTAGAACATAGAGCATAGAGATTCAGGGCCATAGAAACCAAAAGAAATTGCTTGTTTCATCCCCTGGTTTCCTGTTGCCCAACATTAGGGACAGTGAGTGGGTGTTATCTAAACATCATCACTCAACTCAGAGTACCAGTGTGGGTTTTTGCATGCTAAACAAGGTGCAAATGGCTGGGATGTATCCCTGGAAGCTGAGCTGGGAGGAGGTGCAGTCTGTGAGCCTGTGTGGTCATAGGCTCTGGGCAAAATTCTATGGAATAACTATCTCAACAGGTTGCAAATGATCATAGATCACTGCTAAAATATGGATTACCTTGGAAAGGCCAAGGTTAAGAGGCCTAAAATACCACTGCAATCCTTAGCCCTACTCTTAACCCCAGAATTGTTGTCTTGCTCTTTATTTCACTGTTGGTTTTTTAGACTGGTCAGTGATTCAAAAAGTTGATCAAAGCTGCAATGGTTTTATCATTGCTTTGGAAAGACAAACTGTAAAATCCAAAGGTTAGCAACCAGAATGTGATTTTAAGGACTACTTAAAGCAGTTTCATTCTGCTGCTTCTGCTTAACACTGGGAAGAACTCTGAACTGCAGCTGTCTTCTGTGCCAAAAGGTTTTTTAGCTTTTTGACAGATTTTTCTATATATGTTTTAATTTATTGATAGAATTTCATCCATTTGATGTATAGTAAGGGTTTGTGATTGTCAGGTCATGTCAGTGTAAGTATGCAGGCAGTAAATTTGAAAAGTACCTTTGGTGGTTTATTATGTTCACCATCTTTTTACATGTTCCTTCTAATATTATGTCAATAGTCTAAAGGATTTTTTGAAGTGATGCACTGAATATTCTGGCTTATAAGAGAGCTCAGTATTGGATACATCATTTATCAGTTCACTGCTGTCAGAAGCTACTGCATCCTTCTTCCCTCTCGACCCAAGCATGATTAATCTTTCCATAGTTTTCATCTGTTGATTTTCTCAGGAAGCCTTTGCTAAGAACCTGGGCATCTGCTTCATGCTGTTTGGGAAGCTCAAACAACTGCAGAGGGGATGGACTAAGCTCCCTCAGACCTCTGACAGCATCAGGTTTCCACTGTTTGCAGCCCCCCACTTCCCAGTTCTGGGTATGTGCAGCACTGGCAGGAAGAGCTGGGGAGACTCCTGTTGTCTGGGTCACAACCTGTGAAGCTGCATGATTTCAGGAAAGATCAGGTTAGTTCCAGGAAGAGGGAAGTGTTACAACTTTTTTTCTGTTTCTGTACAGGAGTCAGAAGTTTTCAACATCAGTGAGAGCATCAGTGTGATTCTGATTTCCATCTGTCATGCAAAGCATAAATCCAAAGCACTATGTGAGATAAGTCATGCCCAAAATATTTAAACTTACCTAAAATATTGGAGAACCAACATCTTATATTTTTCTCCAGAGCCCTGAGTAGAGCAGACATTCTGCTAAGCATATATTACAAACTCAGGCAGTAGATTAAGTTTGGAAAATAGATTTATGTAACAAAGATGAAGCAGAACTAACTGGATCCACATATGTCTTTCTACTCACCACTGTCTGTAACTGTTTCACTGTATTTCTTTGGTTTTATCCTGTTTTGCTGTGACCACCTCCTGGCAATGTTTCTGGAGGGAAAGAAAAAAAAAAAAAAGCAAGGAATTGTAATTTGTAAGACATATGGAATCCTGTGACGTTTCCTAATACGTGAATGAATATTCCTAAATGCCAGACTAAAACATCCCTCCAACAGTTTCTTTTACAGACTTTCCTTGTTCAGAAACTTGGCCTGAGTTAGGAGGAAACCCCATAACTGTCCCTTTAAAGTTGAATTGCATCACTGTGGGTAAGATTTTGGGCCAAATTCTTTAATGGTGCAATTCTGTGAAAATCAGAAATACTACACCAGGGCTGAATCTGCCCCATGGGAGATAAAATTATCTCCCTAGAGGCAAGACTTTTGGAAATAGTATCATATTTTAATTATAAGCAGACAATTTGTTTTGGGTTGTATACAGAGCATGAAAATCTCACTGCTATAGGGACTAGCTACATATATGGTGATTTTATTCCTGCTTCTAGTGCTGTTTGGTTTATTTGTGTATTTGCAGGTGGCTAAACAATCTTACAGACTTCTTTTTTTGTACTTGAATGAGCCTCTGTTGAATTTAAGATTTGAAAAGATTACAGTGCTGGCTTTAGAACATAACTTGTACAATTTGCAGTGAGTCTGGGAGAAAGGCTGCCTGTTTTTCATAATCTGTGAAGCCCAGATTCCAGTTAACAACCTTACCCTTGGAGAACAGGCAATTATATTTTCTACAGAGTTAACAGATGCTGAAGGTACTTGGCCACCCAAGACTGTGTTCACTAGTCCCTGAATTCAAAAGGCAAACTATGATTTGCCTTTTGTAGAAAGTCCCAGGCACAGCAACAGGATGTGCTGCTTGAAATGTGGCTGAGCCTTCTTCAACCTTTCCCCATGCTGACTGGATTTTGGCATCACTGCAGGATATATCAATGGATATATCCTATATCTAGGATATAGCAATGCTGTAACAAAATACTTCATGTAAGCTGGTCATAATCTATGGAAAAAGTCTTGAAAGATTATTGCAGGAAAATATTTACCCCTTGTTAGTTAGTTATCATATTGTGAAATTTAAGGAGCTCAACAAATTTTCACAGTTTGGCTCAAAATTGATTTCCAGCTCAACAGATTGTGATACCATGATTTTGCTCATCTGGATTTTGCCAGAGAGGTACAATGGAAGACATCTCTGCCAAACCTGTCTCCCAGACAGAGCAGGGCAGTATGTCTGCTCCTGGGCACTGAGTGGATCAGCCCTGTCTGCCTGCCCTCACCTCTGTAGCTTCTGTTACACCAGGCAAAGGCTCCACAGCTGTAGTTGGCCCTGACACCAGTGATCTCAGGAATTACTTCAGTATAAATGTTAATGATTAAGTCATATTTCTAATATTTAAGGTGTGTAAAGGGACATGAAGGGATACAAAAGGATATGAAGTAGTTGCAGGAGTCTGTACTGTGTGTTCATGGTCGGAACCTGTGCTGGGGAGCAAACAGAACTTTTTCACGTGCTGGTAGCCTGGATGGGTACAGCAACTCTGTGTGCAAAGACAATTAAGCACCTTCTCTGCTATGCTGCAGCAATGGGCTTCTTTTCTGGCCAAGCACTTGGAGAGTGGGGGTCTGCTCCTTAATCTCATCTGTGGAAATCTGACAGTCTTTTCAGAGGGCAACCAGTTGATGACAAGATGACTTTAAGCCAAAATTTTTATCAGCATTTACTTCAGCAGAGGTTATAACAGTGGCAAGAGCCATGCTCATTTTTTTTGTGTGTGTATTTTTTGCCACCAGGATCACACGGGGCCACAGAACTTCACTTATTCTTATGGCATTGGGAGTGTGGTTTAGAAAGAAAAGTCCCCGTGTTGCCTGGAATGCTGAACTGTTGGGTACCAGAGGCAGAAAACATCCTGCCTGCTGTGAACGTTAGGAAAACAGAGCAGCCCTGACTCAAGTGCCAAGTGGTTTTTTGAAAGGCTGACTCCCCTGAGAATAAAGGATATTGGTGTCCAGCCAAGAGGACAGGCAGGAACAGGCCCTGAGCAAGACACTGGAATTTTGGTGGAGCCTGAAATATTGTATGCTTGTTTGTATCAGCTTCTGACTTTTGTATTAAATGGTGAGCTACTCAAAATGTAAGGAAATGGGTCACAAATTGATAAAATCTGACTTCTTTTTCCAGCTATATTTAGAGCTGGGTAGAACAGGGATTTCCCTTTTTGGCTGTTCTAGCATCCAAGAGTAACTTAATATCTCTGTTAAAACAGAAAAAAGTTCCCCAAAGGAAATTTCCTTTTTTTTCCTATGGTACAGTCAAAAATCCCTTCTTGTCACTGCATAGTATTTGGACTTTTTTGTTTTACTTCCTTATTTTCCTGCTTGAATTAATAATCTTAGTCTAATGACTCAGTAAGCATTTCATCCAGAGTATTCCCCAGCTTCTGTTTCCTATACCTCTGTTAAACTGCTTCTTAAAAATGAGATTGAAAACCACCCTCAGGTGCTTGCATCTGCCTAAGCAAGCACAAGTTACATGACCCTTTCAAAATCTTTTCTTGCCCTCAAATGTTATTGTAAGCAGCCTAAGTAAGTGGCATTTTTGAATGCCCAAAGATCAATTTCTGCTTCTGTAAGTAAAACAATTGGCATATCTGCTTGTTTTGTTTTGGTAGATGGATTGGTTTAGATGAGGTTGCACGGAAATCCTTGAAAATGCCACACACAAAACTGCCACACACACACTGGGAAAACTGCAAAAGAAGCAAAGACTGGATGTATAGATAGATTTTGTATTATTTGTTTCCTCTTTATTTTAATTTTAGACAGGTTTGAGAGATTATTAGACCCCTTAGTGCCATTGTTTCCAGTGCTGCAAAGCAGCTCAGTAGCTTCCTCAGCTAGTGACTAAGCTTCCACTTCCTTTGAAACAACTTGGGCAATGTGAAGTTGTCTTAGTGATGTTACTGATGCCATCCTTGGCCTCACTGGATGAGAATGCTCAAAATTTTCTCTTTTGTCTGTTCTGAAGCTTGGCACTGAACCTGCATAGGAACTCTTTTTTCCCCCTGTGGTGGTAGCTTCAATTATCAAGATGTACCCATTCTTTCTGACTCGGGGCCCAAAAGATAACCCCATAGCTCTTTGTGTTCAGCTTCTGGCACTGAAGTGTACCTTGCTGGACTGAAAAATCTTGTCTGGCAGATCTGAGAATCTGGAATCACTGGGCTCAGATATGCCAACATTTCCACTTACTTGCTTTTGCTAAAAGCCCTGTTGACTGCAAAGCTAAGCCCAGCGTTCCAATTTCCGACAGAAAAACGTGGTGGGCAATTCCACAAAATATTCCACATAGAATTTTTCCTGGGGCATCTCCCTGGTGCACAGGGGCACTCCTGAGGTGGTGGTTTGCACTGACATTCAACAGCAGGCTGGGATGCTGGGTCAGAGCCTGCATCCAGGGATGCTGAGAGATGTTTTTGTGTTGCTCTCAATGGAGCAGGACTGGATCTTTATTTCCTTGACAAGGCTGGAAAATGTTCATTCTGTCTCCTTCTCCTTCACACACGTATTTTCTTTTCTTTATAGAATAAGTCATTTGTCTTTATCTCACCATTCACCTCTCTCTTTGATTGCAGTTAATGGAATTGTCACCTTTATGTACTCATGTTCCATTTCTCAACCTGTCTGGACTTTGGCCTCCAAAGGTTACCACTGCTAGTGAAGTAATATGATTAAGTGAGTCTTTTTAGACAGATTTATGCAAGCTTTCTTCTTCAGCAAGTGTCACATCTAGTCTAGTTCTGCAAAAGAGAATATTTCAAAGATGCCAACTGTCATCTAAAACCACTAAATTGTTCTGCAGTGCTGGCTGGGAGGACTGCAGGCCAGCTCAGAGTAATGCTGATTTACACTACCTGCAGCTGTATCCCTAGCCTGAAATGCAGGCTTTTGTTAATAATGAAAAGAAGAACACTCCTGTCTCACAGAAAGCACATTTAAAATGGAATTTTCATTAGTTACTCCATAACGAAAAAGCAAAAGGGTATATTTTAAGTGAATCTGTCCAGAATCTTGGAAAAAGAGCAGTCATTACAACAGCCTTGCTCCAAACAGAAAAAAAGAGCCTTGAGTTCTATTTCATGTGCATATGTCTACAAGATATTTTCAAGTTTATAGAAAGATTTTGAGATTATAGAGGATTCACTGCACATGTATCTACTCCTCCTGCAATTGATAAGAAGCACAAATTCATCATCATTATTCTGCAATAATACAACACCTCTTAACCCTCAGCTTTCAGGATATTTCAAAGGAGTAATGAATTGAGCCTCATGTGGTCTAGGGAGTGTGTATAATCTAAACTTTGATTCTTTCGTTTAAAAAACAAAACATTTTCAGGACTTTGATTTTAGAGGCTGGAGATCTTGTAATTGTTCTTGAAAATATTTTCATTTGTCCTCTTGGAAAGAAACTATGTGAGTACTAGAGAAGAGTAATGAAATGGGAAAACGTATTTAAGGAAAAGTTACTGTATTTGTCTGTACTTACAGACAGATAACTTTTTTTTTTCCCCTTGGCTATTTATTGGAGAAAAAACTACCTAGATAATTGAGGTACTAATGTGAGACAGGTATAAAAAAGGCAAAACAGATCCCTGTCTGTACCTAAAAGGGTGCATATGGAATTGTTGTTTCCACTGTACAAGTCATGAGCGAGACATAATTTGGAACATTACATTTTATGTTGTGCTTCTCATGTTCAGAAAAGATGAATTCTGACTGAAAGGAGTGCAGAGAAAGCTTATTAGATGGTCCAAAACTTGCTGTTTTGAAAGTGAAAATAAATAATGTTCAATTTAGCAAAACAACAGTTAGGAAGGGATTTAAATGCTGCCTACAAATACACTGTAGGGGGAGAACACAGTTACATTAAAAGAAAGTGTCAGCAAACTGTAAACACACAGACGACAGAAATAGTGAAATGTGTTTCAATAAACAGAGGAACAGGATAGGGGAACAAAACAGTGAAGAAGGGAGGGTGAAGAGCAAAAGCTACAAACTGGAGCTCAGCATGTGTACAGAAAGCTTTATAGATTTGATTGTCAGGGACAGCAGAAGTGCACTCGGGTCCATTTCTCTGGGCTCCATTTACTGCTTTCAGTGGAACAAAACATTTTGGTATATCCACAGTACTTTGGTTCAGGTCACTGAACTAACGTGGAGCAGCTTGTCTGTGTCTCTGAACTCTACACTTTCTCTCTGTGCTGCACTTCCTTGGTCAGTGGTGGCCTTATGGCTGTGATTTGTTCCCATGGGCCAGGTGCCCACATGCCTGGACTAGTCTGAGTGGGATTGGGATGTACATGCTCACTGCAGGGGAGCTGGACTAGATGACCTTTAGAGGTCTTTTCCAACCCAAATTATTCTATGATTCCATGTCTCAGAAGAGAGACATTTGCATCCCTCTGCAGGAGGTGCAGACCTCCCCGGGAGCAAAGCTGAGCAGGAGAGCACACACTCCTCCTGTGCAATGAGCTGACTTGGAACTACAGTCAGCAGGGTGCCATTTTTTTTAAACAAAGCAAAAACATTTGGACTAATTCAAGAAAACTCCAAATACTTCATTTTGGGTCTAATGATCTTTCCTACCTCTCCTAGAGGCAAGGTGTTCCCAGTGGAAAGTCAGTTTTCACACAGATTTCAGTTTTGTAGAAGTGTGTTCCATCAGAAAATAGTTCCAACGGAAAATTACTAACTGGTTCTAATACCAAGTGACGAGCAAAGCTCTCAAAATGATTCAGTGGCAAAGCTGGAATGAGAACCCACAGCTCCTGACCACGAACCCTGTGCTCTAAACCACAAGACAACACTCATCGTTCCCTGAGCAAGGTTGTTCCTGCAGTATTTCTGCTGGGGCCGAAGTGGGAAAACTCTGGAAACGTTGCAAAAGAGCTTTTTGCTACAAGATTTCCTGCTGTAGATAATTTGGGGGATAACGGGAAAAATCCCTGGGGCCTCTTGAGAAGCATCTGGACATGGTGGGAGTGTGAGGGTTTCCATCTGCTCCTTCCTAGGGGTGTCATAGAGGGACTTGGTGGGGTTTGGTCCTGCCCATGGCTGGAGGGCTCAGCCCCTGCTGGCACAGCTCTCTGTTTTCAAGGGATGTGTTTGAGGGGATCCTACTGCCTGTCCTCGTTCCATTTTAAGCAAACCTTAAATAAACCCAGGGTTTATTCCTAACATCAGGAATTTTCCAATTTTCATGTAAGACTCTCAGACGGAGTAACCCCGAGGATAAAATCTAACTCATGGCTTGCAAGTCCTGTTCTATTTATTTAAGAAGCATTTATGGGTGAAGGTGGGGGATCTGTCAGACTGTCCTTAGTCCAGACATACCCATCTGCTTCTTTCCTTGCATTCTTTCTTCCCTGGCTCTCGGGATGGCTCAGGATTCTTGCATCCCTTAAATGCTACTCTTCTGTAACCCCCAGAATATGCGCAGACTTTAACAGAGCAACAGGGCTGCGGCTGAGAAATACGATTTAGCAACGTGCCCTTTACCAAAAAAAAAAAAAAAAAAAAAAAAAAAAAAAAAAAAAAATACGATTCCCTTTCCGAAGCAAAAAAATACTCGTATCAGTTGAATTCCTGACAGGGCATAGTGCAGGCTCGGCTTTCCAGGGCAGTGCAGCTTGACAGCTATGCCTAACACACAGCAGATCCCTTCAACAGCGCTCGGGGCGAGCTCCACACACGGGCCCCCAAATGCAAACCAGATGCCGGCACCGGCCGGCGCAGCCATCAAAGGCGAGCGGGGGAGGCCGGTCCGCTCCCGCCTTCCCTTCCCCGCCCCAACAGGGGTCGGCGACGCAAGCGCTGCCGGGCCGGGGGTGGGGGGAGCTCAGCCCAGCGGGCTTCCCGGCAGCGGCCGGCGGTCAGGAAATTGGCCTGTCAGGAAAAGCGCGGTTTCTGTAGCCCCGCTCCCTGCGCAGCTAATCTAGTGTTTCAGTTTGGACAAGTAAGTGACTGAGGCTCGCCAAGGCCCGGCTGCGAGTAGCCGCGGCGGGGCGGGGAGGAGAGGAGAGGAGAGGCTTCCCCTTCCCCTTCAGCGCGGCGAGGCGGGAACCGCCCCCTCAGGGGAGCGCGCGCCCCCTCAGCCCTTCGCGCGCCGCCGCTGGCCGTTACGGCCGTTAACGGTCGTTAACGGTCTCTAACGGTCGTTAACGGTTGTGGACCGAGCTGAGCTGTGCTGTCCCGTCCCGTTCGGCCTTCTAGGCCCCGGCGGGCGGCCAGCCCAGCCCAGCCCAGCCCCGCCCCGTCCCCTCCCCTCTCCGGAGTTCCAGGCTGAAAGCGGAACGGAGTGGTATTCCGAGAAAACTCCTTCCCCTGTTCGTGAGGTGCTGCTGGCTGAGAAAGCGTATCGCGTTTGCGGTGTGTCTTGGGTTTTGTTGTTTTTTTTTTTTTTTAAATGAAAACAAACAAAAGCTGTGGTGCCCATGTGTAACACCCGCCTCCCCTTTCGGCTTTTTCCCCGGGGAACCCCCTTCCCTGAAACCCCAGGCCGCACTAAGCCTGTTCAGGGCGTGCGTTGGTTGTGTGATTAAATTACTCCGAATTTTTTTCAGAGCCTGGTTTTCGCGTAGCTGATGGGGCATTATAGGATTTACATTCTCGTCTCCCTGCCTGGCTTCCCGAAGTTTGCTTTTACTGATGTTTCTCCACAGCCCAGCCTATATATAACGCCTAAATTTAATGAGAATGGGTCTGCCCTTTTTCACAGCCCCTTTGCGTTGACAGGCTCCAGGCAGTATGGAGGGTGCGTGGCGCCCGAGGAGGCACTTGAGGTTTCCCAGGGCTGGGGTAGGAACGTCCCTTCCTCCCAGTGCCTCCTCCTGCAGACAGTGGGGTAGGAGTCACCATTTTCCCTGCGGCCTTTCCCTGAGCTTTAAATGTCAGCGCTCGGGTGACCTGACGTAGGCAGATGGGACATGTACATCACTGACATGCTTGTTTAATCCACCGGATCCCCATGAGGTTTCCTTAAATGTATTTCTTGCCCTCGCTTAAGTTGGTAGTTTCCAGTCATGTATCTCTGGTACAGGGTCTTCTCTTGCTTCCACTGCTGCCTCCTTCCTCCTCTTGCAGCTCTGCTTTCTCACACCTTTGCAGCATGGTCTCCTTTGCATGGCAGTTGCTCCTGTGTTCTCATAAAGCTGTGGGCTGGCATGGAGCCCACCCCAATAACCTGGTGGAGTTTACTTGTGCTGGGTTCCAGACCTCCCTGTAATGGCCATGTTCCTCGCTAGTGACGTGCTCTGCACCAGTTAGGAACTGGTGACCTTGCAGATTCTTGCTCTGCTGGGGTGCCTGGGACTTGTTAGCTAGCTTATTAAATTTAGCATCAGTGCCACTTCTCTGGAGAACAGTTAAGAAATAAATGTCAGGAAAGGAGGGAGCCCCTCTTATTTCTGAGGTTCTTTAGAAAGTACTAAACAGATACTGTGAAGATGGTCTTGTTTTTCATCCTCATGTATTCCCTCATCCTGGAAGACTGTTCCCTTAATTTATTGAAATTTACTGTTTTTCTAAATGTACCTAGCATAGGACAAAAACATATTGAAAATTTAAAGTGTCTTTAAATGTTTGCACCCCACTTTTCGTCAGGAATATGTGCTGGCATATGGTAAGGAAAAAAAAAAAAATCGGCTTTCTTTTTTTCTCGGGAAGGGTGCCTGGGATAGGAAGATGAAAGGGGAAAACAGGGGAATTGGGTTCTTTTCGGTACAGCTGTTCCCAGCTGTAAGAATCAGGGCAGAAATAAATACATAGTGTCAGGAGAGACTAAATAAACTCGTACTATGCTGGGAGTTTTTTCCGTGTGTTAGCTACTTTTGTTACTCTGTGTTTCGAACAGTCCTACAGCTAAGACACTATTTCAAACTGTTGGTTCTTTTGAAGAAATTGTCCTCTTTGCAAATAAGGGCTCTTACCCATTTTGTTTCTTGTGCTTCCTCAATAAGCCTGCCTTCTCTCTATAAGCATTCTTTAGATTCTATTAGAGGTTGATCTTTTTCATGAGAACTAGTAGATTTACAGGAGAGGATCAGAATAGCTCGCCTGTGTGTTCCTGTTTTGTGTCTTGGGCTTTTTTGTGATGACTCATGTTGAACTTTTTTGCCTGGTATTGGCCGCTGGAATATCCAAGAGCCTGATGTGCAAAACTGACAACAGTAATGCCCTTTTGACAACAGGGGCATTACATTCATAGAAATGTCTTTCTGAGCTTCATTTTCAAAGGGGAATGTCTTTATCAGCATTGTCTGTTTGGTTTTTGGGTGTTTTTTTTTGGCTTATGTTCTGGTTGGTGTCTTGAGCTGCCTCCAGTTTCCCCTCTGCATTTCCATGTGTGAAAGGGAAAGCACTCAGACTGTTCATAAAATGAACTTTGAAAATCTGTGACCTTCAGCTGTTTGAGGCAAGTAAGCTTACAGGCTCTTGGCTCTTGAGATGTTTTGAGAAAGTCATTGGAGGGAACTTAGAGAGGTGTTGGTCCGATACCCTTTCAGGCTTCTCTTTGTGGGAGTTTGAAATTAGGAGACTGATAAATCTGCCTTCATTAAGAAGGAAGATTTGCATTGGTAAAACCAAAACAAACAATACTGCCCCCTTCACCCGAGCTGTGTATGTAGGGAGGAGGATGAGAACTCAGGAGGTTCAGATGAGCAGATGTGATTCTTCTTTTGCTGTAAGAAAGAAGGGGATGTAGACATGTTATGCATATACGGGCTGTCTAGCTATCCAATTTTTGTGCAGGTTTTGTGTTTCTTTTAACCTAATGTGCAGCCTCACTTCCTCTTAAGTAGTTGTGACAGGAACTTCAGGGCTAGTGTTTTTGGAATTGCAGCCCAAATAAATGTTTAATTTTAAAATGACAGATTAGTTAGTCCTGTCATTTTTCTTGCATTCTTACCATGCAAGAGTGAACAAATATTGTATAGTAAACTGTGGATTTGGCTTATATACACATGTTTGCTTCTGGGCTGAGCATCTTGAAAGAAGTGGTTTACAGCATGTCTTTAAAAATTGATTTCACCATTTCATCTACTACTGGCCTGAGTGTTCCAGTATCTGCCAAGAGTAATTATAGACAGTTGGTTCAGATGTTGCTCAAATGTGTAAGCCTTGATGGGAAATGCAGTGGATTTCAGCCAGAGTGCTAATTTTGATATTTTGTCATTTCAGAAAATGCTGAACTCAGAAAAAATTATTTTTATAGTGATCTACTGATACATAATCACCCAGCTAGGGCCAAATTCAACCTTGATATAGGACTGGAATCTAGAGATGTGATTAAAAGCTAGAGTATCATATGCTACAGTAGCATAATGGCTTTATTTGTCCAGGATCCCAGGTAAGCAAATGCACCCTGCATCAAAGCTTATGGTGCTAGGGTTGCTCCAAGGGTGCAGTTCAAAGCTGCGTGATCTGTAATGTGCCTTTTCAATTGCATTGTACTCCAATTTACATTTTATAATTTGAACACATTTTGTAAATTAATATTATTTTGTGAGGGATGTGTTAACTGTTGTTGTGTTGTTTATTGTATTTGTTTCTCCATTTCTGTTATAACTTAGAAGATAACCAGAAAATACTAAAGTCACAATACAAAAATCTTCCTCTCAGTTACAGGCAATGAACGGAGATCATTCTTTCTGTCCAGTGTGGGGTTGGTTACAGTGGTAGAGATCCAGAAATAAGAAGGATCTTCCTTAGCATTAGATTAATAAGCTGATGGATCCAACCACTTGGATCCATCAGTCATTTTGGAGCCTGTTGCCCCCTTTCAACTAGTCATGAAGCTGTTACAGCTAGAATTTATGTAATAATCAGATGGCATTTTTTCCCCTCACCGTCAATGTAAACAAGATAGTGTCTCCTTTCAGAGCTTCAAGCATTCTGCAGTGTCATTTGGGACATGTCTGTCTGCCAGATCATTAGCACAGCCTTAAGGGATGTGTGCAGCTGCAGTGTCAGAGGAGGGAATGGATCTGAGTAGGTTGGTGTGCGTGAATTGTATCGATTGCATGTTCTAGGGGTGTGGTGAAGAACGGGTGTTGCTACATAGACCCTTTTAATTCTTTAGGTTTTTCTGCGTGAGAATTGTGTCTTGGCATAAACTGATCAACATTTCCTCTGTTTGACAAATTGCAGGTTATGGCAAACATTCAAAATCCTGCAGATGTGTGAGTGCACCTGTGATGTTTTCAAGTGTCAAGAGTTTAATCCTCAACTACTAACACGGTTGGGAGTTTAGCCACAGACTTTAATGGATGCAGGATTAAACCTTGCTTTTGAAGTGATGGCCGAGTCCAAGCAGGGCCAAGAGAGCTCTGAAGGGATTTAGAGGTGTTGGATTTCCCCAGTAGTATGTGTCTTTTCTCCTGATCTCATTTTGTGTGTTCTTGTGGCTCTTCACTCAGCCTTCCTTTTTCCTGAGAGCTCCTCTCTGCAGCTGTTTCCTGCAGTTCCTGGTGTTAGCTGAGCAGTGGAGCAGAGGGGGCTGAACTTGTTTCTGTGGCGCAGCATAGTTACAGGCTGGGGAGCAAATGGGGCAGCCCCGTTTGCCACTGCCACATTGATAAACTGCCTCTGACTGGGCAGCTTGGCTGCTTTGCTGTTATCTGCCTGATGGGGTGAGCAGTAGTCTTAAGTCTTCTCCAAGCATATAGCTGAGAGGAGCTCACAGATTCTGCTGTTTAGATGCCCTTTGAAAGCCAGGAGAAGTTCCAAATCCCTGGCCTTCCATAGCAGGTCTTCTCTGTTCCTGTCACTTGACAATAACGTGTTTTTCTACTGTGAACATCTCTGAGCAGTATCTCTATGCAGTCTTGGTGTAGTTACTTGCTGCTTACTCGTACTTACTACTCCACTCTATTATGGTACTTATTATTGCCACATTGTGAGCAGTCAGTGAGCAGAAAAATGCCTTTTGCCTTACCTGATCATGTCAAGACTGTGAGTTCAGCTCATCACTTGTGGTCTGCAGATAGCTGCAGTGAGCCTTCTGGGGACAGCTCAGAATGTGATATAATCGTGACTGCATGGAGAAGGTGAATAGGGAGCAATTGCTTAATGTCTCCTCTAGCTCAGGAACTCAGACACATCAAACAAAACTACCAGGTGGCATGCTCACAACAAATGGAAGGACTTTTTCTGGCAATGTTTACACATAACTTTGTAGCTCACTACCAAAGTAGTTTGCAGTTGCAGAGGTTTCCCTGTATTCAAAAAGACCACAAACAAATTCAGAGAGGAAAAAGCCTTCAAGGTCTGCTAATCCTAAAGATAAAATTTCTGGCTCAGGAAGTGCCTCAACTATAGATAGCAGGAGGAAGACGGTGTCCTGGAGACGTATCACTGGATGAGAAGGGCAGACATGCTTTTCTTAAGACTTATGCTGTTTGTGGCAGGGTACTGTACTAATTGGACCTTTCATCTGACCCAGAGCAGCCATGTTCTTCTCTAATACTGTTGCTCTTACGTTTTGTTGCTCTTACAGGCTGTATCTGTCAGTATGAGTTAGAGAGAGGAACTGGAATCAAGCGTCATTTTTCTGGTTTAGTACAAATCTCTTCTAGAGCAGCCTATAAAGATGTATAAAAATGTACAACCCTGTTGTACATTTATGAGCTTAATATTTGTTGACACTGGTCATGCTGATGTTTTTCTGATGTTCATAAGTGAGGTATCTATGTAGGCAGTAGAATCTGAAAACAAGCAAATTTTGAATCTCATTTAAAAAAAAAATGCTTAGTCATTTTCATTTGTCCTCTAACCAGAATAATCTTGTTTATGTCTTGCTTTACATCAGAGCAGGTGGAATTAGTTTGGTCTGAAAGTATTTAAAATACAAAAGATATAATTAAAGGGCAGAAGGCAGTGATGAAGTAATGGCTTTGTCTTGGACATTGAGGAAGGGGAAAAAAAGATAAGGAGAGACATTACAGAAGATTAGTGCATAGTGAATTATTTATAGAGAGAAAAGGAGATACTAGAAAGTAGTAGAATATTTTCAGAGCTGCAGTGGGATTTACTGAGACTCCATTACAATGTTGGGGAGGGCAATTAGGAAGGCTCTGGTGGAAAAATCCAGTATTATGAGACTGGGTGTGATTCTTCTACAAAAATGAGGTCTCTTCCACTATTTGCAGCTGCTCTTCCTTGTTTTAAGATGTGAAAAAGCTCCTTTACTAGAGAACTGTGATGGAATGAAATAATCTAGAAGTGTTTGGTTTTTAGTGAAGAGACATACTTTCTCCAGCTTGGTTTTTAATTATCCCAGGTCTGCTATTGTTAACATAGCCCTCACATTCCTAAGACAGAGATCTCCTGCATGTACGTGTTTCTGTTTTGGGAAGGGAAAAGGGGAGATGAAGTGTGCTTTTGTTCCTTCTTTTTATTTTGTTTGCTGTTGGGTAGCTGAAAAATAAATGCTTGTTAATAGTTATAGCATAACCCCTTGGGCATTTAAAGCTATTATTCTATATTAGTACTGCCCTTCAACTCAGCATTAGAATTCCCCATCTGCTCCCACTCTCCCACACAGACATGTGCCTTCTTTGTCTCTTCACATCCAAACAGGAATTAAAAATCCTGGAAGAGGAAAGGGAGTTCACTGTCTTCAAGAAGAGATTTGCCACTCTACCATGACTAGTTTTCTTAGTTTACTGTGAAGGTAGAAAGCCAGCAAAGTGGTGAATTTCCAATATAATATCAAAAATTATTGTTTCGTTTTACTTCCTTTCTACAACTGAAAAGCAGCTTTTATTTAACATATTTAGATCATTTCACATGAAGATTATGAAGCCTGATTTTAGCCTGCTAATCTATTTCCCAGTAATTCATAGAAAAGCACAGCTGCAGTACTAAAAACATGCTGTTTATCCATGATCTCTCGCCTGGGCAGCCTGCAGTGTTCCAAAGATCAAAGTTTAAAACTGACGTGCCAGTCTTTACTAATTCCTTGTACTTAAGCACACGATAGCACAGAATCTATCCCTGTTGCTAATAAATACCTCTGCTGAGCTCCAACTTGATGTGAGTGTGCAGCCCTCCTGTACCCTAGCTCTAACAGAAAGGTATGTCCTGGCAATTTGATAACTATGAAGTAGGACAAACTGAGTTTAGTAGTTAGTTGTAATGAAACAGTCATCTGGTTACTTAGTCATTCCTTTTAAATTAAAGTAAGCAATGTTAAGGATTTTCTTTTTTTTAAAAGAAATATTTTTGCAAATTACAGTTTCACCCCTCTTTTTTTTTTTTATTGCCTATGTGGGAAAACTAGCACATTTATTTAAGGATAAACTGGGAAGTCTGTGGTTTCCAGCACGCACATTTTGAATAATATTTATACAGACTATTATTTAATGGGCCATATAAATATTTATCATAGGCTGTAGCCCTTTGATCATAAATGCTTGTTTAAAAAGCCATTCTGTCCCTGCTGTGATTTGCAAAGAATGAGACCATTGCTGGTTTAGTGCTAGGAGGGAATTTTGGATTCTTATCCTGTCTTAGGAGTTACAATCATAGACTAAAACAGTAAAGCTGGACATGTCTTCGAAAAATTATTTTTTTTTCTTTCTCCCTTTCATTCTGTTTGCATCTGTTCAAATAATAAGCTGTAAATATGAGTCTCTAACGGTGCAATCACAAGCAAAGCTGTACTGAAGTTTTGGAGGCCTCTTGTCTTGTCTGGGAGAAGCCAGGCTTCCTGAGTTCAATACTTTAGGGGCACATAGGGTAGAGGTATTATCACCACTGTTTTCCACCACTTTAGAAGTCCCTAAAAATGCATCATCCACGCTCCAAATATTTTGGTGTCATTTTAGGAATGTTGTGCATGAGGAATTGACCTGTCTGACTGGACCTCCAGGACTTATTATTTAAACTGTTTTTCTGGTTTGCTTTTTTCCTTATGATTGTATTGACTGCAGAAGCTTTATGCTAAGAGATGAGTAGATACAAAATACAAAACAAAGTTGTATTTGCACAACAAAGTTTTCTTTGCACTTGGCAATAAACATTGGTATCCAGATTCCAAATCAAGAAGTTTGTGCTGGGACCTCCTGCCTCTGAGTTCCATTGAAGTGTTTCTTCGTTTTTGCTTTGGAGTTTCCTCTTTTACCAGAGGAACAATCTGTAAACAAAGCTGAATAACAGCTTTTGTCTTTCAATTCTTATTAAAGTACTGTGGCTAAATATTTTCCACCAAGCTCACTTCTGAGTCCTTAGCTTCTCAATAAATACTTGTAGGCAGAGTCCCAGATTGGTGACGCTTATGACCTACACATAACAGAGATTTTTGTGCATATGATTGACAAGTAGGTGGTATTCCAATCAATTGGTATTCCAGAAGAACCCCCGGCATAAAATTATGATTTTGCAAGCAGATCAGATCCAATTGCAGAGGTGCTATACTTTGAAACTGCCTTGGTAACTTTGTGCTCGCTGTGCTAGAAAAAAGGATTAATATGTACTTTTTTTTTTTTTTTAATATTGATGTATTGCACTGTAAATGTAGGTGAGCTTGTAGGCTGAACTTGATTCAGAGAAAGGCAAGTTTAAATAGGTTTATGGTTCTTGGTTTTGGAGTCTCACTGAACTCTTTCTTATTAGTTGTCCATAGCTATACAGAAACAAAAGAGTGGGTATGCATAGGCTGATATGTACTGCTTGAGCACACAAACAAACTCTGCTTCTTGTGCAGTCACTCACTTGTGAGCCCTGTTTGCTTAGTAAGTGAAAAAAAGGAAAGTAAACATTACATGGACTGATTGGATTCCAGGTTTCAAATGTTTGTGGGAAGAATCCAATGCAAAGCCATAATTTGAAGTGCTGAGTAGGAGGTACTATGGGCTTAATTTTCTAACATCTGTTAAGCTTGTTCTCAAAGTAGCAAAAGCACATTAATGAGCTAAAATTAAGGCTGCCATACAGGGAAGAGAAATAAAAGTTTAGAGTAATATTATGTGCGTGTGAGAAGGAGGCAGAATGTGAAGTACTCCTTTTACTATTTGTATTTTGTGAAAAGCAAGTAAGATTTGCCTATAGTTAAAAATATCTACTTTGCAGCTTGTGGTTTATTCTCTTCTTTTTATGAGTCAGCAGCTTAAGGCAGTGCTGAAATAGGGAAAAAGAGGGAAATTTGTGAGATAGTATCAGAGACAGTCTTATGCAATTTCTTTATAGTAAAACTTATTGCAAGTAGCTAGCAGCATCTGCAGCCATCCTTTTAAGCTTTGGGGAGATGGAGGGCAAAATGAAAAAGTCAACATTTGCTGTAAGTATTCCCAGCTGACAGATGCAGTATTAATCAGTGATACTAGGAGGTATCAGTGTCTTCTCTGTGACAGAGACATTAGCTTTTGTTCAGCCAGGTTCTAGAGCCAGGGCCAAGAAAATAAAGCAAGCTTTCTTGCCAGTATTCCTAGGTGTGTTAGACTCCTGGCTCAGTGCTTGAGCAGATGACCTTGCTTAACAAGTGTGTATTGCACCTTATCTACTGTCAGAATGCGTAGGGTGAATGGGAGTAGGTAGAGCAGTATGCTCCAGCTTTGAGATTGTTCTGGTTTCTGATATTGTTAGAAGCAAATGATGTGCACAACCTCTTCTAGTCCCCCTGCCATGGTGGTTGCAGAACCTGGTGTGAAAACAACTCTGCTTTGTACCAGCCTGCTGAGGTGATTTAGTGATGAACTCCCTTGGGCTGATGATGTCCAAAGAATGAATAAAAAGCCAGTCCCTTGCAACCAGCAGTGGTGGGCTGAGCATGAAATATGACAGATTCAGGCAGTACAAAGTGATCGTATGGGACAGGTTGTGATAACAGATCTAACCACATTTCCATGAACCATTTAAGGGACAGGGTGAAAAGAAGCTTGGGTAATTTTTTTTTAGCCAAGGTTTTGACTTATGCTATGTGCAGATTGTCCTAATTCAGCTGTTACACTGCTCAATTATAATGCAGGGATGATGCTTTGAGTGTTGTGAGAATCAGGGACTGAATTTTTTCCCTCCCTCCTTTTTTTCCTTCTTTATTTCACTTTTTACCTTTTGTGATAGACTTGTAATAGGCATGAACAGCAGTGGGCACAAGCCAGCCACAGATGTAAACAGCCACTTGCATTGTGCCAACACTGTGTTCAGACTGATACCCAAACTCAGATTTTGACTTGTACTTGAGATGTTTTGGGGTTTTTTTGGAAAGAAGGAAGGCTTGATTTTCTGTCTTGAAGAAATTAAGCAAAAAACATTGCTTCCAAAGCTGAGCCACAGTTTCTGTGGCTGTATGATCAGCAATTATTGTCTGAAGGTAGAAAGAGGAGTTTCACCATTTTCTGTTCCTCTGCTTTTTCTACCAGCCTTTTGGTGTACTTTGCCACTAAGCTCTAGCTCTTAAAACAAAGCAAAACAAAAAAAAGGATTAATTTGAAATGTGAATAATTGTGGTGTTCTACCAATCAGTACTTTTCAACTCTCCCTCCTTGGTCCATGTCCTTCCCTCTAACCAACCCATCCTGCATATACAGAAATAATCCAGGTCACTTCTTCAGGAGAGATGGGCTGGCTTCAAGTAGAACCATTTTGGTGCTTATAAATACCGTGTATCCATCAAATTGTAATTGATCTACTAATTTTCTGGAAATTAGAAACTATGTGTCAGCTGAGTATTGTGTGCTTCAGAGGCTAAATAGATTCAGAGGCACTAAACTTGGTACTCATCTGACATTTTACATACTTTGTCTCATCTCTTAGCATTCTTCCAGCTTGATTAAGATGGAAATTCTAACTATTAATTAAGAACAAACTGTGAGAAGTTACGCATAGTTCGTTTGTCACTGTATTAAATGTCAACTAGTTAAATTTAATAGAGAGAAATAAGCAACTCATTGTGAATAATTGAATTAATTTACTTAACTGTACTTTGTTCTTGTCGATGGTCAGAGAATAGGCAGAGATTTCCTGAAATGCTTTCATAAACCAAAAAATTTTCAGCAAATTATTTTCTGAATCTTTAGAGTTGTGTACATTGGTGGGAAAAAGTTCTTAAAACCTAACAAGTTTTGGTTTTCACATGGGATTTTCTTTCTTTTTTTTTTTTTTGAATTCTGGCATTTGCTGATTTGTTGAAAAACAAAGAAAACAAAAACAAAAAAAACACACCCCAAAAAAAACCCCAGCAGAGGAGCAACATATTGCTACTGNTTTTGGGGGGGGGGGAGGAAGGGCTCAAAATTGGGTAATTTATACCAGATTATCACTTGCTTTAATTATTGTCACCCCACCATTTCATTTGGGAGGGGAAACGCTTTTCAGATTCTGCAGAAATTGAGCCTGACTCACCATCTCATTCAGTAGCACTATGCTGCTCCTCTGCTGGGGTTTTTTTTGGGGTGTGTTTTTTTTGTTTTTGTTTTCTTTGTTTTTCAACAAATCAGCAAATGCCAGAATTCAGGAAAAAAAAAAAAGAAGAAATTTCTTTTCTGTGTAAAGCACCAGCTCCTGATTGCTGCCGAGTTTGGATCTGCATCCTTCCTTTCATGTCTCTTCCTCTCTTTCCCTTTATGTGGTATGATACTGTGTGAGCACAGTTCAGTTCTTTGATTGTCTGAGTGCCTTAACTTTATCATAGCACTCATATTCTTACATGCAAATTTACAGTTTACTTTTCAGGAGTTTCTGTGCCATGCAAATAGTATACAAACCTTTGAATAAAAAAAAAATACAACTAATGCAAGACTTGAAAACTCAAGTTACTTAAAAAATACCAAGTGAAGGCTTGCTGCAAAAAAGAGTAACCAGGCAAGGTGCCTGCAGCGCATCCCTCCCAGCACAGCTTTCCCTCATCAGTAACTTTGTCTGCTTTTAAACCCTTTTTTTTTTTTAATTTTATTTTTTTATTTTCCCACAACAGGTTTTATTAAAAATGCACAGTAAGAAGCAGGATCCAATAAAATACTACATTGGAATTGATGTTGGGTCAGCAAGTGTTCGTGCAGCTTTGGTAGATGAATTTGGGACAGTAGTGGCACATGCAGAGCAGCCAATCCAAATTTGGGAGCCCCAAACAGACCACTACGAGCAATCCTCTGCTGACATATGGGCTGCTTGTTGCTTGGTCACAAAGGTATGTGAAAAAAAAGTAATTGAAGAAGAAATGTTTTGCAGGTATTTCTTCTAGTTTTGAAAGTTTAAGACTTTCCAGTCACTGGCCTTTTACATCCAGTTCTGTGTTACTGTATAATTTTTAACTATCCTTGTGCACTAAAGGCAACTTGATGTGACCTCAGGCTGATGTAACCTCACGATGTCTGTTACACAGCGAGGAGCTGAAGGCCAGGGTGAATCAAGCTTGTACTGCAACTGAAAATAGAATGCAAGGCCTTCTTTTGAGCTGCCAGCTCAGGGAAAGGACTTAAGGCTGCTTTCAGGATGCCTGTCAGTGGGTTTTGTTTTGTTGGTGTATGTTGTAGCTATGAGACTGTTCTTTGAGGAGTCAAGGTTGCTCAGCACCTGGTAATTTAAAAATGTGCATTGTGCTGCACTGGAGTCACAGAGGCATTTGTTATAGAAAACTTGTATTATCTGGTTTGTGGATGCTGCCTAACACAGTGTCTGTCACCTGTGATTCTCTTAAGGTGCCTCTCCATTATTCTAAGTCAAAAATAAATTATATGCATTTTGTGGATTGTGTCAAGCATAAAACCAGATTGAAATAGACCTAAGTGTGAGGGAAAGTTTGTAACTTCTGATCCAAGGGTCTGCCTGCATGTACTGGTGGTTAAAGTAAATTAATTAGTGACCTTGCTTGACAGTGCATGTGTAGGCCATTTCATCGCTCTTAGTAAAGCCCCAGCCTTCTCCATGTTCTAAGGTTGGCTTTTTAAATATTCATGATGTGCTTGGTAATTTGGAGATGGACAGTTCACCCATTCTCTTGTTATTGATCAGCCTTTTCAAACATTAATGAGCTTGGCTCTGCAGAAATGCCCTGAAATGAAGGAGACGCAGTGAGGGGGAAGGAAGGAAAAGAAGGGAGTGACAGGAGTGATAAGGAAGAACAGCTTGATGATAAAGCAGAGCAAGTCTTTTGTTCTGCTTACTTGATTTTTCTCTGTGAATTGCTTTGTTCTTGCTTTGGCCTTCTTTAAATACAATTTCTTATATGTAAGCAATAAAATATGGTCTGAAACCATAGGTTTACAGAGCCAGCAAAAGACTGGCACCATAGCAAGTCTAGTGAAAGTCTTTCATTATAGTATTAATTAAAGTAATGATATTTTTATTGTTGCTGAGAAGTGGCAATTTATTACTGCATTACATTTTAGGTGTCTTGCAACCTCACTTGGCACTTAATCCATGTGGGTGTTGTGTTTTCTTTTCCAGTGCTCCTGGAAACCATGAAGTTTAGGCCTTTTGTGGGGTTGTGGTGATTTTTTTGGAAAATCTTTCCAAAAGTATCCTGTCCAATATCTGGGTAGCAGAGCTTTTGAAAAGGTGTGCATTGCAGAAGTATTATAACTGCTAACGGTTTGGGGCAACTTTATTTTTGGGATGCTTCACTATTGGAAGACAAAAAACTGTGGCACAATATTACCAAAGCAATTCTAGAAAAGTCACTGCTTCCACAGGTGGGAACTGGGTGAAGTCACTGATGGAAACACTTGGCCCTAACCCTGTATCCATGTTTCACATGCATCTCAACTCCAAGCTTTTTAGAAAAGAGAGGAAATTAACAAGTTTTCTGCTACCTTCATTTTTTAATATTTTCATGCTTCCTGCTTTCATCCAAGGCTGTGGCAAGTTAGATTTAAAAGCTATTAAAAAGCTTTTTATGGACCTTTGCATTCAGTTTTGAAAGCAAAATATTTTTTAAATTTGGATTTTTAATTAGAGATGTTAAAGAATCTCAAAAATTTTGGAGTTCGAGCTTGCATTTCTTGCAACAAAATTAATTGTTATTAATTTTCAGTACTGTTTAGTACTTGGTACCTGCACATACATTGATACATTCATATTCATGTGTTCTATGTATATTTGCAGAAAGTTGTCTGTGGAGTAGATTCCAGCTGGATTCGAGGGATTGGTTTTGATGCTACGTGTTCTCTTGTTGTTGTGGATAAACAGTTCCAACCTTTGGCAGTCAACTGTGAAGGTAGGACTCCAGCAAGCACAAAAATGGATGTTCCTGTGCATGTTTTGCCACTGATGTTAGTGAATTTACACTTTAATCCAAATGCCAAGTTATGGATGATAGAGATGTATTTTTTAGGATGACTTTTTTCTGGCTTTACTATTTTTATTCTACTGCAAAATTCAATTTGAGATGAGAATTACATACTGTTTGGCTAAATGTTTGACATCCTAAGATCAAATTCATTCATCTTGGCTCAGACAGACTGCTTCTTGGAGAAATTTATGCTTTTTTTTCTTTTCTGCCAGTAACCTCCTCCGTTGGACTTTACTGATCACAGCTTTTATAGTGTGTATAAATGCTCATCACCACTGGCTAAAGCAATGCTAAAAATGTAGTGTTATTACAGTCTAACTGCTTCCCCTGTCGTGGAGCTGCAGGCAAGAGATTCAGCTTGTGTATTTTATTACACCAGTGTTCTGTCTTTGTCCAGGAGAGTGCTAAACTTCAGAACAGTCTGTGACCTTTTGCTAAAGAAAATATGTTTTATTAATTTTTGAGCAGATGATTCAGAAGACTCAAGAAGTCTGTGATGCACATTTTTCGAGTGAATCCTATTTAAGATTAGGTGTGAGCAAAACCAGTAGTTACAGAGCCATAATCACTTTTTTTGATGTTCCCTTTCTATTCTCAGATGTATTTGTCATCTCCTATCCTTCTCAAAGGAACAGCTTTGCCCCCCAAATGTCCTTCACTAAATTTAGATGAGGATATTTATTTTTCAGTTTGAGAGTCTTTTACAATCTGTTCAATATCTAATGATGTCTGGGACTATTTTTGTCTATTGAGTCAAATTCAGTTCTCATTTTTTATTCTCTAGTATCTCAAAAACTTAGAATTTATGCTGTTAAATAGAAAGATGAAAATGTACTGATTATTATCACACTGCTACAGGCATGCAATGGTCTTGTTTTGGGCAGTCTCACAATTCTAAGTTGTATTTGAATCTATGTTATAAATATTGGTATGCCACATACTTCTGCCTTGCTTTGGAGTATGTTTTTTGAGATTATGCATGGGTGGTTGTGTCATGAAGTTGACTGTTCAGTGTATTCAGCAAGAGAGGAATCTGAGTGTCACCTGGATGACTGTTCCACTTGTCTAGCAGGTCCTCTGTAGGTTAATTTTCATAAAATGTTTTTTGCCTTCTCGTTTTCATGTGTTATGCAGACTCACCAAAAGCTTTTTAGTTCCACATCCAAAATAAAAGCATTTCAGCAAATTACCCCTCTGAAATTGTATTTCTGAAACTAATTGGGGTAGATCTTCTCATACAATAGAAGAAGAAAGAGAATTCCTGTAACTATCTAGCTAGCTGATTAGCTGAGTTCATTTCAGCTGTCACATTTTTAGTTCTTAGTCACTAAAATGCTTCTTTTTATTTTGGACTAAATATGTGTATTTTGTCAAGAAGTTAGGGGTTCTTTGAGTGAAATACAGTCCACAAGAATATGGCATTTCAAAGTTCTTGGCTGCTCACAAGCCTGATTGTTTCAGTCAGCATTCATGTTGGCTCAGAGGGCTAGAATTTTATCTTCGGATATCTACAGTGGACAACTAATGCAAATAAAATTGGGATGTAGAAGTGAAAACATGAAGCAGCTTAGAGTCTGTTAACTCACAGTACTGAGGTGGGGTTAAACCAGACCTAAAATAATCTCTTTTGGTTTTTTTCTTCCAAGGACTAAACAACAGGAATGTTATTATGTGGATGGACCATCGTGCAGTCAGTCAAGTCGAGCGCATCAATGCAACGCAGCACAGGGTGTTGAGTTATGTGGGGGGAGTGATGTCTGTGGAAATGCAGCCACCTAAATTGCTGTGGCTAAAGGAAGTGAGTACCTCTAAGACTGTGGTGTGTTTTTGCTGATGATGAATTCTCTTTGTTAATTTCTGAGGATGAAATGTCAAAAATGAAAGTCTTCAGCCTTAGCATTGAACCCAAAGGCTTGCAAAGGAAGGCCAGCCTTAAACTGCATTGAGAATGTTTAGAGTTTCTTATTTTCCTCTCCATTATTTCTAAATATCTTTGATTTTATTGAAATTCAGCATTTTCAGATTGAAAATTTTCATATGCCTTTCTAACCTAATTTTAAGGTTAGATATACATAGAAGTTTAGTTCCATGTAATGAATTACTCCTCAAATTATCCTAGTATTTAGTTATGGGGATGTAGTTCCTGCTCTAAGTACTGAAGCTGGGAGTGCTTGCAGGAGTGCACATGCTACTTCTGGGCTGGATTTATAGCAATTTGAGAACCACATCATCTCAACATTGGGTATCTGGCCAGAGGTGCTGCTTTTGAGGCTTTGTATCCAACAGTGGTAACTTTGGCTGCTGGTGGAGAAATTCATCAGAGCTTCCCTTTAGTTCTGTACCATCTGTAGGTCTTCAACTGTCTGCAGAGGGAAGGTGCTCTGCTCATAATGTGAAACTCTACCTCTGTCTCTGGTCTTTAAATTTTGTGTCTTACAGGATGACATACAGCCTTTTAATAGTAACTGTCAGATAAAAGGAGAAATGCTTGCCACCTGAAGTTTTTGTAACCTTCTCCAATCTGGCTTTTACATTTGGTCTCAATGATGCTTGCTGTCATTTTAACAAAGTCCAAATGTAAATTACTTGCTGCCAGTTTCAAGCACCTTTAGAAACCTGAAATATTATATAGTAACAAGGTGCAGACTGGGGAAAGTCAAAGGAATTATCTGGTAGCAGCAGGTACTGACAGATTAATGATAACAAAGGATAATTAATGTTGCTTGTAGATGCTATTCTGAAACAGGAATATCCATTTACTGGTTCTTTCCTTCTTCAGCTATGAGTATCATATGTCAGATAATAGAAATTGATAAATAATAGAAAGTGAACCTATAAAAACCTGAAATTAATCCATTTTGTTTAGAACATGTTTATATTGCGAGTCTGGAATATCAGTATCTGATTGATCAGGAAAGGGTCTCCTAATGTGATCACCCAGAAACCTAAGTTTAGGCAGTAGCCCCAAATTCCTTTGATGTAATTGCTGTAGGCTGAAGGGGAGAGCAGGTATTGCAGGGCTTTTTCCCACTGTGAGCAAATGGGTAGGAAATAGAATTCACCTTGCTCAGCATGCCATCCAGTAGGAGAGGTTGCCTAGTAGAAGAAGGGCATTACAGAACAGGCTTGCTCATATGTCCCCTTTTAGCTCCTGACGTACTGATTAAAGAGATTATTGTCCTTAAGAGGGGGGATTTTTATTTTTTTTTACCTTCTTGCTGAGCTGCTCACGCGACAGTTACTGCATCCTGAGTGGACTAGCAAAGACATGCAGTTAAACTGCTCAACCTTGCCCTGTGTAACTGAGACCTTAAGCAACTTTTACAGTAGCACCTCAGCCTAGGTCATGAGAGGGAACAGCAACAGTTATTATGGAGGAGGTGGTAAGCAGTTGAGATGTGGGCATGTAGTGTTAAAACATTTTAGTTTTGGAGAGGTATGGGATCAAGTCTTTGCTTGCTGATTCTAGGCTTGTTGCAAATAGGAGGGTGAAAGGAATTGTATGAAGAGCAGTAGCTTATACTCAGTGCCAACCATAGTAATGTGGCTCTGTATGACAGACTTTTCAGGCTAGCAGCAGTTCATGTTGGCCTCTGACAGCTGAAATTCAGCCTCATATAATGCAAGGGTTCTCACTTTTTCCCAAGGAAGGCAAATTTTACAGTAACTTTGTATGTCAGGTTCTCCAAATGAGAGCTAAATTACCAGTTTGCACATATGTTATTATTCAGTGGAGTGTCTTCAAGTGGCCTACAAATAATAAATAACTTAAATTTCTGCAGATTCTTTGTAATTAATGATTTCTAGATAAATAAACTATGGTCCACTATGCACTGAGTAGGCATCACATTCTGGAAAGTTTTTGATTAGGCTGATGTTGACAGCAACACATACAATGCATAGATGTTTTTTTAAAAAAACAACAAATACAGCCATACACTTTGTACAATCATGCTCCAGGTCAGTGGGTACATCTTAATAGATGAAGATTCACTGTTGACTTTTGCCTTGAATACCCTGGAACTTTTTGAACTCCTCAGGTATTTAATATTTCTGCTATTAAATGTTTTTGCCATATTCCTGATGGATAACTTCGCCTGGGATTGGTGCTGTGCACATTCCATAGCTACTTGAATTGACTTAGGTTTTGCAGAGAGGGTACAGTGGGGAAAATAACTGCTTTATATCTGAAGTTATAATAAAATAACTTGGTACTAATAATTATGAACAATTTCTAGACTCACAGAAGTGACCAGCAGGAATAACTTTTTATCATTGGGAAAATGTTTTGATTCTTTCAATGAAGCCTCATGTATTTGTAACAGTAAACAGCATGTAATTGGAAGACCTTAAAATTAATCCTGATGAAATATGTTTCTTTCAGTGGATCGTCAATTCTTTGGAACTCTTAACATTTTTTTCTTGAGCTACAGAGTTTATTTAGTCTGGCATAAATGCAATGTTTCTTAGGAGTTTATGATCTAACTGATAAATATTCAAGGTGTTTCCCTGATTTTTTATGTTCCATGTTCATGGAGTCAGTCAGAAGAAACTGCAGCCTTGCTAATACAAGATAAATTCCACAAAGGTGTCTGTAAACTGAATTAGTCTGTTGAGAGTCATTTAGGAGACTAAGTAGGTGCACTTTTGGAAGTAAGTTACTTGAGGTATTGATACTAAATGAATCTTTGGATTGTAGGCTAATTGTGTGTACACTGTAATGAAATCCTCCCTCTTCCTTTCCATGATGCTAGCCTGAGGGTGGAAGGCCACATAAGGAGATTCTGTCTTCTCAATATTTGCCCTGGGCTCACCTAACTGTAGTATTTGAAAACTTGACCTTTGTGATTCAGCAGCCTGAGTGTTGAGTGATTAGACTGTCCCTCAAAGAAAGGAATTTGATTTGTATTATGTGAAGAATTTCCCTCTAAGCAATTAAAAGTTTTGATAAAGAATATGACTTAGCGAATTTAATCTGAACTGTTTGAAAGTAATGTAGAGGGAGGGAGAAGGGGGAGAGGGCTAAAGTGACCTGACTGTGCTTTTCCATCCCCATCATCATCTTGTTACTAGAACTGAAGATGACCTCGCTGGCTGTGAGGAATGAGATGATGTCACTATACAAGAAGTAGACCCTGATCCTGTTTTCTTGTGGCTTTCCTGTTACACTTCATTTGTGTTTATTTGCAGAGGGATGTTGCAGGTTTTTTTCCAAGTTACTGTCATCTGCTGCTTTTTGAACATCTTTTCCCTGTAATGCTTTCTCTTGAAGATTCCTCTTCATCTCCATACATTCCCACTGTACACAAGACAGAGACTTAACTACAGACTAAAGGCTTTGGACCTTATTCTGTTCTACCAACTCTTCATCTCGATTGCATTTTGATTTGGAATTAAGAAACTACACTATGAAGGCCATGATATGTCTTCTGAGATCTTCTGACATTCATTTTACTTTGATTGCTGCCAGATCATTTTACCCTCTAGCACCCTGGTTAGTCTACATGGAATTAGTTGTGTGGTCTTAATGTTTGTGATTGGAGATAGGTGTTCATGTGACAAAGCCATCACTGCAAGCAGAGTTTGCATGTCAAGGACAGCTGTTTGCAGTAAATGATCAACTGAATTCAGCTACTGTATAGCCTCTGGGGCAGTCTTGTTAAAGTGTGCACATCTGTGGTCCACTTACGAGGAGCATTGTATTTCTCTGACTGTGTGGACCGTGTGTGGTGATAAAGAGAGTCCAGTGTTAACTCTGTAATGGAAAACAAAGTGAATATGTGATTTATTTTTTTTCAAATATTACTTTCTGTGGATACAGTCTTATTTGACTTTTGAATGTGGTCAGCTGAATTAAGAACAAAAACTGTAAATTAAATAGAAATAAAGAATCAATATCCTTTCACAAATATTTAGAAACTAACTGAAAGAAAAATCTGACTGAATTTATCTGAAGTCAGTAAGATACGTTTGAATATAAACTTCTCTGAAAAGGGAAGTAATCCCTGTGTACTGGATCTTTTAAAATAACCAAAAAAATTTACTCCTCTTGCTGTTATTTCCTCAGATTTCTTCATTATTTAGAATTATCTTTCAAAATATTATTGCAGTAGTTCTTTAGTGGTGTGGCAGCAGGTATGTTTTTTGTAGCTTTGCTAAACAGGTTGTGCTGTTTTGCTGACTTTGGTTGAAGACAAATTGCGTATTTCCTGACTGCAGGAGTTTGTAAATAGTTCTGGTGAGTCAATGTGTGTATGATAGCTGAAAATGTAGGTACCTACTCCTTTACTTGAAAATTATTTTCATGCATATGTTTGCCAGTACAACGTGACTGCACAGATGTCTGTGTTCTGGCAAACCATCACCACAGCAGTGAGAGCATAGCTTAAGCAGAGCAATGTAAAAGCTGCAGTGAAGGCCTGTCCAGCTCCAGAATTAGCCTGTTAACATGTTTTTCCCAGAGGCAGCAGCAGAAGAGATCTTATTTACTAATTTCTGGCTGGAAATTTTATTGTGGCTTGTGCCAAACTGAAAGGATGCTTGTTATGTTTTCCTCATACTCATGACATTACCCATCAGTTATTTCTCAGAAATGTTAGTCCCATTAAATCAGAGTTGCTGTAGCTTATTCTAAATGGGTGGGGGATGCTGGACTGGGGGCAGGTATTTGCTTGGTAACTGTCTCCAAATGAAGTGCAGCCTTCCTACAGTGTGTTTTCACAACTCTGTTTTCAATATGGTGCTTAAGAGCAAAGGAAAGCCTCCTTTTAGCAAAAGAGTCACTTCACAGAGTGAATGGGTAGTATATCATTCCTTCTCAGTTAATAACTAAAATCAGTTCCTTTTGAGTGATTTCCTTGCATGGTTTTTTTTTCTGGCATAGTGATCAGTGATCTTTCTGTATGACTGTTCACATCTTCAGTTACAGCTGCCTTATTTTTTTTTTTTTAATCATTGTTCTTCTGTCTGTACATCCATGACTTGCAGTGACCAATGGGATAATTTGCAGAAACAATTAAAACATCTCGTGCCCTGGCTATGGAGGGAAGACAAATAGCAGATGTACTGGCATTAGCTTGGCAGTAGCTTCATTGTTGATGCATGTCTTCTCCCTTGCTTGCTGCCTTTGCAGCTGGCTTTTTGTTTTGTTGAATGTGACTGGTAAGGTTTTGCCATTAAAATAAATAGGCAACTCCTTGCTAAGTGAGCATTAGTCTAAGCTGCTGCGTTTGGAACTGAACTCTTGATTAGAATTGCTTTCAGTGCTTTTTAAAACAGCTCTGAGGTATCAAAATCCATACATAGTGCAGACGTGTATGCAGAAGTTATACTTTGGACTGTTGAATTTTGGTTTTAGCTACAACATTTATGCAGATGTTCCTTCTTGCCTTGTTACAGCTTCTGCCAACTCAGCCTTTAATGTGCCTGGTGTGTCCCTCTGGAGCCCTTTCTGACCTGGACTCTGATGCTTGCCTGACTGGTGTTATGCTCAGGGTGCCTCAGGAATCTGAAAATACCTTCACGTGTCTCACACAGTGTCTTGGTGGCAGAGATTGTGTTGCAGCAAGGAAGTTTACTGCAGCTTTGGCAGTAGCCTTACTCTTAAAAGGTCACTTTCCAAGCCCCTCCTCTACCCTCTGCCCCAGTTCCAGCTTCAAGATCAATCTGATAAGTCAGTTAGTTAATTTTTACCAGGTAACTTGGGTGCAACTGGTAGTTGCAAAATCAGTTTGCAGCCTTGGCTCTGGGTGGGATAGCATTTCTGCTCAGAGTCCATCTTGGGTATCTCAGAATGGCTCTGTCACATGGCTTGGCACCTGATCTGCAGTGTGGGAGAGCCAAGTTCAAAGCTCTTGCTCTGCCTGAATTGGAGTAGGGCATGGAACATCAGTTTCTTATATACCCATGAGTGTGCATTAAGTCTTCAGTTGTTCTCTTTCTTCTGTCACACAATACATACTTGCTTTCTGTAATTTAGAAAAAGAGAGGCTGGTACACTACATTAGCTTACTATTACAGATTGCCTGAGAGCTTGAGATTCAGATTTAAGGTTGAATTGGGAAAAGTGGATGGTTCTTTAGTGAATGAGTCTTTTTTGATTTTCAGATGACTTAGCTTTTTGACCTGATATGTAACTTGAATGCTCACACCACCTTTTTTTTTTTTTTTTCAGTAAACATTTTCCTACTTCCATCTGTCCCTACTGGTTTTAATCTAGATTCGTAACACATGAGTTTGAGATGGATTTTGAATTTGTGAGTTTTGGCTGATAAAGAGCCATGAAATTCAGGCTGATATGCTGTGGTAAATCAGATGTCTTACATCTAGTCCATCTTTGGTTAATCCCATGGCCAGCAGAGATCTGTTATGAAGTCTGTCTATGATGCTCTTTCAGACAATTTGATTCATATTCAATCTGTATTAGCAAAAACAAAAGTCAAGATATCTTGACTAGAAGCATTTTGCTTCTAGTGGAAAAAAATGTGTTTTCTAAACACTAGACTTCTGAAGATCACTTGATCTTACAAGAAGATGACATATTAAGTGATAGTAGAAATCCAAGGTTTCCTGTACCTCAGTAAAGGTACAGGAAAGGTACATATTATACCCCAGTATAATATGAATGTGAAAGTTCTTGAAGCTTTCCCAAATAGATTTTGCCTCTTGATGTCTCAAAAAAATTCTATTGGATGCTGGAGCTCAGGTGAAATTCTGCATGTTTGTATATTTTTGGTCCAATCAACATATATGTTTTACACAATACAAAACTATTGTTTGGAGGTATAGTTGTTAAAAAAACTCAAAACAATCAGAGAGGGAGAGAGGTGAAGAAAGGGAACTCCCTAAGTATCCCTGGAAAATAGAAGGGTTGAATGAGTTTCTTTGCAAGCAAGTTTGAAGGGTGCAGGATATGAATACAGCATTGGGAATGTTCCCAGATCTTTTCCACAGTCCTTTTAATGTGGTTACAGATTCCTGACTGTGAGTGAAAATAAATTAGAATTAACTTCAGTGAGTGTCGAAAACATGGAGTCTTTTGGATTTGTTTGGAAAATGCATCAGGCCACGCTATGATATTTTTTTTTGTCTGTACTAATTAGTGATGACAAAGCATCAAGATGCCAAAGAATGAATCATTTGGACATTCATTAAATTGCAAATTTAGTGTCACTAACATGTGGCTTTGAGGAATTCTTGAAGTAATAGAATAAGGGTCCAAGGAGTATCTTTGATGAAACAGTTGTTTGAAGAGGATAGTTATTCTCAATGCAGTTTCTTTCCTGATTAACACTAAAAGCCAAATTATTTCAATTCCTTCTGGAAGGATGTCAGGTATGTTACCAATGCAGAAGAGCTTGGATTAGTAAAATTTATGCATTATCAACTATTGCTCTTCTTTAGCCTGTAAGATGCAACTGGTGCCTTCCCTTGTGTTGTTGAAGGTCTGCCACCTAGCAGGGCTTCATGCTCAGAAGACCCCAGCTAAGATTTTCATTTTTAGTACAAGAGCTGCTCTTAAGTAAGATAACTGCTCTGTTTCAAGTATTTAAAAAGCTGCTGGAGGATTTTGAAGTAATCTTACATTCCTGTGGAAGTCTGATTTGTGAACCTTGTGTTCAGCAGCACTGACTTGTGTTTGGTGTTCATATTCTTAAGTTATTTCAATGCCTGAGGCCAGAGGTGGCCATTGGCTGGTATTGCTGTATTGCAGGACACTGATGCTCACTCTTTGTTACACTGGAATGCAACATAACTCTTGGGGAAACTTTCTTCCCATTCATTGCTGTCTGATTGCTGTGGCAAGCGTGGAAATTGTATTTGTGGAAAAGAAATTTTAAGAAAATGAACTGCTATCCTCATCTGAAATAAGACTGAGCTTTGGAGACAGAACAAAGAATGACTGGCCTCTTCCATTAGATTTCTTGCTTTCTTTACTACTAGCTTACTCAGAACATACTGTTGGAATGGTATGCTGTATCTTGGTAGAAAAGTTTTTTAGGAGTTTGGAAATGTCACATAGCTATCAGGAGCTTGCAGGTATCATACTCTTAATTGGAGGGTTTTTCTGTAACTGTGCTCAGTTATTCCCTCAGCTGAAGAAATAACATTGAACTTTTTTCATGTGGGAACTTGGGCATTCAGACAGCTTTCTGTATTATGCATTTCAAGGAAATTTTGCAGAGAGGTAGAGTTTGTGAGGATAAATTTCTGTTAAATATTCATGTGAATTCTGTACATGGTGTGATGACAACTGTAGTGTTGTAGTGTGGATTTAAAGCTGATTGTTACTGGCTAATCCAGGCAGCTGAAAGCTCCCAAATGTCCCAGCTGTGGAAAAAAGATTCACTGAAAGATTGCAGGTTCTTAGATGCTTCGATCATGTTTCAGTTATTTTGAAATAGAGTCAAAAGCTTTGTTGTTATGCACGCAGAGAAGTTTGTTTTCTTCACATGCTTAAAAAATATTAAATCTAAAATTATTACTTTTAGAAAGTAGGGCATTCTTCAAGCAAATATTTTTTGAGAAAGTTGTCTATTGACTTCAAGGCTGCTCTGGCACTGAGCAGCTGATGGAGAGCTGAGAGACTCCTGTCTGTGGTGGGAGGAAGGCTCAGTTCTTCAGGCAGTAGATCACTGTGGAGTGATCATAGTAGTATACTGAATTGGAAAAGATTTTCAGATTTACATGAATGTCAGGTTTTTCAGTTGTGTTAAAATAAGGACATGATTGTGCCTGGCATCTAATGTCTGCCATGTGAAAACTTTTTTTTTGTTAGAACTTGCAAGAATCATGCTGGGAGAAGGCAGGCTACTTCTTTGATCTTCCGGATTTCTTATCTTGGAAAGCCACAGGTGTCACTGCAAGGTATGTTCATGATACTGCTATGATTTGACCTTCTTTGTCTATTTCCTTTTGTATGTTTCTGCTTTAATTGATTTTAACTGGCCATGCTGTTATGTACATCTGTAATTCAGTCTTCTCCAAAACATCTTGAACCTATCTCCTGCTTGCATTGTGTGTTCCTGAATACATTTGATCCTGTGACCATGGTAACTCACAGATACGGGATGTTGCTACAGCTCTCTGTTTATTGGTTTTGTATTCAATTTTGGAATATAAATATGATTACTCTAGTTACTATGAAACATCCTTCTTATAATTCTTTGAAATCTGTTTTTGTTGATGAATTTACTGATTTTTTTTTAGGAATTGGAAGAAAATGCTTTTCCTTGTGGGAGGGATCTATTAAAGTCTTGGGGAAGGGCAGGTGTTTTCTTAGGTGTGTTGTTAGTGCTCAGCACCCTAAGACCTTAATTTCTCCTGGGAACATCTGTCACAATATTACTGATAAAAGTGAAAAAGCATACAGAACTTGCAGACTAATTGTTGCATTCTCTAATAAACATCTAATATGGGCAGGAGTACGGTATGAAGTCTGGAGATGAAAATTTTCAGCCTCCTCTGCTACTTTTGGATGCAACCAAAATATATGGGAGGAGGTTTAAAAGGAAGTAAGAAGAAGGTATACAAGAACCTAGAGTATGATAACAGAGTTCCTGTCTACTGTCCCTCATGGAGGCCTTAGCTTATGGTGCAGTGTTATTTGTGGGTTTGGGGATGGAAAGACAAGGATGAGGTAATAGTACTGCTGTGGACTATTATAGTGGTGCTTTCAGCTGGTGTCAGGCTGTCACTGCTTGCAGTGGACTTTGGGACTGTCTTAAGTTCAGGTTTTGCTTTGGAAGTAGGTCTGAAAAGAGAGGCTATGGTGGCAATGACATCTCCTTGGTCCTGCCTGGCTTTGACATTGTGTTCTTAGCTGTCACTTTCTGGAGGTGAGGCTGAGAATCTCTCTTAAACAAAAGATGCAAGCAGAAGTAAAACTAGCTAAATTTTTACTGGCAAGTTCATTTCCATAGAAATGACATTTTGATTACTCAGAATTTTTTATTGTATTGGTAAATGTTGTAAGGGAGAAAGAAATGTTGGGAAAAGACTTTCTCGACAAAGTCTTCCCCCACCCTTCAATTGAGAGCCTCGTATTTTGGATAAAGTAGTTCCTTGTACCATCTTCCTTTGCTGCCTTAATGTACTCCTCAAAATTAAGCCCATTGTTTTAGCTCTAGTGCAATGTCTTACAGAGTAACAAAGGAAGAAGAAAAAGGCAGGAGCATAAGTGTAAGAAAATCCTTGTTGGAATCAGCCCTAATGTTTTTTCCCCTTCCTCTGCTTTCTTCCATGCACACCTGTTTCTTGGGAATTTCCTTGTATTTTGGTGAAGTAAAGTAATTTGTCCTGCATATATTCATAATACTATGGAAGTGTGAATTTATCAAGAATAAGATTCTTAGCACCTTTTCTCCCTCTGAGCACAAAGGAACCTATTCACATGGCAAGACACAGTGTTAGTCATTGTGAATCATCCATAACTTGGCCCTGATAGAAGAAAGGTTTTAGTTTTTTTTTTAATTTGTTTTGGTGATGGGATTTTACCAAAATATGTGCAGTTCCAAGGGCATTTTTGTAGGAAAGGCTTGTGCACATGCTGAAACTATTACTCTTGCTTACAGGGCATATTAAAAAAACATTTTAAAACATCTTTTGAGAGGCTCTTAAAAACATTTTGTATGTATTTAATATTGAAAAAAACTATGTATAATCTTTTTGGCTTCAGTGACATGAATCAGTGCATATAGTTAAGTAGTGTGAGAGATCAGAATTTGAAATATTTGAAAAGCAATTCTTGATATGTGTTTCTGAGTATGAAATTATTTGTCTTTCACCTTTGACTCTGCTGATGTGAAATGTCTTGTTGCTGAGTTCTTTTCCAGTGGATGTGTAATAAACAGTAAATGCTTCCTACCTGGAAGGTGGAGACTCAAACATACTCTGAGATTTTTACCTGCTGTCCAGAATTGCTGTATGTTTCACCAAACAGTGTCCACTCATCAGTTGCAAAGGATAAGTTCCAAACTGATTCCCATTGCTCTTGCAAGATTGTTGCCTGTAATACTGCAAATTAAAAATAGTTGTTGTGTATTATTTCTTCTTTGGGTTCATGAAATACTATTGAATTGTTCTCAATGATCCAGACAGCTGACTATACTGCGTTAAAAATGTTACTGACAGCTCCTTAGTTTAAAAATTTCAAACTTTGGAACTTCACAACTCCTGCCTCCCAGGGCTGCAACAGTGACTAGTGGGTTTGCCACTTGAATACTCATTTGTCTTATTTCAGAAATGCTGCTCTAGAGAGAAGAATGAGCTGTTTTTTCACAGACACGTTAGCAATACTTTTCAGGAGCTCAGCACTTTTACTCATGGTGAGCATGACTCACTGCTGCCTTCCATCCACAATCTATAACCTCTGATAACTTTTCCTTTAAATGGTATTTTGGATAAAGCTATCTTAATAAAATCTAAATACCTATCTGGTTTAGTTACAGGCTACTGTATTGTGGATGGAGAAGTCTTATCAGATATTCACATCTGCGATTTATTGTATTTCTGAAGTCTTGTGAAGGATTACATTGCAGATAAGAATATGGCTGAGCTGTTAAATTGGCTAGATTTCACACAGAAACTTCTCCAAGGTTGTGTATATTTAGACCCAGCATTCTGCTTCAGCTCCAATTTCAATCATAAGGATCTCACTCACTGGAAAATTAACTGGTCTCTGCTGGATCTACAGGGCTTAAGATGAGCTGTGACCAATGGGAGATTAAACCTGTGGAGGAGGATTTGGAAACACAGTGAAGAATGTCAGGCTGACATTGAGGGAGAGAGTGTCCAACATCATGCTATAAGCCACCTCCCAAAATTAGCAAAACAATTTGGAACAAACTGAGTAATTTTTTCAAACTATTGCACTCTAGATATGTTAATAGTTAGGAAAGTAATGTGTAATCTACTTGAGACTTCAGTTCATACATGAATGCTAACCCAAACAATTTTCCTGTGGAAATACTTGTGCAGTCAGTCTTCAAGGACCAGCCATCACGACAGGGAAAAGGGTGTAACAAAGATGTTTGGTATGCTTTTGGGGGGAGCTTTTGTAAATTATCTCTTTGCAAAAGAACTCAGGATTATGAGTTTCTCCAGATAAAATCAGTTTAAGAAGAAAGAAATTCATACTGTTATGGTTATTACAGACTGCAAAGTGAAAAACAAATGTGTGTAGTTCATAAAAAGCATTTTTGGGAATAACTAATAACCACATAACTAATACTAGCTTATATCTATGTGAGGGAGAGTTATATACTTTTAATATACAGCATATTTTCAACAGGAAGATATTTGGCTTTCTTTTTCTTTCTTTTATGACCAAGAGGCTACTTCCTTGACTTGTGTGTGTTTAATAGTTGATTCTTTATGTTAAGCAGGGATTAAGTCTGTAACGTTTATTTGTAACCTGTTCCCAGTTGCTGATAATTAATGTGTGAGATGGTTCTGTTGGACTCATCTAGGTCCAACTGCCTCTTCTGATGTTAGCTGGGTAAGAGTATGTGCTGGGATAAATGAAGTAGCAATTGGGCCATTGCTGAGTTGAAATGGTGGAAGTTGGTAAAAAAAAATTAAAACTAGGGAGGGTGCTTTTGAATCCACGAATCAAGTCTCTCATGTCCCCTGTGCGATTTGAAGGAGTGAATTAAAGTTACATCTTCACAAATGTTCAGGCAGCTGAATAACTTTGAGGACTTGATTCTTATTCATTCCTGTGTTTACTCTGCATCTTTTAAACTGATAGATAGGTGCACTCTTACAAGGTTGCTTACTTTTACCACTGTGAGGTATTTCATCACTGTGCTTAGCAGAGTCCTCCCCAAATATTTTACCCTGATAGGCTGGAAACTTTGAAAAGAAAGACACTTTGGAAGAGGAGCTTATGTCTAGAGGTGCAGTTGAGAAAACAAACTGGTGTGACTTAAATGATTATCTGAAGGATGGCTGTGTATTTTTAAAGGATTGGGCAATCCTTTCAGTGAGATGTGGTAACTGGAGCAGCACAGACACCAGTTTTTTTGGGCCAGCTGCCCTTCCCTTCCTTCCTAGCTTTGCCATGACTAATGTATACCATTTGACTGGAATTCTGGCAGTTGGCTGCTTCTTGTTGATGTTTTGTGTTTACTTCAGAAGATGCCTGGTATAAAAATTAGACTTCTCTCTGTAAAGAAAGGGGTTGGGGTATGTTTCAGAAAGCTCTCCTGATTAGCACTGCAGCCCATGTGGCGGTGACAGTATCCTGAATTGCACTCGGGTTTTGTGTCCTGTTTATGAAATACAACCCAAGACTTCAGATTTGCAGACTTGTTTGTGGAAGTCTCTGGAGAAGGGAGAATAATCTTCAAGGGCTGATTGGGAGGGGAGAGATGGTGTTTTTGTAGATTGGACAAAGTACCATTAATTTCTTGTCATGGAGCCAAAAGCAAGTGTCCCTGTGATGCTATCTTTGCCAAATGAGAGAATTCCACTTCTATCAGGCTTTTAATAAATTCAAAACATGTTCTTTGGAGACGGGTGACACACAGACTGATCCAGGATAAGAAAATAGGAAGCTTATAGCTGGAAAAGTTATCAGGACTGTGAAGGGCAGGTGCAATGTGGGACATTACTGTTGGATTTTTTTTTTATTATTATTTAAAAGCTATGTGTCCTTGAGTCTACAGAGTAGTCTGAAAGAGTTCTGTGTGCTAAATAAGAAAATTGTTAGCAGGTCCTGTTAATGTTAGCCAGGAAGCACACAGGCAAACAGGAAGCTTTAGCTATTGCTATTGTACAAATGCCCTTTACAAAATATTAGTAAAAGAAGCTTAATGTGTTTTCCACAAGAACAGGAGCCCTTCATCATGTCTGACGGTATCTGCACAGCGAAGAAAAACTGCATTGTCCCCTTCCAACAGCTTTGACGTACATTGAGACATTGCATTTCAGAGGCTTGCATTCAGATCTTCAAATATTTACTGCTTTGATTATTTTTTTAAAGATGTTAGGATTGTTAATTAGCTGTGACAATATCTAGCCTTCAGTTTTCTATTGTGTTCATTTGCTGCTAAAAAAAAAAAAAGAAAGTCAGCTAGGTCAGTATAGAAAAGGATTGGGGGCAGGCGCGGTAGTAGATGTATTACTGGCAGCTTGCCACAGAGACAGTGAACTCTGAGCCAACCATGAAGTCATTTTGAACTCAGGGAGTCTCACTAATCCAAGGCAATGTGTCTTAATTTGACAAAGCAAAGACTGCTTGATAAGCAACCCTCGCTAGAAATGCTGTTAAACGGGGGTGTTTGTAAGTTTAGATTGTGGATGAGAAATGTGGTGATATGAAAGGAATCATCTTGTTTTCAGGTTCTTACTCCCCCAAGCCCAAAGGCAGGCTTGGCTCTGTTCTCCCCTGCAGTTCAGGCTGTGCAGTGGCTTGATGTGAAATTTGAGAAACATATGTAGTTTTCTATTTCAGGAAAATGATCTCAGGGGTTGAATGTGTGTTTTGTTGGCTGTTAAGCTCTGATCTTGCCTAGTGTGGTAGTTTGAGAGTGTGTGTATATGCGAGTGTGTGTGTGTCTGTGATGGTAAAGACATTCTCCAGTGCTTTTAAAAAAAAGAAATCATGGTTCCTATATTCATTGCTATTAAAGGTCTTATTTCTGTAGTCTCAAAATGCAAAATACAACATCCTAAGAAGCCTCTTAAATGTACTATGTACATCAGAAAATGTTTGTCTTTTATTTTTCCATAATAGTCATTAACATTTGCTTGAGGTGATGAGTGGTACACACACAAAGTTTTCCATGGAAGCAAAGGAGCTTTGTTTAAACAACCCTTTCATTGTTGATCCTCTGCAGAAGCAATATATATATGAACACTGTAATTATTAGCTTCTCTGAGGGTCAGATAATTATCTTCCCTTAATAAAGTTTGTAAAGAGATGACTAGGAGTCTTTGATATCCAGCTTGCTGGCGTGCTAACTAGTGGTGGGACTGGATAACTGTGCTTCACTGAAGCTGGGTTGGGGGGGAGAAGTATCAAAGGAGGTTGTGGACTTAAATTCTGAGGAAAGAAAAGGCAGAAACCACAGAAAATCTTGTTGTCTTTCAGTTCTCTTAATCTCTTTTTTTTTTTTTTTTTTCCCAGTCATCTTGGTTCTCTTCAGATACAGGCTGGGTGTTCAGAGGCTGTATGTTTCTTTTGCTCTGGCTTCTGTGAATGCAATCAGGGATCAGACCCTCACAGTACAAGGCATATTATAAACAATCTGTCATCTGCTTTGAACTGTTCCTTATGTGAAACACCATGGAAAGCCCCATGCAAAGCCCTTGTCCCTTGTGAAATTTGGTCTCCGTTCAGCACGGGTGGTGTAACAATTATTTTATTGCATAAATTTGAACCAGATAAAAAAATAGCCATGTTTATGAACTCCTGGGTCATTTACAGTGTTTCGGTGTGCACATGTATAATGCATGCATTCACAGTAAATTCTCTAAAAAGCACCCCCTGAAAACAATAACATTCCAGGAGTGTTCTCATCCAGTGAAGGAAAGAAAAGCTATGTAGCATAAAGTCTCTGCATTAGATGTTTACATATAGTGATTAAAAGTATTAAAACTCTGTTAAATTCATTCTTCCATAAGGGGTGGTTTTTTTTTTTTTTTTAAACTTTATTCTTTTGTAATATGTGGCATATGAAAGAGTTAATAAATTCACCCCTAAAGTGCTGCTCTTGCTTAAGAAAGTGGCATTATTATTTTAGAGTTGGGAAAAGAACTGTCTAAATTGAATGCTAACATTCAAAGTGTTTAGCTGGGCATCCAGCTTTCTGTCTAACTTGCAGTAAGAACACTTGAACTGTCCTATTCCATAGACATTTTCACAGACCACACTATGAATTATTTATTCTGGACCTTTTCTTCCTCCAGACTTCCCAAACAAATGCTTTTCACCACTAGAGTGTTGCTCCTATCCCTTTCAGTGTAATACATGGCTGTAACAACAGTCTTGGCCTGGAAGGCAGTTTACTTACATGTTTGCTTTATTTTTGTTGGCTGGCTCTCTAAATCTGTTTAATGTTAGTAACTTTCACTGGAAATTCTCATCGCACTTTAGGATGACACTGATGGTGTCAGGGTTGACTTATATTATCTCTTTAAAGTAGTATTAGCTTACATAAGATTTTTTTCACTTACTTGTTTTAGCACTCATATTATCCAGAAAGGAGCCTTTTAATTGTGAAATGTAAATAACCTGGCAACACAGAGTTCAAAAGAAAATGATTCTTTGTCCATGCCAGTGATACCAATTTTGCCAACTTTGTGACCTTTAAAATAGTGTACTTTTATCCTTGACCTGTAGCCTGCCTATAAAAATAATCTTAGATCAATGATACAGTGCTTTCAAGAGTGCTTTTAAAGAAAGTAGGCTCTTGTACATATATGTTTTGTCATTTCTTCATTGTGGCAGACCATCTGCTGGTTCAGCTGTAAGAGCTGGTTATTGGTTTGTTGTGGGTGCCTGGCTACACCTTCTACCTGCACTGAGATAGTAGAAAACTTTTAGTGTTGTTTTCAAATTGATGTTGCCAGATAGGGAGCCTGATGTTATATAAATATATAATGTCTTATATGAAATCACCAAGGATTTTTTTTTCCTTTCCCCATTTTTTATTCCAGTGCCATTCCAAGCTGCTCATTAGATGAAAGGTTGTAATTCAGTCTTCAGTGGATGAAATGTGTATGTACTTACAGAATCAAAGACATTCCAAGAAAGGTTGTTTATTTTCTAACTACCTTCTTTAATTACATTTTGATGGTAGGATTCTGACTGTCTGACCTGAAAGAAACAGATGAAGCAATAATGGTTGCAGTGTGATACAGCAAGGATGTCTGAAGTTATGCTTATTGGTTGTCAGACCCTGCGTGCATAGGAAATGTTAATCTCCTGTGGACAGGATATCTGAAATCTCAGATTCCACCATGGCTGTTAGTTTCACTTTAAGCAAAGGGAGAATACTATATTTTATATTTTTCTATTAGATGGCTTCAGACAGTATTTGAATTTTATATATATTTGGTTTAGGTTGCTCTTACTCACTTTGTACACTTAGATGTGCTGCTGGAGCTGCTCCTCTAAGTTGAAATCTGCTCCATCCACTTTATTTCAGTTCAAGAGCTCTTAGCTTTATGAGCCTCAGTTACCAGCTTGCCTGTGTTCTGCAGTACAGATGTATCCTGGGGCTCTCCTGAGTGGCCATTTGGAAACAACAAGCATTCCTCAGAGGGCCTGTCCCCAGAGCTGTGGCTCCCCTGCTGTCACTGCCAGGCTGCATGTGCCAGTGTCTGTTAGAGTAGAAGGGAGTCTATAGGAGGTGGCCTTTGGATTCCCATGCATGAGGAATTCTTGTCCAAGTAGGGAAGAAAGCAAGCCCTTCATACTGCAGAAGTTAATTGGGAAAAACTTACCTGAGGATGTGTGAAGATATTCTGGATATATTCAAACTCTCCACCCCCAAAACTCCACTTGCATTTATGCATGTATAGTAGACGTTGTTAGGATGAAAGAAATAACTCCAGCTTTCATTCACTGGAGTTTGACACTTGCAGTTTCAAAACTTAAACTTTGAAAGATACTCAGCTCTCCTTCTAACCTCATTTTCCAAGCTGAGTTCTTTCTGCTGAGGGATTAGGCTAGATCTGCACCATAAGGTGCTTTTACATTTAAACGTGGTGAGAGAGACCAAACAAGGCTTAAAAATACACAGAAAACTATTTTCATGTAGTTTTCAACTTTGGAGATTCCCTCCTTGAAGCTGTATTTGGGAGTTTCTGATGCTGGTTTATCGTATATAGTGTATCTAATAAAGACTCTTTTGAGAAAAAGCAATATTATAATTTTAATTTCAAGAAAAAAATTAATGTGCTTCCTGTCTTAATGGACAAGTAGGTGTGATGTTGTGCTGAGTTCCTTGAGTATGGCATCTTTATGTGAGGTTAATGCTGCATAGTGCTTTCATCTCCCTAGAAAGAAGAGAAAATGGGAAAATGTCTAAGTGCATGAAACACTGTTGACACCTCTTCTTCATATTTGCCCTGTCCCCTTCTGTTCTTGCTCTCCTTGCTTCCATCCCCCAATCCCTATGGGCATGCACGCCTGGATTTGGAAAGAGCAGTTGATGTCATCTCCTTCATGAATTCTACCTTTCATATGTCATATTGGGTAATGCTTGCCTGTGGTATCTGAAATTTGAATATGTAATTGGAGTTCTTTAGTGTTCACCCTTCCTCCTGCTGATGCCCCAGTAGCACCAGGTATAAATATAACAGGGGAGCTCTCTGGAGGGAATCCAGTTTGTTTCAGACTTCCTGGTTTTGTATGCTTTGTGCTGTGGCAACTCCTCATTTTGTGTGTGAGAACAGTTCATAAACAGATGTTGAATCTCAACATGGTGCCTGAAATTTCCTGCTCTTTCTGACCCATCTGTGACAACACAGATGATGTTGATTTACACTGGTTTACTCCACTTGTAATCTAAGTACATTTCCTCTTAACTCATTCTTTTTCAAGTTGTCTTCTTAAATGTGGATCAAAGGAGAGTCATACCTACTAAAAATGTTAAGTCAAGAGATTTCTAATTGCCTTAACCTATCAAGAGACATATTAATTAATGAAAGTAGATGTGCCAAAGCAAATGCACAAGCAGAATAATAGGGAGAGAAAGGAGAAGGGAGCATAAAAGAATGATGTCCAAAATGACACAGCACAAATTACCTTGTAACTGTGATGTGTACTGTGCTGATGAAAATCACTTCAGGCTATCTCTAAGGCTTCATCCCGTCTTGTTTACTCGTTGCTTTGTCTGAAAGGGCCTCTATTTGTGTGCGTATGCACACATGTGTACATAAAATAGGGAATACTGTTTTACTTTATTAAGTTTGAAACTCTGCTTGGAGGAATATTGCTCAAGAAAACCACATCAGGCTAAGCTTTTGAAAATGCAGACTGGTTTAGAGTAAGCTTTTTAATATATTGGAGCCTCAAGCCATTTACTTCTTTGCTCCTGAGAGCTCTACCTGCAAACTTCCAGGGCTGAATAATTTAAGGTTTGGGGTTTTTTTAATCTTTCTGCAAGAAATAGTAGTCTGATGTTTTATTTTCTTAAAGTCTGAACTTCACATAAGTTTTTTTCAGAACTGTTTATCCTCACTCCAGACATGAACCTTGGAAAGGTGGCAGAAAAAACAAACAGCTGCTGTGTTTTTGGGCAGTCTGCATTCCTTTAAACTCTGAGATCAGACTTGTGCTGAGATTTTCAAACTGTTTGTCCTAGGGCTTAACCACTTTCACTCCTGCTTAAAAGTCAGTGAGTTTGCTATACCGGTGCTTGTTAGAGCTGTCATGTAGAGCCTTAATGATTCAAGAACTATGAATATATGATGTGTTCTTAGGACTTTTTATTATTATTTCATTCCAATTTCACCTACCTCCCTAATCATCTTTCCATTTTGGACTCCAGTCTTTTCTTTAACTTAAGCATTATGCTTCAGATATTCGAGGGAATTTTGCTTTCGTTTTTGTATGGGGTAAATTTGAGGAATATAGAAATGTTACTAATGGACCAAGGTGGAGGTAATAAAGAAAGACCATCACATTCCCAAGGCCCAGAGCTGGAAATCACCTTCGCCAAGCATGGGTTTTTTTCCGTCACAGGTGGGAGAGAGGAAAGAGAGCCATCAGTCCTGTGGAAGTGTTTTGTGCCCTCTTGGTGAGGTTTCCAAAATATGTTCTGTGGGGCTTGATGTAAGAGGTGAAAGAGTGAGGACAATGCAGGCTTGTGTGGTGAACTTCTAAATGAGTGTTAAGTGGTCAGGGCCTTCTTGTGGGTTTGTCTGTCAGAGAGACATGAAGTTGCTGCTTCTACTCATGCCTTATAAGTAGCCTAAATTCTTAGTGTGTCTTGCAGTTCCCTTACTTTCCAAATCATGGAACTTGCATGAGTAAAGAGATTGATTGTACCAGTTCTCTATTTTTGTGATACGGATTAAATGCATTGGGCAAGATGCTGTGCTCAAACGTGTGTTTACTAGCAACTAGAGCTGATGGAAAAACAAAGCACTCAGTCCAGTTCTAAAGGGCTTTTCAGTTAACCATGTTCATTCTTTGGGCCTTTTTCCAGCAAAGCACTTAGGCACGTGCTTAAAGTTAAAGCATGTGCTTAAGTGCTTTGCTGGTCTGTGTCCTTTATTTGCCATCTAGGCATGTTGGTATGAACAGGCTCTTGGTTCCATGAATGTTTGGTGAACTACTCTTCTACAGTTCATTCTTCTCCTCTGAACTTTTTGTCCATTTACGGCCCAGAAAATATATTTTGTGATTTCACTATGACTCAGATAATGATTTGCCAACAGTCTTGATTGAGCTTAATTGGCACTGATTGTGAAGAAATTGTGTATATGGGAAAATTAAGGTCCGTTTTCCCTGATAAATTTTCATCTGATATTATGCTCCAGCTGAGTAATCTCACTGGCAGCACCTGGGATATGACAGGAGCATCTTCATCAGTTACGGTACTGTGGATTTAGCCATGGTATGATGCATCATTCCTTCTGCTAGAAAAATCTCTTTAAGTAACTGCTGCCCTTTAGGTGGCACTTTCTATTATTTTTTAGATCTGCACATGGATTTGTTTGTTTCTTCCTGGTTTTCATCACTGCAGCCTGAAGTTGCTTATCTGTCATGACTGCAGGACAGCAGGTCTTGCACTGTCCCTCCTCCTCATTCTCATATTTTAGGACAGGAGAGCTCAGATAAATTGAGATCTTAAGATTTATGTCTTCATCTTGCAGCAGTGAAAGTTATCCTTTTCACCTCAACAGCCATCTCAGAACATCTCTAAGTTAATTTTCTTTGTGCTTTTCTTTGTCAGAGTGCAAACCACTTGGGAGGTGTCCGTGCCAATATAAGGGAATTGGAACTAGATGATCTTTAAGGTCGCTTTCAACCCAAACCAATCTATGATTTTGTGATTCTATGAAAAATGGCTCAGTTATGTAGGATGTCCAGCCTGATACTTCTGACTTAATTGCTGGAGTTAGTAAGGACAATCTGTATAGACGAAGTCAAGTGCAATCCTGCAGCTGCTTATGCAAACAAGTGACTTGCATAAATGCTCCAGTTGACGTCATAGACACCATTCGTTCAGGTCAGGTTACTCACACCTAAGTCTTTGTAGGACCAAGCTCATAGATAAACAGCAGTTTCCAAAATTGCATTTAAAAAAAAATTGCTCTTTATTTCTTTTTCATAAAGATATACAAGGTTTCTATGACGACTGATCTTTTTCATTGCATTACTTAATTTGGTAAAACAAATAAATGTGGAACTTCTTGCTTGTGGGTTTTTTTTTTAAATTAATAAAATATGAAACATTAAAAAGAAGGAATAAAATATTCTTTATTTTCCAGGCAGCTAGCTTAGTGATTTTAAATTGACTTTTAGTCCGTTCTTATCTGTGCTTGAATGTTTTGCGAATATATTTTCTGCAGGTATTGCAGTGTGATAGAAAGAACCAAGAAGGGGAAAGACAAATATTTTAGTGTTGTTAGAAGTGTATGAAAGGGTTCATTACAGTTTAGAATAGTGGTAAACTCCACCCTTCTGGTTCAACCGTCGCCTTCCACAGTGTTTAGTGTAAGGCAAGCTCGGGCATTGCCCGGCTTACCTGGGAGGGTTACTCTGTCTCTGAGAGAGCTGTGGATGTGCATTCCCAGATGAAGTTGTTTTTAAGATTTAAAGGATTGTAGAAGCCATTGATGTCCACCTTCCTTGTCTAACAGGCTGAAGCATCTTGAAATTAGAAGAGTTACGTCTTTCTTTTAGCCACTCCTCCAAGAACCCCTGGTTTGATTTGTTTAAATGTTATAAAAAAGTGAGGTTCAGTTTGTCCAGTCTCTTCTCTTTTACAGTGGCAGCAGCAATTGCTTCAGAGGAAAACATTAAGGGAGAAATCCTAGAATTGATAATGTGTTAGTGTTAATGAGTATTTTTCAAAGCATAGTCAGTGAATGAGGCTTCACATTCCCTCATACTATTTCTCTCTTTTATTATGGGTGGAAGCAGTCATAGAGATCCATCTAATGTAATTTTTTAAAAAATTTCTGTTAAGGTTTTATTCCCAGCAATGTCCATACCCATTTTCAATACAATCATTGCTTATTTTGTTTGAATGAATGTATTGCTGTATTCTGGGAAATAATGACATCTGATTTATCTGCTCTGTAGCCTTCCTTGTCTTCTGTACTATTCTTCCATTCTTCTCCCTACTGTTATAAATAAGCTGATTTTTTCATTCTTACTTTATGGAAATTTACCAATGCATTTACTCACTTCTGTTATCCATTTCAAAACTCCTTGTGGTTCTACTTGGTGGGGTTTTCTTTGTCTGATTTGTTAAATCACACAGCTATACAAACAATGCTGTTGGGTTCCTTGCTTTTTTGAGGTTTGCTCAAAAATCTCTCTTTTTTACATTAATACAACTCCAAAGGATTGCAAACTGGAACCCTTGTTATTAGTATTATTTGTAATCATTATTATTACTACTAAAATTATTATTATTACTACTCTAGAAATAGGTGCACTGATACTGTAATTTTGAATATTAAGTTACAAGCATACAATACAGCATGTGATGTGCATGAAATGAGCCATCTTGCTTTTCTTGTGATTTAAATGCTTAAAATCTGACCATCAAAGATATTTCTAAAAATTGAGACTGATGACTCAATTTAGACCAAATATATCGAGTATTTAGGAATTAATTATGATTTTAAGAGTATCCATTGACTGAAGTGATGATCTTCTTGTGATGAGAGGTAACAACACACTCACTGCCTGGGTAGGCATCTCTGACATGCAACTTTGATTCAGGTGCACATGACAGCCAAATCCTGTCATCCTGACTTGAAGGAAGTTTGCCTGGGTGAAGAAGGAGGGCTTAGTGGAGTTAGGCATGTGGAATCAGATGAATCTGCATCAAAATCTGCTTATTAAAACTTTCTTTTATTGCAGTGCTCTTGGCAATTTCCATGCTTCTGGTCTGGTTTCACTTTGTCTGGCCACAAGTGCATGACAACCTAGGTTCCAGTTCAGCATAGTCTGACTCCCATGAATTCTACTCACATTTCTCCAGGACTTCATACTCAGCCATGCATTCAAGTGCTGTGCTGAATTAGCCTCTCAACAGCTTTGACATTCTGAATAGATACATTATTTACTCATGAATTAGTAAAATTTGTCTTTATAGTGAACTTGTGAAGAGATATCTGGACAAAGAGTTCTCTCAAAATATCCATGTTAGGGCTTAAGGGTGTTTTTTTTTCCTCACCACTCAAATCCTACTCAGTTATATGAAAACAGAACAAACCACTCCATGAAGTGTAACAATGCTCATGCAGAGATTTGCTTTGCCAGTGGGTGTACAGAGTGTCAGTGTCCACATGGCTCTTGCCCTCAGCATCGTGCCTCCCTTTCCAAACCACTGGAAAAATCCACAGTACTTCCGAAGTCCTTGTGCTCCCAGAACATGGATATTGGTGGTGCATGTCCTGTGTTTACTTTCCACACAGGAGAAGGCTAAAGTCTCATGGAACTACTAACTGCAATTGTCCTTTCACTTGCTGATGGCAATGCCATCGAGTAGTGAGGGCTGTTACAATACAGGTAAGGGATGTGAAGACACATTTGCCCGTGGGCAAGCTAGCAGCTTAATCTTGACTAACTTCACTGAGTGTTTGTTGAAGCCTTGAACCTTGGTAAATTTTCTGAAGCTTGGACTTCCAGACAAAGGCTGTATGTTGGCTCTCTGCAATGATACTTTCATTTTAATGGTGTAATAGTTTTAACAGCCTGAGGAAGGTAACAGGAGAAGATATGTTTTTTAAATACAAGCTCTTAATTGAAATAGATATTTGACTTCCTATTTCAGAGTAGCTTTCTTGAAATACTGTGCTTGAAAGAATATAGTTTTCTAAATAAATAGAACTCAAACATTGCTGACATGGCATAATAGCAGGAGGTCTGTCCAGAGGGCAGGCTGCCGGACTGGAGTGGCTGGAATTGTGGGCTTGATTTCATTTTGCTTTTAATTTGCCTTGCCATTTTTAGATTATTTTTATAACCTCTCCTCTACTCTATAACCTCTCTCTTAGGCTTTTAAAGTTTACAGTGTCAAAAAGATTCAGTTTTATATAAATGCATGCTTCTTGTTACTCTCATATTGAGAGATATAGACTGTGACTGTGCATAGGAAGATGTTCAGCATCATATTATCTCAATGGTGTCTTTCTGCCTGGATCTCTAGACTGAGTCTCTGGAGTTCAAGATTCAGTTCAGGGGTCTGAATGAAGTTTACTCATTGACCCTTGGCCAAGTCACTCAATTTCTTTTGCCTCTGTTTGCCATTTTTAAGGGAATATATTAATATTTCCAATCCCACATGCTATGTCTGATTTGTCTAGACAATACATATTTGTGTCTAGGACTGTGTCTCATTATATGTTTTTCAACAATTCTGAAGACAATGGGCTTGAATCTTGGTTGGGTGTCTGTAATATAATACAGAATGAAATTAATAAAAATGCAAGCAGTCTGCTGACTGTTTGCTTCCCCTTGCCTCATGACATGGTGAGGCATATGTGGGTGGATAAAATATTCTTATTTTGTACTTTCTGCTCCAACTCACCATGTTTAGCTAAATGCATCCCTGATATGAATCCAGTGAAATTATTGGATTTACACAAGGGATTAATCTGACTCGATAAGCTGCACTGAGATGGGTGTTTCTTTACAGGTCTGATGACATAACTTCTAGGAATACTGAATTTAAGAGTCTAATCCTTTGATAGAGTGTTCCTAAGGAGAAATGCACTTTTTTCTTTTTTTTTTTTTGACTCTGTTACAAATAGTAAAGTAAACATAATTTCAGTTAGTGTGATTCACCTTTTGTTGTACAACTTTTTTGACATTTGCAATGTTTGATGCATTTGTTTCTGGTTTTTAAAGGACAGGTTTACAGCAAACAGTTGCAGGCAGATACACTCTCCCAATCCAAAGTAAATATGTGTATGTGTCTAAGTAAGTTTGTGTATTTATGAAGAAGTAAAACTGCCTGTTTTCTGATAATACTTACATATCAAATGCATGCTTTCATATCTCTGGGAAGATGTACAAAGGTTGCATTTTTAAGGTGCCTTATTCAACCCACCATTTTATTTATGTGGGTTGATCCTTTGAGTCTGGGTGTCACAGAAGTGGTTTTCCCAGCAGTCTGTCATTAAGTTCATAGTGTATCTATACAATACAACATCAGGCTCATACCTCTAACAGAACACAGGAATTATCAACACTTTATTCTTTGCAAGAAACTTGTGTGCTTATTGTGGTAGTAATTGGAGGTTACTAAACTCTGGTGTGGGGTGGCCATTGGATTGATACCATTCTTTAAAGCACTTTGCTACTTGGAAACCTTGTGCTGCTATGTAGTCTTTGAAAATGATCCCATTGTTATTTTTTTCTTTCATAGTGGCACCCAGTGTTTAAATATAACATGGAATCTTGTCAGGGAGTGGCTGTAATCAGAGGAGATTAATTATAGACGTGGGTGTAGAAAATTGCAAATGTGAATTATTTTTTTCATAGCATAAAATCTATCCCTTTAAGTAAGCAACATATTTGCTTAGAAAATTCTGTAATTTCAAAAGCCAGCCCCAAACCTCCTAAGTGCTACAGCTTCAACACCAAAAACTTGTGTGAGGTTTGAGTTAATGAATCCATTTTCCCCTTACTCCATTTTCCTGCTTACTTACTGTTGCTGAGGTTTGTGAGTGGCTCTTCCACATGACCACGTTCTTGTATGTGTTCAGAGTCGAGTCCTGCTTCTACATGCTGTATCCTGAGAAAAGACCTAAAAACTCACCTCTTCCATGAAGTGCCTCCTCTTAGTGAGGTCCTGGAAAAAATCTGCATGGAAAGTATATTATGGTTGTGCAAGAAATTGTTTTCTTGTATTCTCTTCCTACATATTGATGAGAACTTAGATAATATTGAAATGGTGTTGGCTAGAAAGTGGGCATGCAGACTGTATTTGTGAAACGTGCTTAGCCAGGGCTTTTCTTCCTGTGGTGCAACCCTGGCTGGAGTTGGAGCTCCTCTTTACTGCACGAGAAAGTCAGTTGTGGCCTTATCTGGCTGGTGTGCATGCCTTGGGACAGCTGGGGCTTGGGCACCCAAAGATGTTTAAAATGAGATCATGAAGACATTAAAAAACCAAACAATCCCCCAAATTTTAAAAAATTCAAGAAGATTTTTCAATGAAATATGACAAAGTTGCCATTGACTTTAGTGTAAACAAATGCTGGCATTTTGTTGCTTTATACAGAAGGAAGGAAATTAATCCTCCATTTTTATTTATAAGTATATTTTATTTATTTATTTTTCTCTACAGTGTTAGTGAAGATTTCAAAATGGGGAAAAAGCTTTGCTTTTGTTGTGATATTAAACTTCTTTCTAAAAAATCTAAATTGTAGTCAACTTTTCATTATTTATGACAAATAGAAGTTTCATCCAGAGCATAGAAAGGATGCAGTGATTAGAACTGCTAATTCTGATCAGCATAATTTCCTTGTTGCCCTTATTGTCTGGTTTAACTCCACAAAAATGCAAGTACTGAAGGTCGAGGCCTCTGAGTACAACTTTTTTTTTTTTTTTTTTTTTTTTTTTTTTACTTTGCATATTTACTGTTTTATTAGAAGAAGAAAACCCTTTCCAGGCAAGATTCACAGTTCAGTGCTGTGCTAAGACAATGGGTTTGAGCAGACAGGAATGTCATGGGCTTTGGGTCAAAGGCAACAACAGGAAAAAGTGTGCTGGAAATATTGGGAACTTGGGATTTGCACGCTTGGGTGGATGGAACAGACCCTGACATGTTTCGATTTGTGTACATGCAATTAAAGAGCTGTTGAATAGGTGAAATGAGTAAAATGCAGACAGCAAATGTGAAATAGAGCACACCCAGACTCACTTGGCTCTGTGGTTTCAAACAAATCTGTCTGAGAGATCTGCTGTAGTGAGTGACAACAGGTGCAGCTGCTCTCTCACTGCTCGGAGCTCAACCCTCTGCTCTTTGATTTCTTTACAGCAAATGCTTAACATGGGCATCTCTTTCATTTTATCTTTCAGAATTAAATGACTAGGTGTCACATCTTTTCTCCACTTACCTGAGAAGTATTCCCTGAGGACAAATTGTCCTCTTCTTCTTTTCCCAGAGCAGCCAAATACATCAGGCAGTCAGAGACATTGGTGGGACAGGCAGAAATAATGGCTGTGTATGTGAATCTAATAATCTGTTTCTATTTCAGAGAACATTTATTAATGTATTTAGCATTAATGAAGCAGGGAATAATTAGAGGTTTCCTATTGCTCTGTGATAACTCCTGCTGTATTTCAGGCACTTGCAGTACCAGTGTCCAGTTCTTTTTAATGTAAAGCTTAGATTCTGGGAGTTAGTATGCTGTGTCTTAATTTTTTTTGTCTGGAGCATTTCTACAAAAACCACAGTCAGATCTCTGACTGTCTTAGAGTGGTGAGCTGCTCATATTTGTAAAAAGCCTCTGGACTGTGGGGTGCATAATTTGGGTGGACATGGACATCTTGGTCCAGATGTCAGTGTATGGAGTTCACTTGAGCAGAACCTAAGCTCTGGTTTTCAGTTTGAATTAAAAATCTGTTTTAAATTTGAAGTTTACAGAACAAAAGGAAAAACATGTTTGATGTTGTGACAGTCACACTCCATTGTTTCAGGTCTCCTTCTTGCTTTCAGAACGCCACCAAGCTTCCTTAGTTCTTGATTCTTTGTAGCTTTAAATAAGTCTGGGCAAAAGACCACAGAAGTTAATTTATCCTATTGCATGCTATTCCTTCTGGGACCTGGGTATACCCTGTCCTACCTTCTGCAGGACTTGGCTATTGGAACAGTCTTCAGCAACTGCACTGGCTTCATCACCATCAAGTCACTCTCAGTATGACAGTCAGATTGCAAAGAAACTTTTTATGGAAGAGATCCACTGAACATACTTTGTGATTAAACTGTTACACTGTTAAGGATGCCTGTAAAATTCATTATGTTAATGAGTTTTAATTGATTGAATTGATTTAACTGATTTCTGACCAGTCAGGACAAATAAAAAGACCCTTTTGCTTTGCAAGGTTCCATTTACTTCCTGGTGGTCAAGACAGACTACTTGGCTTTTAGAGCTGGCAGCACACTAATTTTCTAGGCTCACTGGTATTGTACCAGCCTTCTTGAAGGGAAAGTTATGTACAAATACCCAATGAGGTTACTTTTCAGGGGAAAAAACCCCATGTATTTTAGTTACTATTTGTACTGTTGGGACTTTTGTATTAAAGTATACTCAAAATTAGGATGACTTCCAGAAGTCAGACAGTTACAGAATAAACCTCAAACTGTTCCATTGTCAAAGATAACAAGCATTCTCCCAGGCAGGGCAGAATCTCTGCAGAGCTGGGAGTCATGTCCTTGCTTGCTTTATCCCTTCTGGAGTGTGGGAGATGGTGTCAGCAAAGAACAAACCAAAATGTAAAGCTCTGGCAACTCTTCAGTAGGTGTGGAGAAGTTTTGTTGTCGTCTTAGTCTTTTAGATGCATTTTTGTGCAGATAACTAAGACCATGCAGTATTTCCCATTTTTTTAATGGATGTATCTAATTTCCTTTTCTCCAGGAAATACAACAGAGTAAGAGCTAATGCTTACCATTGGTAGACAACACAGGAAGAGCCACGTATCAGCTACCTTGGAGCACCTTTGGCTAAGAGTCTAGTTGCCCCAGATCCGTTTGAAGGTTAGTGAGGGCAAATAGTTTCTTCCAAACAGGACTCTGGGAATTATCAATGTGTTTTCAATCACTACAGACTCCCTGGACCTTGGGGTTTTCTTTTGAGGACATCTTGCTGATGGGTTTTTCAAAATGCTGAGATTCTGGTCATACAGGATTTCAGCACATCCACATTCAGTCCTCAGCGAGAGATGTGCAAAACCTCAGAGCTAGGCAGTAATAGGAAGGATTGTGTAATAGGCTGTGCCCAGCCAAATCTCCTTTGTAACAAATGTGGCACAGATCTATTTTTTTATTTATTTGAGGCAAGTAGGATCCTATAGTTCTTAGCACACTTGAATTTGTAAGAAACTCTAAACATAATCATGTTCCTATTGAAAATCTGGTTTAAATAAAAGTTTTTTTTTTTTTTTTTTTTTTTTTTTTTTTTTTATAAATAAGAGTATTCTAAGCAGAACTTTTTGTTCTGAACAGAGAAAGGAAATCTTTCATTTCATTGTATTGAGAATACACTTGAGAAAAACAGTCTTCAAATTCTAAATTTAAAAAAAAAAGGCAAGCTAAATATGGTTTGTGCTATGGAGGGACTCTGCACCATATCTCCTCAAGTTCTGCATTAAATCAGGCAGCCAGGAGAGGACTGTTGCCTAGATGATTGTCAGCACCCTTGAACCCCGTTGATCCTGATAGTGAAGCAAGGGAAACATTTGCTTCTATCCATCTGGTTCATCCAGCTTGAGCTAGTATAAAGACCAATTTTTTCTGGCCAAATATTTGAGGCAATACTGCAAAATAGTTCAGGAAAAAGGAATATACAGGAATATACCACAGTGTATATCAGTACTGTTTCTGTTTAATGTCTATCCTTTATCTCATAAAACTTAAGAGTTCCTGTGAGATACAACATTTTCAGATAGTTGAGGTTTTCCAGGTAGGTGTAATTATTTGGTTTCTCTTTACCATAATGTCTTTCTGCATAGAGTTTTTCCAAGTCACAAGACAGGCTGTGACTTTCTCAGGGTGATACTGTGGAGGAGAATTTCTGAGGGATTGCCCATAAAGCTGATATATAACCATGCCATTAGCATTCAGAGGTGAAAAACCACGAACAAACATGTTTTTTAAACTATATTAAAAATTCAACCAGAAATTGCCTATTTATCCTTCTTCTGTAAGCCCTTTGCAGTTACAAATCTGCATGAGTAAGATTAAAATTCTCACAGCCCTGTTGCCATTTCATACAAGAGTGTGTTTGCTCCAGTCACACACCCAGGGAGCTCTGATGTGCTGGAACTGGTCTGTCCCTGATTCAGTGTGTTTGTGTATGTGTGCTCAGGGAGAGCTGTATGGGAGAGTTGGCCCCTCTTTAAAACATGCTCTGTGGAGTCCAGCAAGGCTGTTCCAGTTTTTCTTTGGAGAAGTGTGGAGACTCTGAGGGAGATATTTTGTGATGCTGGAAAGTGAGGAGCCACAATATTTGCTGTCACCCCTAGAGCATTTTTTCAGGGTGTGGCAGTAGTTCGTAGCATTGATCTAATTAGAAAAATACATGTTCAGTTCTGATGATAATTTGTTGTAATTTTTTTGTTTGTTTGTTTACCATATTTGGGAAAACTTAAAGCATTGTTGTTTCACTCTTTATGTCTAAACTTTTCCAAATGTGATGAAATTATCTTTATTTGTAGTAGGCTGTTGTTATTTTTCTTTTAATGAGATATTTGAGCTGATTCGGGGAAAACGCTTATTTTTTCCCAGAATTTTCTTCAGCCTAAAATTTACTTATTCACCTAGGTTTTGACAAAGCTCCTAATTAGATTCCTGTGTCTGGTTTTAAAATTCTTGGAAATTGAAGTTTCTTATATCAACATTGTCATTGCTGTAGTTACAGGTCACGTGCTTTTCTCTTTTCAAACTGGGCACAGAATTGGACTTGTCTGTTCTGTTCTTAAACTCTTTAAAGAAAAAAAAAAATAAGGGGGGTGGTGGTAAAAACTATTGGAAGAGTAACCGAGAAATAATCTCCACTGTATTTATAGGGTTATAAATAGTTATATCAATTTTTTTCCTCCTGGATATGTAAGGATAACAAATTCTCTCATTGTGAAGAGCAAATAATGCACCTTTATAAACAGTGGGATTGTGAATGAACATCACCAGTCCTCTGTGTGTAAAAACGTAGTCAAAACAAAATGAAATGAAATGTGATGCCTTAAAAATATACATTTCTGTCCTGGGTGAGGAACTGGGAGTACAGGGAATCCTCATAGTCATCCAGTCTGCTCAGTGTCACATAAGAGGGTGTACACTGAGAATGGTGCCTTTAGCTGTGCCTCCTGTGAGAATCCTGCCCTCCCTTCTGCCTCCTTGGTTCTTATTTTATACCCCTAAAATATGGGGAATCCAATTCCTGGGTGGTTTTCCAGGAAAGGCTCTCCCTGTTCTTATTTGGCTTTATTGTGTGTGCAGTATCAGTGTCTAGAAGCCTTAGCGTTGATTTGTGGATTGTAAATAAAAATAACTTCTCTTTTTCTGTTCCGTTTGCTGATTTCTTTGTTTCCTTTACTGTATTTTAATGGAGGAGAGGCACTCAGTGTTGCTTTATTTGTCAGGCATTTCTATAAAAATGATTGGGAAACTATGGATTGAAAGGATTGAAAAGGGATTCAAAGGATTGAAAAGGATTGAAAGTAGCAACATGCTAGCCTGAAAGTAGCAGAACCCATTTGCTTAGTGGCCTCTTTTTCAAAAAGACCAAATTATTATTTTCAACATGCTTTTTGCTACAACTGTGCCTAGATAGGAAAAGTGCAATGGGATCTGCACAAGCAGCAAATGTTTTTTGTGATGTTTTGTCTCTCTCCCTTTGCTTGAAAACAGTATTTTGAGTATCTAGTTGGGTTTGCTTGTGGTAGTATAAGTTTGTGTTGTAGGTGCTGATATGGGTGACACTCTTTGGGACACCTCACTGTGTTTATTAGCTGTGTTGTTTTCTCATTTTTAAGTTTCCTAAGGGAAGCTGTCTTCCTTCTTTGTTCAGCAATTGTACCTTGCTATAGACACTGGGGTCATGTTCCAGAGCTGGTGTTCTTGGGCATTATCATAATGCAAGTAACAATATGTAATACTTTGATAGGATTTCTAGATTAATTCTCCTTATATAGATCCCTAAGTAGATCATTTGGATGAAAGGGAGGGCATAACTGAACTCAAGAAATATTTTTTGTAGAGATGAATTTTGTTTGGATCTTAGTTATTCTAAATGGCAAGAAAAAGTCATATGCTTCAGTAAAATTCAATGTGCTTTGAATATAGCCTCAGATTGTAACATCCTAATAAATGAGTATGTTTGTGGAGGCACACCTTGGCTAAAAATGAATCACAAATAAACTGTTTTGTGAGACATCAAAGAAAATCCATCTCTGAAAGGAGTTTCTCTTAGAGAACACTTCATGATCTTTTGTTTCTCTGAGATGCCTCTGAGATCTCTTGCACTTGATGGTACAGTAGTATTGCCAAGACTACAGGCAGCTGTAATTTTCAGTGGTAGTTAGCATTTTTAATACCTTTTAGTTTATTAATTTTTCAATTAAAATTAAATACTAATCTTCTGAGGTGGTTCTTAGTATTCTGACACAAAACAGCCTGTGTGATACTAAATGTTAAGGAATGTTATTTGTGGGTTTTTGGGGAAATGAAAGGTAGGGGATATGGATCATTTTGGGAGGAAAACATTCTGTTTGCTGTGGTAGACATTTCTGCAAGTTCTCTTGTCTTTTCTTTATATTCTGCTCCTGTAGTCTGACCTTGTGATGCTTTACTGTCACACTGAAGTTCAGCATCAGCTTATCAGGGATGGGGTTTGAAACGAGAACTTGATACTGCACTCAGCTGCATGTTTCAGCATCTCACTGAGTTGTCACCTGCTTCTGCTGAAACACAGACCTAGTGGTAGTGGTACTTGAACACAAGCTCTGGTAATTTTTTTGTACGCATTCACCTGATAAAAATACTTTGTACCTGCAGGTATTGAGGCAGTGCTGTTTTACTTCATACTCAGTGGGTACATAATCTCCTATACATTGTCATTCAGCTTTCACATAAGTAATGCAAAGCTTTTCTAAGGGCATCCTCTGGGCAAACTAGTAAGCTACAGCCTGGAAAAGCAGGAATCTTTCTCTGAGCTGCTTGATAAAGAGCTTTTATATTTATTCTATGCTGTCTTCTAGGCACAGGCATGGCCTGTTGTTATTTGACTACTTTATGTGCAATATAGTGGTCAGACTAGGAGTTGTTTCAGCAGAGAGGAATCTTAAACATAAGATCCATTTAAAGTATCTCAAGATGGACACTCCAAACAGTAACCAGTTACTTTAATTTTATCAGTGTGTGTGTGAAGTTTTTGACCAGCGAATGAACAGATCATTTTGCACAAAATTCTTTCTGATCACAAGTTGAAAACCGAATGTGTTCATGTGCCTCTTTCCAGGTCTCTTTGTACAGTAGTGTGCAAGTGGACATACACTTCAGATGGAGGTTGGGATGACAGTTTCTGGAAAATGATTGGTTTGGAAGACTTGGTGAAGGATAATTATGAAAAAATAGGTATGTTAGTGTTTTTTTTTAAATATGAATACATTAAAAAGTTATGTGTATACATATATATATATATAAAAGATATATCCACATAGAAACTTCTTTGCTGTATTATTGTGGCTGTCAGCAGAAATGTAGCAGGACTTGATGGAGTTTCAGATGGGTTGACAACGAGGCTGGATGCCCACAGGTAACAGCTTTCCTAAGTACACTTTTTACCTGGTATTGTCATCAAAAATTGTGTTTAAATTTTCTATCTTCTACTCTCCTCAAAGGACTTGCTAACCTTTCAGTACTGCTCAGTCTCAACAATAGAGAAGTAAGTGTGAGCCTCAGCAATTATTTGTGTGAAGGAAGCACCTGATCTGGGTGTACTGGATGTCAGACTATGAAGAAAAGCCACAGTGTAATAATTTATAGCTGTTACTGATAGCATGCTTTATGACCAGTACCAATCTTCCTTAGAGTAATTGAAAAAAAAAAAAAAAAAAAGTGGTGCTACTTCTTGTTATTATCTTCATAGGGTTTTTTTCTCTCTCTTAGAGCCTAAGTTTAATTAGAAGGGTAGCCTTGCTAATAGCAATTCCTACAGCAGATTGTCATTAGAAGTCCATAACGTTAATATACCAGAAAATATCCAGGATAACTTTATTAGACTTTCCCTGTTAAGTTAATGGACTTTTAATGGATGTCCTAAGCAGACATGTCATTAACAAGAATATTACCAGACAGGAATTAAAATATGTTCATTCATCAAAGTTAATTATCTGAAATTTCCTTTGATATTTTTTTTAATGTCTAGCACTTTGAACAAGTTTGTACAGTGGTTTAAGTGAAGCAATATGAAATAAAAATGGCATAGTGAGGACTGTAGTGAAATTAAATATACTGAAATCTATAAACATTTCTGATCATCACAAAATACACTGTAAGTCATTTTCAGATTATCAAAAAATAGTACTTGTAAGCATTTCATCTTTTCCCCCTGCAACTGAAACTGCTTATGGGAGGGTATAAAATGTACTAGGAGAATTAGGCTTTTAGCTTCCTGAGGTTTTGGTTTGAGTACAATTCTTAAAACATCTATCACATGTGGCTTTTAGCAAATCTTCAACAAGTTAAAATAAGACTTGCAATAAATACATGTCTTTACCAGAAAACTGAACATCTCGGCAGCTGGTGGTCTCATGGAAGAGTATTTTAAAGATAAATTATTTATGAAGTGTAAGCTAAGGCTTTAATACAATATTTATGCCATGCACTTCAAGGACAGTGCAAAGCAATTTGCCATCTTAAGTAACTAAACATACATGTTTTAAGTGATAAAGGAGCCATTAATAAAAAGGGCCTTTTGTTGTTATGGAAGCCTCATAGAACTAATCAATATATGGCTCAACCTTTAGCAAGACAAAAATCATTTATTTCCAATATCAGGCTTACATTTTTGTTAAAACACAATGTTTACAAAATAAATCAGTAAATTAACTTCTGTTGATAGGCGTGTCTTGCAAGACAAAAATCTTTTCCTGAGTTAATGGGGAAAGTTTCTAGTTCCCTGGGAAATTGCATTGATTTTCAGGAAATGAACCATGGAACATCTGAGAGCATCTTGGCTGGACCTGGAGAGGAAGAATCTGACCTCCAGAATTACACCAAATTGTAGGCTAGAACATGAAGTTTCTGAAGAGCACATACTTTTTACTCTCCCTGAGAAATCTTCTGATTTTCAGATTCTTGGGCTGGTTATCCTGAGTGTATCTTAAGTGTAAGACACTTCTTGTTTTGCGTAATAATTCTGAAATCTGGCCTCAGGTAGAATATATGCTTTATTTCCTTGCCTTTTTAAAAAGAAAAGGTGTTTCATTCATTGTATTTAACTGTCTGATAAAATCACAGAAAAGCAAACAGTGACCTTCATTCATTAGTCAGTGAAGAGGGAGTAAGAAGCTCTCTGTGCAAGTGTGGAAACCAGATAGCAACTGTTCCTTCAGGCCTTTATCTTCTAAACAGCACCTGTTGGAGTCTCTTGGAAGCGTTTAGCTTCAAAAGGAGACAAAAATCTATCCAAACAAAGCAACTCCCTCCCAGCCCAGAAGCTATTTGAAGATCTGTGTTGTGTGCTGTGGAAGTGCATTGCTTTCTGCCCAAATTGTATCAGTCTCCCAGAGCATGGAAAAATGGGATTTATAACATTGCTCCAATGGAAATTTAGGGGAGTTTACTTGTGTTCAGTGGACTTGGGAAAGAGCACTCTGAATCAGCTCAGCTTTCCCTTAATTTAAATTGATCAGGTCAATGTAAATCCACCTACCAGGAAAGGCCCTTTCAGTCACTGAAGCAGCACTGGTTTAACTGCAGATAGAATGGCTTCTATAGTGGAAGACTCCTTCCTACCAACTCCCAAAGTGCTGGCTTATGATCCCTGCATAGATCTCCTCCCAGGAGCTCACAAATGCTACGGTAGGCACAAGGAACACAGGATCACATCTTGCACAAACTCATGGATACAGTCTTGGTTCAGGGTGCTGTCCTGTTTTAGTGAACAGTCTCAGCTGCCCTTAACATCAGCATGGGATACAAAAGGAAAGCAATTTGTTTAACTAACTCATATGGACAAACACTCAGATTGTGTGCTTCCAGGAGAGGCACATCATACTGTGCTGTGGCTGACAGAAAAGAATTCAAAGCAGTGGACATAGCTGGCTTGCAGGTTAAGGAGGAACTGCCAGATTGCCTGGGTAGGAGGAGGTTGAAGGGAGATTGTACGTGGTCAAAAACTCCCCCTAGAATGAAAACAAAACCAAAAACCTGGCAAGTCTGAAGTAATTCTGCTGGAATTTCCTCTTCTGTTCTCAAGCTTGTCCAAGTCCACTCAAGGTTTGTTTAGCTCAAACACAAGGATATATTTTTATGCCTGTATATTCCCCTTGTACAGAGAGATAATAGTATTTTTCTCATGTGTCTCTGAAAAGATTAGAAGGCTCTTGAAGCACCATTACTTTCTAACCAAAGCAAAATGTCACAAGATAAAATTAGCAAAATTTTCTTACAGTATCAAAACAAACAGCAGAAAACCTATGTTTGTTTGTTTTTTAATCTCTAGTGATTCTTGTTTCCAGTCAGAGGGAACTACAGATGAATAGTTATGACTAGACTTTTTTTTAGAAGTAGCTTTAACTTTCATGACAATGGAAGTATTTATAGAAATTGCTTGAGAACAACTTCTTTAATGTACGTATTTCTTTTTTTTTCTGATAAATACACTATTGAACATCACTTAAAATGTCTTGCCCTTTAAAAATATATTTACAGTAAGAGTGATGGTTGTGGTTCCAGGTAGTACACTTCTTTTAGTTTCAGTTTAACTTAACGTGTGACCTTGTTGATAAGGGAGACCCTCACAGCTGACCTTTAGGATCTTCCACAAACCTTTCCCACAGCAAGGCGTGGATTCACATGTGAACATTCCCAGGCCTTTGACATTTTACATTTCTCAGAGCAGGCTAACCTTTCAGGGAATCCACATGGTAAGTTGTTTGTGGTCCCTTCTGTACATTGTGAATTTACTGATAACATTTGTGATGGTAAAGAGTCTTATCTGGAGATACTACAAAATTTATTGATCCAAATAATTTTCCCACCAAGAAAGTAGAAGAGGGCTTGTATTCAAAACCACTATGAAAGTGTTGTGTAGTACAGGCATTAGCATTTATCTGCTGTGGTGAAAGCACATGATGAGTATCTCTTTGTGGTATTAAAATACCTAGAAAGACATTAACAATTCTGTTAAAATTTCATGTACTATAGAACCCTCAGGCTACTGAAGCATATATTCCATTTGGAGGAAAATGCCTGATAAATTTTCACCACAGTCCTCTACTTCAGGGGCTACTTAAGGGACAAAATAATGATTTTTTAATTGAATGATCATACTATATGCCAAATCTTTTTTTTTTTTTTAAGATCTCACCTTTGTCCAAGAGAGCATTGCAGGCACTGCAGAGTAGGTTTTATTGTTCTTGTAGGTTGTATGTTGAATGCTAAAATGCTGTCTTTTATAGAGAGGCATTTGTCACCCTCTTTCATCTGTAACGGTGAAGCATATTGGTCGTAATGAAGTGGTTTTTTTTGAAAAGCAAACTGGTCCTGGGTACCTGTGTGTGCCATTTTTGAGTGCCCTGAAAAGAATGATCTGTAACTTTTAAGATTGTTCTTTTCTAATGCTCTTACATTTGTAGTTCTTATTCATGAATTGGTAATAAAGGAAATCATATTTGATTTGAGACTTCGACAAGACAACTAGGATTCTCTTGGTTGAATCCTGCTGTCACTCTTACTGTGCAGAAGTGTGCTCTGCAGTGTGCTGGGCTGACCAAAGACAAATGTTGGTGCAGCTCGTGTTGCTTTAGGCATTCAGAGAACTTTTGTCACAACAAAACAGCAGGCTGTTTATTTATGAACATTTGGTTACATGAATGGTTATATTCTTGCATCTGACAGTCTCTACTTCCATGTACAAAACTCATGAAGATGCTGGTAATGTATACCTCACTTGTTACACTTAAATAGAGCCAGTATGTCCTCGTTTCTCTGTGCCATGCCAAACTACTTCCCAGAGGGTCGGCCCCCAGCCTGTCCTGGTGCCTGGGGTCCTTCCACCTCATGTGCAGAAATTTGATTTTTTCTTGAATTTCACAAGCTTCCTGTCAGCCAATTTCTTCTGCCTGGGAAACTATTCCTCTTTCCAATAAATGTTCTTTAATAGGCTGGGCTAAACCTGGGTAGCTCAGGTTTCTTTACAGTGTTTGCTGGGTGATATTTTCCATTGCTCTTCTACTGAAGAAATGATCCATCATTCACTCTGCTTATCATCATGTTGAGTCCTGCTGGCAGATGGTACCTTTCCACTTCTCCCTCCTCTCTGCAGCAAGAAGTGAGGAGTGCTGTGGTTTTTTCTTTCATCCTCAGGTTCCACTATAGCTTAGACAACTAATAGTAAAAGATTACAGCTTTCAAATAATAATAATAATGATAATACATTTCCTACCATCCACTGTTATGAATGTTGTGTCAGGCTGTCAAATGTTATCCCTTTTTCTTATTTTTTAAAAAAAAAAGAAAAGAAAAGGAAAAAACCCACATTTCTCAGAATAGTGCTGGGTCATTTCTTCTCTTTTACCTGACTTCCTCTACCTGATTCTGATTTCTTCTTGGTTTTTTTTGTTTGTTAGTTTGGTTTGTTTTTTTTCCTTAAGCTTCATGCTGAGATAGCTTGTAAAACAATGATATCTTTATAAGTCAGGATTCACAAAACCAGAAGGATTATTTAAAAAAATTTGCCAAGTTCCTCCAAATTAGAGGCTGTTGGACTCCCTAAAATGAAAGTTTTAAGTAGTTTCAAGTGTTTCTTAGAACCAGTCTTGATTTTATGATTTCCTGTGATGGAAAGCCTACTTCAGACTTAAAGGTTGTTGTTTGTTAGTTGCTGTCATTTCTCAAAATTTATTAATTAAAGAATGCACTTTACTTTTCATCTGAACTTTCTTCTCCTGTCTGGCAGGCTGTAGTGAAATGCCTGACCTGCAGAGACTAAAATTTTCTACCTTAAAGGAAAGCTCTGATCTACTCGAGGTTTTTCATCAAAACTGTTACGTGAAATGTTACTCCTCTAAGTCCTTGTAATTTCTTTCCTGACTCATTTCTGAACCCTTTACAATGCATCAGTGTCTTCTCAGTGCAGGTATTAGGGCTGCACACCGTGTGAATGTGGTGGGGAGTAAGATTGTGCAGGTATCAGAAGCTTAGCTGAAAGATTCAAAAGGGTCTTTTCAGTATCTGGTCAGGTTTTTTTGTGTCTGTCATTTCAGTTTTGAAAAAGGGGTAATTGTTTCTTCAAAGAGGATTTACTATAATGTGAATTATTAAAAAACATACTGTAATAGTAATAGCCCCTAATTAATACAAACTAAATTGCCTGTTCATTCTTAGTGATGTGTTGTACCAATCCAAAGGCTGATTGGTTGCAACCCTGGAAATATTGCAATAGCCATGTTGTTTACACTGAGGACCTTTGGAGAGACTGTTAGGAATATTGTACTGTGAAGTGCCAGAAATCTAAATTACCAGCCTATTGGCATCATTGTTTGCAAGCAAAACCATGAGATTAAGTAGTGAGTTTGGATGCAAATACATTGCATCTCGTTACTTGGTAACACATCCAGTTAAATGGTTTATACCCACATGCAGGTCAGCGTAGTGAGCCTCACCTTACCAGAGATGTTCCTCCTGTAATTTCACTGAAATCTAGTAATGAAAACTCAGTGATGTCCATCCGCATACATGCCTAATGACCCAGTCATGCAGAATGCTTATATTTGGTTCGGGGTTTTTTTTCTGACTTTCAACCAGGAAAGCTTATCATTTATACATGAAGTGGGTCTCCCACTTGAGCAAGAAGGCAGTTGTCTTTGTTGAAGTAGGCACCTACTGTCTGCCAACCAATTTATTTTTCAGCTTAATGAAGCAGGATCTGCCTGCACATACGTTGCTTGCTTTTGCCAGTATTTAGCAACCTAGTATGTCTGCCTGAAATAATTACATGTTAGGTAGTTGAGATGTAGTTCAGCCAAAGGCATATGCTGTTATGGGAGAGTGGGATGGAAAGGACCCAAATTAGTTTTGCCTGGAGCTACCATGGCAGCTCGCATAGGCAGGAGATGAATTTTGAACTGAAGAAAGCCAAATTGATTTTGTTTAATCAACTGTTTTTCTCACTTTTAAATAAGCTGCTCTATAATACCACAATTTGTTTTGGTTTTCCTGAATGAAAACTCTTAAGTTTTTAACTCCAAACCAGGAAATTTTATGGAGAGTATTTCCAGGTTAAAAAAAGCCCCAAAGGTGACTGTTTATAACACCCTTTAACCACCATGCATTCAGTCCTAAGAAAAAATTAATATTACAGTTTTATAGTCTGCATCATTATTCTACATCTTTCTGGTCTTAGCAATATTTTTGTTAATCAGCTGGGTTAAAAATTGTAGAACAATTAACCATACATATATCAGTTAAATACGAGTACTGGATGTAACCGAGAGGGTTATTTGGTAACATATGTGAAAAAGAGTTGGGATTTTGTTCAGAAGAGTTATAATATTATTTGTTCAGATTCCTTGCATATATCAGATTTCTGCCCTTGTGTGGATCAATGTAAAACCCCAAAATTGGAGATTGTCTGCAAGCTTTGTAATTAACAAAGCATTGAGGGGGGGGAAATCCCTTACAGTGCTTACTACGAGATCCATTTGGCTTGTATGGTGCTTCTCAAGTTCCTCTTTCCTTTGATGCTTATTTAGTACCATTTTGTTTAACTAGGTAAATTCTTCATGTTATATATAGCTTATTTAACAGGATATCTGTTTTGTGTTTTGACTTTGAAATTAAAAAGCACTTAGATTGTCCAGTCTGGCAGAGGCTGTAAAATGGAGACGGGATGTCCCATTTGGTTGGATTTCTTTCTGAGCTTGCTGGGCTTTCAGCAAGGGATCCATATATTCAAGTTTAAGTTTGCTTGTGTGAAGCTAGTGAAAAGGGATGTTTCCTTTTGATTGTCTTCCTCTTGTATTTATATGCACTTGTACAGCCACATATAAGCTCACGTGAAATGCAGCCACGTTCTGCATGAGAGATGAAAAGCTGGTCTGGGTGAGTATATCATCCTTGAGTTAGCTGGGCCCCCTGCTGCACTCTGCTTTTATGGCTTTTAAAAAGATATACCTCCCAAAGTACCTACTTCTGTTAAATATTAGTAAGCCAGTACAGTGAATTTTGATTACTAAAGGGGACTGAAGATGCATTGTCTGCCTGTGTGTTGCGTCTGGTAAATAGCTGGTTGCTGTGGAAACCACCCCAAAAGGTAGAGAGGGTCCTTGGTACCACATAAATTCTTTAAACAAAACCTGATCATAGCAAATTCTGACATTAGTCTTCGAAGAAGGATAAAAGAAGAGGAAGAGATTCAGACAGCTTTTTCCTTTTGTAAACTCACTGCTTTATAGGGGAAAAAATAACTAGAAACAGTCTGTCTCGTCTGAAATGAAAAGGTTGTGGATTAAGGCATTGCATTAGGGGAACAGCTGTGTGAATGTGAAACAGAAAGTTCTCCAGCTTCAGCCATTATGGGTTTGTTTGGTTAGGTCTAATTTTGGAAGTCATTCTAGCAAAGGTAAATGACTTGCACAGGAGACTACTGTAAACAAAAGACTGGATACATTGACTTTGGCGGGGGCCTTGAGAAGACTTGGTCCTTTCACTGCCTCATTTTTGCAGCCTTCTGTACTTCTCTCACTGCCCGCCTCTGTGTGCAGGCAGCTCCCATTTCCCTTCCTCCTTCCCCAACAGCTTTTTTCCCCTGACAGGTAGGATTTAAGGGGGGGCAGCACCTGCTGCTGAAATGCTGGTGTGTAGCTGGGGAATACCTTTATTTTTATAGCAGCAGTCCCTTGACTTCTAAAGCCACTGTGTTCTGCTCAACAGCAAATCTGTTCACTCTCTCCTGATCTAGTACTGGAGTATAATCTGTTTCAAATGCTTTACTTTTTCATTGTGGCTCCTTTGTAGTTGCTTTGTGTGGTTTTATTTCATTATTTAATAGCTTTATACCTACAGATCTTAAGCAGTCTGCATAGCTGAGTTTTCTAATTTTTCAGTGAAGATTGGAGCCTGAGAACTCTAGTTCCCTTTCCAGGTCTGTAGCCATCAGGTTGAGTCAAGGTTCTGCCCATTCCACACTTACTTACTCAAGGTGGTGAGGAGGCAGCTTCCATGATGCCAGAGGGGATGCCCATGCAGGGATTGCTTCTTCCCTTTTACAAAACTCCTCATGAACATAGGATATAGGTGTGGTGGAGCTTTCATTACTTTGTAAAGCTGGGATGAAGTAGAGGGGCAGAGTTGGTATCCCCTCATTACACTACTGGCTTACTGGTATTTTCTTCTCTCCCTGACTGCTGGATGACCACAGGAGTCTCCTCTTTGCAATCCTTGTCATTTGTAACTTCTGACTGCTATCACTTTCCAGGATGTCAGGAAATGCTTTCAGTCAAGGAATAACTGTTTACCTTGACTCCAAAAACAGACAGGGCATGGTCTGCTCTGAATTACTTTTTAATTTCTTTTTTTAAAAAGCACATGATTTTTATACTGCATCTTCAAATCACAACCCATCCCTGCACAGTCTTCCACACTTTCTGCCCATGGGAGATAGTAATGCTACTCATCATTCTGATATATAACTAGTACCAAAGGAATCTATAGGGTAATTTTCTACTCCTACCATAGAAAAGGGGATTATCTTTATCTGTGAAATTGCTCCCTTAGTGCTCATTAACTAGAAATACAGTAATTGAGATGCTGGTGAGAAAAGATTTTGTCTAATAGTAGCCCTGATCTCTAAAATGGAGTTTAACCACATAAAAATTACACACTAAAATGTTTGACCAGTATGACAGATACAAACAAGCTGACCATGGAATTCAGTGCCTGGGAACAGCTTTTATTTCAGGTTAATTTAATCTCGTGCTGTATACACAAGATATTTGTATGCTTACACACCCAGCAGCTGATGCTGAAGAAGAAGATGTGGTTTTAGCTGCATGAACTCTTTTGAACTTCCCACCACCTGCCGGGTCTTTGAATGTCAGGAGAAGCAGACAGCTTTGTTTTACTGGTATTCTCTGATGTATTAATAAACCAGAAAGGTAATGCTAAAGTTCTTACTGAGAAACATCCGGCTCTCCAACTTATTGGAGAAAAAATGTAAGAGCTACACCTCTTGAAAAAGCTAGCACAATGTTTTGACTTTACACAAAGAATTAATAAAGCACAGATTCTTTTTTGTGCTGTGAGAAGATAATTTAATATTCCTTCCTTCTATATAAGCTACTGGAGCGATGGAATTACTCCACAAACTCCTGGAGAAATGAACACAAAAGAAGTTGTTTGTGCTGTCTGATCAGAGTGCTCCATGCACTGTATCTGTTGGAAAATGAGCACCTTCCTTATATTGAAGAACCAACATAACTGACAACAAAGCCAGTGATCTAAGTGGTATATAAAATTGGAGACCCATTTTCCACCCATGAATTTAGTGTTATAAACTTCTTTTCATCTAACAGTGAGGTAATATTTCTAGAAGATTATGTTCATGAGCTTGAGTATCTTGTGATACTTCATGATAAGCTGTTCCTCTTTATTCATCCCTAGTATGGAGGATATTTTACTTCCCTTTTACACATCAGAGGATGCTTTAGGTGTAACATTCTCAATGGGCTTGGCTACAAATAGTATAAATGTATATGGGAGCTCCTACTGTGCCTTTCATTGCCTCTCACCCACCAAATCTTTAGATAAATAGCAAAGTGTGTGCAGTTCCAGGAGCTGTCAGTCTCAGCTGCCAGAGAGGAGGCTGTCATGGGATGGGGAGTGCCCTCAAATTCTCAAAGTTCTTCTAAACTCTGAGGAACCTCTATCACCATGATTTAGTTATTGAAACAATCTCTCTTTTCACTAGACGCAAATAAATATGCATTATGGTAAGGGGGAGCAATGCAGACAGGACCTGCCACTGGGTTCCCTGGTGACAGGACTGAGAAGGAAGGGTTGCAGTGCTTGTGTTCAGGGTGGCCATAATGTTCTTCATACTTCCTAAAGCCAGTGAAAGCTCAGAACTGGGTTGTTGAAGCCTGTGAGGACGTACAGCCCACAGGAGGAATTTTCTGAATAAGCCAGTTTCTGTTTTATATTTGTTACCAGAGCCATCTTATTCCAAGTAGAAAGTGCTGGGAAATAGAAAAAAAAATTGGCCCTTACCTTGTGCAACAGGTGCAGTTTCCAGTTGTGAATGTGGCCTGAGCTGAGTCTCATTCACATGCCCAGAGATTGGCTGCAGGCAGCCTAGGCAGGAACTACCACATGAACTTGGGATTTCTGCATAAGTATTTCCTATCTCTTGGAAAGATGCCAAGCAGAATTTAATTGCTTGTGGAGAAATCTTTCTCTGTGGCTAGATGGGGTGCTGGATCCTTTTGAACTTTTGAATTGTTGTGGGACAATCTACCTGATCTAACATGGTTGTGTTTAATAATACAGAGAGATAATGAAAGATACTTCTTAATCAGATAGAGTTCTTTGATGCACATTATACTAACTTGAGGGAGAGGAAGGGAGTTCTTATAATAACATACACATTTGTTTCTCTGTTTAGTAAATTGACAGGTGTTTGGTTTTTCTTGTGTCTGCCCAGGAAACCACGTCCTGTCTCCTGGAGAGTCTGTTGGAAAAGGTCTAACACCAGAAGCTGCCAAAGATCTCGGTCTCCCTGAAGGCATTGCAGTAGCAGCATCCCTCATTGATGCACATGCAGGAGGACTAGGTACTCAGTCATATATTTACTATTCTTGGCAACAGGAATGTGTTGAATTAATTTTAAAAAGCCATTTTTCTTACAGCCTACTTTGCATCCAGCTATTTGCACTGATGCTGTTCTTGTGAAACAGCATAACTAAAATTAAAAAAGCCTTCACAGGAATTGCTAATATTGAGTATCTGTTTATAGGAAAGGGTTACCTTAGAGAAGATTTATATAGGGATCCAGCTGCAAAAAGGAAGGGTGAATTTTAGTGTTACAGTAAAGACACATTGTGTTCCTGCTGTTGTGACTTACTTAGAAATCTGTTTTTGTCAGTTAGTATCCTAATTGAATAAATATGTAATTAAAACTATGTGCCCTAGCAATTTTAGGTTTTTGAAGAGGATGCAATAATAAGCTGGCCTGAAATAGGTTGTTGAAAAACTGGATTGTCACAGAGCACATGAGAACAACAGTGGACAGCCCTCATTTAATTGGTATCTCTATGTGAGCACTGGATTCAGAGCACAAAAAGTTTGCCCAGGGAATTTCATATGCTGAAATCAATGAGCAGAATTTAAGTAAGAACAGAGAGCTGTTCATTTGCTGTAGTCTTCTGTAAAGAAATTTTAACATTAGAAATATATAGCTACTGGCATCCAACAGAGAGAGACTTGAGTGGATAGAGACAGTCTGCTTATGCTAGTCCTGTTTATCAGAATATGTTTTCCCAGATGGCACCACAAACACCAGCAGACTACTGAAATCATTGCCAGGAGGAAAGAAACATATAGGTTGTTGTTAGAAAGGGAGAGACACATCACAGAGGGAGAGAGTCAGTAACAGGATAGGGAGATACTGCATGCTAATCACACAGTAACTGGGTAGAGCCTGTGAAAAGAGCAAGATTTAAGGCAGAACTCATACTTCATGAGTCTGAGAAATAGGGTGAAAAATTGGTAGGGAAAGTAGAAGTCAGTAAAAATGAAAAGAGTCATATAGCAAGAGAGAGCAGGAGCAAAAGGAGAGATGGAGAGTGCAAATGTGGGGAAAGAAAATGAATAGTGGAGATACATCATAAATCTATATGAATACCTCTCTTTCATCCATAGATTTTAATAACAAGAACCTTAATCTTTTTCAACTGTAGCTTAAACTACAACGTGCAAATTACATGCCTGAAAAACCTTGGGTTTTTTTTTTGAAAAACAAAACAGGAAAAGACAACACAGATAATAGAACTAGGAAGTGAAATGGTGTTCTGATTAAAAGGTACTAGGGATGTCAATGCAATGAAGTGCAATAAGGCATGGTAATCTTTTCATAATGATAAAATGGATACAGAAGAAAAGAAAATAGAGAAGAGATATTTGAAAACATAAATTAAAAGGTGAAAATACCAGAAACAAATAACTTGTAGTCGATGTAAACTTCTGTTTTGAAAAGTCATTGGTATTTGTTTTTGTGCTTATTCTGCTGTGATGTGTATTGAAATATTGAGGTTTATGATTTTTTTGAATGATAGGACTTACACTAATCTAATGCTTACTAATATGTATGGGACAACAACATCAGTGGATCATTCTTATTCTTAAACACATTCTGCTGTTTGTTTTAAAAATAGTCTGTAACAGCAGAGTAATGAAAGGGGCTCTTCTGTATCTGTCTCTTATACCAAAAGGACATGATGGACTTATTTTCAGTGTTAATAACTTCTGACACACTGTTCAGATCTGCTTTAGGCTGGATATAAAGTGTGTTTTTGCTGAACAGGATACTAAAGTTTATGAATGCTTCGAAGTTTTGAGGAAAATAAAGATAAAGAATTATGTAATACATATGTTTGTGGAGGTATCAGTCCATCTGATACCTATTATGGAAAAGTAAAAACCTAAAAGCTGAGTAGGTGTGTCTTATATTTTGACCTACTTCAAGGATTTGAAAGAGCCTGCAGATAAAAAATGTGCATATGGGAGGCCAGTCTTTTGGGACTGGCATCATAAAAATAATGTTCACATTGCATCTTTTAAAAAGACATCATCATATTTTCAGCAAAAGTGGAGTATTTATTGAACATTTTAGTACCTAAAATGCTTTATCAATGCTAAACATTGCCTGTTTTTCAAAAATCTCTCCTGCAGTTTGTGTGGTACACAGACTTCTCAGAATTTCAGTCCTCCTTGGAGTATGAAAAAACTTTAGCTAAGTTACAGTTAAAAGTGACTTATAAAAGCAATTGAACTATTTTTAGCAAACAGAATATCTTAAGCTTTCCTTATGATGAAAATATCCCATATTTATCTGCCGTTTGACTTAATTACAAATAGGAAGCCTCTAGGAACTCTGAACACAAGTATGGCCACTGATAAAATCCCACTGAGTTCAAAAAGGGCTAGAATGCAGATTTTGCAGGATGCGTATTTTCTTAGTGGTTACAAATACCTAAACATGAAGGTCTTCAATTTTTTGTTATTTAGGAAAATATATTTGCAACATATGCTGGCAATTCAGTGTAATAGATTTGTTTCCTCTGAAGTGTGAACAATATTTTTAACTCCTTTAAGAAATTCTGTTGCCGTGTTGACTAGCACAGGAAGTTGCCTTTTGTCTGAACTCAAGCACCTCAGTTTGAGTGGTGATAAATAAAGCATAAGAGGTAGAAGCCAGACTTTTAGCTTTCTTTTGTTCCTTTCAAATAAATTGTGAGTATGACAGCTATGCTACCACATAGTTATAAACTAGCTAAGTATAAAGGGACATAAGGACAGAGTTTTAAAGACTGCACGTTTTTAGAGCTTGGTTTTCTGATTATGTAGTTGACTACAGTACCCCAGTAAGACAAAGCCCAGCAGACCAATTTTGTAACACAATTTTGCAGTGGTTACCTAAACAAGAAGGTGTTAATGAAGTGTAGCACAGGAACCAGCAGTTACATTTGGCATCTCATATTGTCCAGCAAATGCTTTCACGTTCCTTCTACAGTGAGGAGAAAGATTTTATTTTTTTAGCACGATTGGCAAACTGGCCACCAGACTGCACATTGCAGATGCAGATGACCAGTTGGAAAGTAATGGTCAAGAAAAAAAGAAAGACAAACAAAAGAATAGTACTTGTTGGGCTGCTGCATTTTGCTGGATGCAGCACAACAGGATGCAATAATGTGACCTAGGTCAGGAGGAGAGGGCAGGATTTCCATTTTAGCCTCCTCTTAAGTGAAATAAACATGATGTGATTCATGCTGAAGCTTGGCTGCAGATCTGCCCCAGTCTATCAGCAAGCTCCTGGCTCCTCTCTGGGATCCCCTGGTGTATCTTTCTGCTGTGGGCTGAACACTTGCTGAGTTTGTCCTCCTTCCTGTCCTGTCCTGCACGCAGAAGCTCCTCAGAGCCAAGCACAGTTCTTCTTAGGGAAGGAATAATCTTCCTTTAGATGGTTCTGTCTGATGTGGACAGAACACCAGCAGCAGTCAAAACAACAAAGCTGGCAGGCTCCCAGTCTCCTGCCAAGTTACCCCTTTCTCCAACTCATCCCCTAGCAAAACACATCACAGAGTAAAAGTGTGATAAACTGTGAACAAATAAACGTGTCTGCAGTCTACCATAGTGCCATTCACAACAGGACAGTGTGCTGTTCTGCATGTTAGAGTACTATCTGGAGGAAGAAAGGTCACATCATAGTCAAAGTAACATTCAAAAATGATGATGATAAGCTTGAGCATATGAGAAATAATCTTGTGTCCTCATGTATCTGGAATAAAAATACAATTTAATCCAATTTGATAAAATAACTTTCATTATTGACTACATGGAGTTTTTTGATTTGTAACAGTGGTGTGAGATAGTTGGCAACCATTTCTGTACAGAAAAGCTGTGTTTTGTGAGGGCTGGCTTGCTCTTCTTTAAATGAAAATTTTAATTTTATTTTAATAGGAGTAATTGGAGCAGATGTGAAAGGACATAACCTTCCATGTGAAAACCAGCCAATTACATCCCGACTTGCTATGATCTGTGGAACATCTTCATGCCACATGGGGGTAGGTTGTATGTGCAGTGCTGATTTGTACAGATAATAGTAACTAATGTTTTCCAAGGCAAAAGTGACCTTTGTGCTTCTCACCCTTTTCCTTTTTCCTTGAATTTTTTTCTGGTAACTCTATCTTTGCCTTTGGATATTAATTATATATTACCATGCATTTGCTTTTAAGCAAGAGCTTTAATAGTAGCAGAAATCAATACTGAAAAATTACATGGAAAGTAAAACCCATGATGCTAGAGTGGCTTAAAGAACAGCCTGAAACCTGATCCAGACTCTGAGCTTGAGTTATCCATGACAAGCCTGTCACTAATGTGTTACAGAATATTGTCTTTGGAGAAGGAGTGCATGTCTTCAGTCACAGCCCTTCTCCCCCACCTCTCCACTTAATCAGTATAAATCCTTCTACCTCTGAAAGTTGCCATGATGAATAGAATTATGATGCATATCGTGACTAAAAAGAAAGAAAAAACCTGATAAGCAATTTTCCCTTTGCTAATTTTTCTCAGTGAATTAATACAGAAGCTTTTTCTGAGATTGCAATTAAAATTTAGTGTCTACTTTTTTAAATTTATAACTTTTAAAAAAACGTATGAGTCTGAAAGCATTCCATTAAGAGAAGTATCCTTTCTGACACATTTTTTTAAATTTAAAACTCATTTTGGTCTTAGATTTAGACTGATTATAATTTGGATTTTTCTTAAGTGAGCAAACGGCAATGGGATTGCTAGAGGTTTTTAGAGACTGCCAACATGCTTCATTGACAGATCTCCAGTAGTGAAAAAGAATGGAAGCTGATAATAAAATGCAAGGCTTAGAAGTAAGTTGTCTTTGTAGTGACAGCATGAGTACATGGTGATCTTGAGCATTACTAAGTGGTGATCCCATCACATGGATTGCAGTTCACCAAAGCATTTAAGCACATGATTGAATTTAAAGCTGTGAATAATCCCAGTATTGTGAAACAGAACATTTAAGAAGAGCTTATATCCTGTAGACCAATTGAAATACACGTGGGTTCCATCCTCCACATGAATTTCAAACCTCACACTCCACCACTCTTTAGCTTACTGTCTCTGAAAATTACCTTGGTATCTCTCTGTCTGTTGTGGTGCAGGTGGGGCACCCTGCAAATACCAGCTCCAGGGGGAGAAGCCAACCTTCAAACCTCCCATGAACTCCTCCTGACCTCTTTCATTTAGCTGAGTTAGTTGAAATTGTTAAAATGAGGTAGGTTAATAGATACAATACTGGACCAAAATAAGCTGAGGAGCACTTGGATAGTTTCCCCAAAAGGTCTAAGGGCAACGTTGAACAGTTGGAAGTGGGCCAGCTGGCTCTAACTGTGTCTGTTAGTATAGTAGCCCTAGAGGAGGAGATGTGTGTGGTTATTAATTAGTATTTAGTACATATATATTGGTAAGTTCTATATGTAGACCCAGTTCCCTACTATAGTTAGTCTTGCTTCCCAAACTAGAGCATGGCTTATCAGTATAAACACTTTGAAAGCATTTTTTTTGTGTGCATGCTCCACCACCATGAAAAACGGAGCTCCATTAAATATGCTAATGTAACAAGAGTGACATGATGAAGTCCATGTCACTGTTAATCAATGTTCTGCCATTAAAGCAACCCCAAAGTCATACACAGACTCCACTCCATAGACAAGGTAGAACCTTTTAAGGCTCTTAATCACTTGAATGCAAACTTGGGAATTGATGCTTGTGCAGTTTTTGGCTAGACTGAAGCAGATTTTTATTTAAATGTAACTACTCAGCGTTTTATAATCATTTCCTTAACTGCCTGCCTTCACTCATCTCTTCAGAGGTATAACAGTCTTTACCCAGCAGACAATAAGCAAATTCTGAACTTCTCTGTATTTAATCTGTGCAAGGACTTTGTTTTACCATTCTTTTATCTTTTACCTGTATAAGCTTCGTGAAATGAATGTAGAGCACACAGAGCCTTCAGTTGTATGTGTTTTAATGAGACCTGTATGCAGCTGCATTTGGCTGAAATTAACTGTTCCTTTTTTTAATTAGGACTATAAAATGAAAGTATATGATACTTGTGTTTTGATAGAAATATATATTTTTTTTTTCTCTCTGTGTGCACCGAGGGACCCTCAGGGCTACAGAGATTAATCATCGAGTTTAATTTAATGCAGTGGGAGAGAGACCTGTGTGGTCAGGCGGGCATTAAAAAGTGCCTTTGATCTGCCTCAGGTGCACTGAGCCCCAGTGAGCCAGCAACAATAATACCTTTGTGAGATGATCAGAGACCAGAGAGGGAGAAAATGGCCTGTGTGGAAACTCAAGGCCGTCCTTTGTTGTGGTTCTGGCAAACGAAAGAGCCAACTGTCAGGAGAAATTCAGAAAACAGAAAGCAGGGTGAAAGTACTCTTGGATTGCTTTCAAGGGATCGTAACAGGAAACTTTTCAAAATCATCTGTTATGCCTTTCTCTCCCTCCCCCCACCATCCTTCTTTTGGTGAGGGCAGGGGTACTACTGCTGGTGTCTGTGTGTTGGTACAGTATTTCCATTCTCTAGACTGAATACTTCATGAGTCATGGGAACAGGTATTTCTTGAACACTTGAAGAGAAACTGCTCCATGACCCAGTTTTCATTACCTCAAGGACTAGAGAGATCTTGAACAAAAGACTTTGCTAATCATGCCTTTGATATTTTAGAAAGTACAAATGTGGAACCTAATTTTACTCATGGCTATAATGGTTTAATTTGTGGTAGAACTGCCATTTTTAAGGGAGGATAGGCTTTTGGAATTAACCACTGACAGTTTGGGGTAATCAAACACACACCCAAAGCATTTTGTGTTTCTGTTGAGATACTTGCCTAACTCCTGGAAGATGCAAAAAGCATGTTGTAATTAGGTTACTGATCTAAGTCCAAGTTCAGTAGTTGCTGAAAGTCACTGCCACCTCAGGGCTCATCCATTATCCATGAGGGGAAAGAAGAGAAAAGATTTTCTAAATATTTTTGGACAGTTATTCCTTTTACATGATTCTCTGCTGCCTCTTTTGCCCTAGCAAAGGTCATTGGCAGAATTTGCATTTATATTCTGAAATAAGCTGTCCTTTTACTTGTAAAGGATTGGTCCTTAGTTTAGGGCTGGGATTCATTTGTTGCAGCTTTGATCTGTCTGTGCAGGGTAGGTATTCCTTTCAAGTGAGTGATACTCAGGGGCTGGCTTTTCTGAGTGGGCTGCTGCGTGTCATCAGTTGTAGATGGGGTCTCTAAGCTCCAGCACCCATAATTAGTTATGGAAGTTTTAGAAGACTTTCCTCTGTAGCCATGGTGACTACACAAAATGTGTAAGTCATTTTTCACTGTAAAATAGCAGCAGGTTTGAGGCATTGAAATAGGAGCTTGCATGTTATTCCTAACTAGTAGTTTGCATGGGTCTAACAGACATGCCCCAACTTCTGGGAGTAAGGTAACTGGTTTCCCAAAAAGCCTTTCTTCCTGCCAGTGGCTTACTAATGTCATGGGATACTTTAAAGGTTTAAAAAATCCCTTGTTTTCTTCTGAACCTTTCTGTGATCAGAGGGTTTTCAGATACAGATATCTGTATTACCTTGTCTCAGTCCTGAACACGAGCATCCTTGCCCCTTTGCAGATGTGTAAAATCACCAAGACCTGAGTTAACTTTCAGGTGCCAGTTAGCAAACACCAAACCAGTAATTGGAATGAACAGTGTGATAAAGTACTTGTACACAGAAATATCCTGATATTCCTAGAAGCAAGTGATACAACAGTACTGCTGCTTGTTTATGTTAGATAAAGCTTGCAGTTTCCATACCTGATACTAGCAGAGCACTCTACTTGTGGGAACTAAATTAACATAAATAAACATTTTTTATTCTTTTTTTTTTTCCCCATCAAAGTAAAATATTTTATTAGACTGTAAGGTTTTTGTCAGAGACTCTACAGGTTTGAGTAAACATATGTGACACCCACCAGCCTGGGAGCAGACTGGGACTGGTTTTTGGTAGCCTGAGGTTGTGAAAGGAATTCAGAGTACTTTAAAATGGTAAGCAGAAATAAATACTAGTTCTGGAGTGGGAAAATTGAGAGTGCTGAACGTTACAGAGTCAGTAGGGCACAGTGCCTCTTCTGCCAGGATGGAAATCTATGGAGGACAAAGAAAATGTGCATGCAGAGCTGCAAGGTGCAGAAATGTTGAAGCCCATGATCTGAGACAGCAGGGATCTTCTTTCGTGACACTGTATATTTATATTCTCTTCTGTTGTCTGCAGTGTTTATGCATATTGAATAAGATAAAATTCATAAAAATAAAGTTCATAAAATGTGCTTTGCACTTGTCCCAGAACAGTTGTTCCATTATGAAAATACTTGCCATTCTTGCTCTAACACCTTCTTGGATTCACAGCTGAAGCAAGTAGCCAGGGCACCTTTAATGGGAACATTGTCTGGCCTGATTTCAGCTTACTGAGGCAGGGGGGTAAGTGGGGGGCGTGGGGGGTGTGCGTCCAAATTTGCTGGGATTTTGAGTCCCAAATAGACAAGGTTTGTGGTCCTTCCTATCCAGAGTCTCTGTTATTTTGTTTTTGTTCTTCTGTCTGGTGGTGTCATCTGTGCAGTTCTGTAACCATTCCTCCTTCTTTATCAGCTGTCTGTAATCAAATCACTTTCTTTGTTTTTGTTTTGGTTTTTTTTGTTTTTTTTAATAGGATTGTCAGGGAATCTTTTCAGGTTTAGGTGGAGTCTTGTCTTTTGCATGTGTTCTTGTTACTTCTATGACTCTTGTCATTAGGAACTGACTCACCTGGCTTGGTGCACAATTCTTTTTTCCCTGGGTCATAATGTGTATGTGGTTGGAAGCTTATAATTTAGTAATTTTTTAAACTGGAGAGGCACAAGTAATTTATCTTCTCTCTGTTAAGATTTATTGCATGATCTGAAAGACAGAGCTTGAGCAGCTACATGAACAGCAAAAATGGGCAGATACTACACTGTCCTTGGATTTACTATGGCTTACTTCAGGAAGAGTATCCCTTACTCTCTTGGTAAAACCTGATTATTCTTTGCTTGTTTGCTGCTAAAGGAACTTCAGCCCAATTTGCTTATTCTAAATTTGTTCATATGATTCTGATGATGACTGGCAAACACAATAGAGCTTCTTTGCTCCACAATATCTGCCCAGGCTGCCAGCTTTGTTCACACAAATAAAGTGTAAAGCACGTTTCCACCCCCAAAGCATGCACAGTACGTGTCCTTTGCAGTACATCCTTGAGTGGAGACTGCAGAGACACTGCTGGCTCAAAGTGTTCTCATAGCCTGATCTCTGTAATCTCGGTGGGAGCCAGACCAGCAAGTGGATTCAGTATATTTTGGCTCTGATACGAGAGTCTCCTCTTCAGAACGTGCCACGTTGTTAAAGCAGCAGACTTTGGAGTAATTACTACGCAGGGACTCTTCAGCTGCTTGAAATCATCTGTAATAAGGGAAAAACTTGCAGGGACTGAATAGGCTGGTACTTGCCTTGCCAGCTCTGTTTCACCCAGTGGGGTGGCACCAAGTAATGTGTTTGTGGCGGGGGAGGTGAAGGGTGGTGTGTGGTGCTTCAGCCTCTCACCCTTTGCTCCCTGCTGCATGTGCATCCCCGATGTGGGGCTCTGAGGGGACAGGGCCAGAAGGCCAGGGCAAGGCAGCTGAGTGCCAGCTGGCTGGGACCCAGGCTTTAGAAGAGGCAGCAATTTGTCCTTCTCCTGACCAGGGGAAAGGGGCTGGCTTTTGGAGAGTCAGGAGAGCGGGAAGCAGCAGGAGGAATGCAGTAGGAAGAAGATAAAAAACTAAAGCAAACCTGTTGAAACTTGGGGAGCCCAGACAAGTTTTTGAAGTTCTATGTGTGAGCTGTATGAAACTGATAAGCTTCTGCCCTCTTGCTTTTTAAAACATTCTTCTCTTTTCTAAGGCCTGTTCTGCACATGAGTCACAGAGCTAGTGTCTTTCAAATGGGAGAAATAAATTATTATCACAGGAACCTCTCCTTGCTCTGTCCTCGTTCAGTTCAGTTCAGTTCAGCTGGCTTATATATTGCATTTGGCAGCAGTCACAGTGCTGACTTCTCAGCTAATGAAGACGTTTTACATTAGGGGAGGGCTGCATGAAATGAAAACCACATTTACTTCAGGACTGTTGTTACAGGTTGCCCGGTCTAAGTGTACACAGATTTAGGCTTCTGAGGAAAAGGTCACAGAGCCTGTTCAGGTGCCTTTTCAGCTTACAGCCTTAGAAGGGTTACATATCCAGAAAATATTTTCTTCTACTTGTCCCTCAAAGAAGTCCTCCACACCCTTTTTTAATGAGACTGTCTCGTTCCATATTCTAGCATCCTTGGCTTGAAAAAGAAACAAACAAAACTGTAATATCCCCTTTGCTGGCATTAATTTGACATTGCTTTGTGGGCAGCGTTTTATTTTTAAATGGTGAGAAGCAGAATTTTTCTGCTAGCAGGGTATATATTGTTGCTTTTCTGATCTCCTTATTATATTAATAAAAACTAGGAAGACTTCAGTAGTGGTGGGAGATCATGTGCAGGCAGCCTCCAAAACCCAAAGCACTCACTTGCAGAACTAGTAAACTGCAAAGCTTAAGATCTTGAAATGTAAATAGGAAGTTGGAGAGTTTACTTTAGAGCTAGCAGTGGTGAGTCTGTATAATGTTTATTTCTGCTTGCCTCCCAGCCTTTCCTAAAGCTTGGCAGAGATGAAAGGGAGGCTTTCTCTGTAAGTGAGTTATTAAAAGTTTCTGTTGTGAGCAAGATTCCTTTGTTCCTGGCCTGACATAATTCAAAGCTCAGGTATGCCTTGGTGACTGGGAGAATGGGTCACTTCTGCTTAGTGTGTGTCTGTCAAGAGATGTCCAGTTTTCACACTCCGTCCCTTTTCTGGTCATCAGCCTGGTCAGGGGAATGCAGCTGAAAGCAGTGCAATCTCTGCCATATGTAAACTAGATAATGGTTCCAGAAAACTGTACAGTCAACACTCCTTCCCTTTTGTGAACAGATCATTTGAGTTCAAAGACTCAAAGAATAGATATGGACAGAGCAAATGCTTTGAAAATATTCTGCTTGGAGACTATCTGAAGGCTGATGTTCCAGAGACATCTCGCTGACACCAGTGAAAACACTTGCTTTGAAAATTCCAACAGAGGCAGTGATTTCCATGCTGCAGTTAACTGCAGACTACCCTGTGTGACACGGAGCTTTGTCTTAAGATGTCAGATTTAGAATACTGAGCCTTTCTGAAGTGTTTTCTCCTCTCAGCTTTTGTTTAGTGTTGCTGGTTTGCTGTATGGTTCTGTCAGATTGTTCCCTTTCCTTAGTTCAGCCACGTGTAGTATCTCTGCAGCCAGAGAGCCTTCTAATGAAAACTGTGATGTGTGCATGTGTGCTGGGTGTTAGAGACCCTATGGTCCAAGATGGTATAGATAAAATGGTATTTCTAAGTATCTTTTCACTTTTCTTAAGATCAACAAATCCCCAAGTCAGGCAAAATTCATCCGTATTTTGACAGTAGGCCTCTTAATAGGGCTTTTTTTCTCCATTTCCCTTTTTATTCAGCAATGAGTAGTTCTTCATCTCAGTTCCCTGTTGCAGCTCCAGCTGCAGGTAGATCTTAGATGAGGCAAATTTTATTAGGGAGAAAGTAACTCTCTTCTCATACACTCATTCTGGAAGCAAAAGGAGAAGCATTAAGTGCTGCTTTTGTCCCAGTGTCAGATGGGAATCACAGTTCATGCTGAGCATGCTGTTCAGAACTGTGGGTGAAGGCCTGGTGTCCTCTCAGTGTTTATTCTGTCCTTGGGAGTTTGTCTCAGTAAGTAAGCCTGGAATAAACACCAGTAAGGTTCTCAGGATTTACCCATTTATTTATTCAAATGTTTAGGATAGGTTTAAAGTAGTCTGGGATATATAATGTAAATCTGCTTCCAGTAAGTCAGGGATATTGCAGAATAAGATTTATTCTACCTGTAAGTATGACACTATTGTTGCTAGTGGTCTTTCACTAATAGAGAAGGAATACTTACATAATGGTGAAAAATGAAAATAAATCTCTAATTATGCAATAAATAAATGAGAAAGGCTTTGAGGTACATGGGATGTACATCCATAAAGAAAGCAGAGCTCATGTGAAAAGATGTTTCTTCTTGGTACTTCCCATTGATTGCAGTAAGAACTGAAGGTTTTGAACAATAATTTTCCCCCATAGTGATAAGTTAAGGAATAATACCTGTATGTAAAAAAGCCCTTGAGTTTCCTGTTCAAATGCCACATCTGAGATTCTTTTCCCACCCTTGCCTTGAATTTCTTTCACACCAGCTCCTAAGCTCCAGGTTCTTTAGAACTGTCAACATCTGATACAACAAGTTGACTGGACTGGGGTTATCAAGACTTGAGCTACTCAGTCTGTGCATTAGAGATAACTATGAAAATACTTCTCAAGAGAAGAAAGGTATCTTACAATACAGCCTCCAGGAAGGTGTATGAGACAGGATAGTTCTTATCTACCTACAAGTCACAATTCTGCCATCAACTCTTTGGGACAAATGTTAGAAGCCTCTTATGGAGACCCTGTGCTGGCCCAGCATGCCACACAGCTGTTTGCTAGCCACAGTGACAAGGACTGGCCTGCCTTGGGCTACACAGAGTTTGCCTGGGAGGCTTGGTGGGGTTTTCTTCAGTATCATTTGGAAGTGGAGTTGTTTTTTCATCTGGTGAGGTGCAGCATCCACCAGAATTAGTAGCACAGCTGTTACATGTGCACAGTGCCTAACTTTTCAGGTTGGGATAACGTCTCACAAGTCTCCTAAAATAAGAGAGTGCTGCAAGTGGTATGTGGGGTTTGTTTCTTTAGGAACCGGAGTGGAGGTTGAAGGGCTGTGATCTTAAGGGATAATTCCAAGACACTTAAAAAACTCCAGTTTTCTTGTAAAAGATTTACACTGATCCACAAGTCAGCATTATAGTAAATTTCTTTTCTAATGCACAAATTTAGCTTTTTATTGAGAGTGCTAATGAAAAATGTGTCTTGTTTGCCATCTCAGTCACTTTTGAAGACTTAGTCTCTTGTGTTGGTTGGAATTAAAAACAGAAATTGGCTTGTACCTCAACTCACTGGAGGTTGGGAGGACATTCCAGGGAAGAATTATTGTATGTTTGTCCCATTCCTATGCTCTTCCCTAAACCATTTGTTACAGGACACTGTTAACAACAGGTTAGCAGGCTATATGGATCTTTGGTTTGACTTTTTGACTTTGTATTTTTTTTTAAACATTAAGACGAGTTAGTTAATGTTGTGATGAGCTTTCAGAAATTTAATTTACCAGAGCATAAAATTGTAGTGTTATAAAGTGCACACTTAAAATGGCCTGCAGTTAAGTTGTCTGCACTGGAATATTTATAATCCTCACATAAACAGGCGTTTTGTGACAGTCAGTATCTATCATTGAAAGAAAAGTAAAAATAAATGGGTGATATAAATTGTTCTAGCTCATTTAAGGCCCTATATCCCCAGTGAGCTATTGTTAATTGTTATGAGAGGCACAGAAGTAACTGCTGTGAGTCATGGGGCAGCATTGCTTTAGAAGGGTACATAATAGTGTTTCAGCAGAGGACACAAGTAGAAGCCATAACTGTGTAACCAGACAACCTTTCAGTCCATTTATCAAAACGCTTTTAGTTCCCATTTCAAGGAAGGCGACACAGTAAATATGAGGGGGGGAAAAAGGAAAAAAAGTTAATCTGTATATCTGTATCCAGACATTTCACTAAATAAAACAATAAAATAAATCAATGCAGAACTGCTTGGGCTCAAGTACTTAGCAAAAAGCTTCTTAATCCATCACAAATGTGGGCTTTTTTGTTTGGTTTGTTTGGGTTTTTTTTTTCTGTTTTAGATCTTGAAAACAGTTTACCAGATTAAAGGTCCAATTTATGTGAGAAACCTTGACCTTTGGAAATAAGAAGAAAATAATGATATGTGATGGGGTACTGTTGTATACTTTCCCAAGATGAAATAGAAAATATACTTAGTGTTAATGGACAGTGATAAAAAGCAGAGGTAAACATATGGACATTCAAGCTTGAAACAGTCAAAATTCATCTAGTTTAGAGGTTTTGTTTCAAAGCTGAGCCTTTGGTCAGGATCCCTGATAAGACATTTGGAGCTCTTGCATCTCGGATTTAGGCAGATGGGAATGGTGAACATTGAATGAGACTGGAATGATTACCATTAAATTCATTCTTATTGAATTTCCTCCAGAGCTGAAGCTCTCAAGTTGTCTCAGGCTTAGTTCCAAGTTTGCTCCCTGGAATAAACATAGATTAACCTCACACACAAGGAATAAAAACTTACAAAGGTGCAAATTTTCTTTTGAGGACACTAGTATTGTTTTTACTGTGTCTGGGGAGAGCAACCCCAGAGACAGTTCCTAGAGGTGGATGCTCTACTTAGACTTCCCTCTGCTCCCCTTGTGATCTCCTGGAGACCTATCTCATACATGACTCAGAAATACCTAACTGTTCATCTGAAACTCTCTAGACCCTCCTGGCCTCTCATACTTCAGTGGTCAGGAGACTGCTGACAGACATTGTCAGCTCTCTGTAGATTTCGTAGGAGGCTGAGAAGTTTGTCTAGTCCAGAACAATGATTTTTGTATTTCCCTTCTCTAACTGTTTGGCTCACTAAGTGTGTACAGGTAGCATGGCAGGGTGATTACTGAATATTCCTGATACAGAAACCAATAAACCAAAGCTCCTCTTGGGCTTTGAAGTGGTAAACTTCCAACCACTCAAGCCCTGTTACTCACATCTTTTGCAAACAGCAGGCAAATCTCAGCAAACAATCGGAACGTGAGTTGAGGAACACAGCATTCAGATGTGGCCCTCTCTGGTTCAGTGGCCAGAGCACTCCTGGGCAGAGATAAGAAGAGGTGGCTGAGAGATGCATCACATCTCCTAACACTTCCTTGCACCTTGCATCATCTGCTTTTAAGCAGTGGGTCATGGAACACGTGTTTGGGATATCTCTTACCCTCCTCACAACTCCTTCATTATGGCATAGAGAGAGATAATGAGAATAAAGGTGGTAGGATGACTCTTAAACCTTTATCAGAAAGTACGTGGAGGACCAAGCTCTGTATGTACAGCTAGGAGAAGAGGTTTTTAATGGGAGGGATCTCCAGGGACATGGCTGGTAGCCTTGGGAGAGTGTGGTAGCTAAGTATCCTACACTGTTTGTACAAAAACCACTCTGGTTTTGTTCTGTCCTTGTGAGGAGAAAATTTATTAGAAAGTTTTAATGCAGCCCTAAATTCAGTGAGCCATACTCAAATTAATTACAGTTGAGTTTTCTTGCCCCGATGAGGTAGGCAATATGTATTGAAAATAAAATATACACTCACCCTATTCGATTTAATCATGCTTTGAATTTTCTTCTCTTTCTGTGTCTGTCTCTCTGTCTGTCATTTTACTAATATTTTCCTGTATTTTCCTGGATGAAAAGGAGATTTATAAAAGTACATTTTTTGGCAGAGAAGGGATATTTTATTATAATTTCACCATTTAGAAATATATTACAGTAAGGAAAACAAAATGAAGATAATTTTCCTTCTGATATAACTTACTTTTATTCCTGTTTTTGTCTTCTGCTTTTGAATTTGGAGTCTGAGTGCTAAGAGAGGAAGTCAAAAGCTTCCAAGATAGGTACTAGTTTTGTCCAGTATTTTCCCCTGAGAAAAATGGCAAGATTTTATAATATGAAAAATATTATTCTATTAAAAACAAAACACATTTCTCTGGCTTTGGTTCATATCTGAAGGCTGATACTAAGCTTCTTTCATAAGGTTATTATTTAAAAAAAAAAAAAAAGAGAGAGAAAATTTTAAACTGCTTTTTATGCTTTTTATATGATCAAGTAATAAGAGCATGGTCTGATGAAGAAATTAACTGTGTAATCTATAGTGTGTATTTGCACTATGTCAGCAGCTTTGCAGTAGCACTCCTGGCCCTGGTTTCCTGTGGAATGTGCAAGGTCTCTGGGATCTGTCACACGATACACCACAGGAAGATGATGAGTTGAGGTGGTTTTGCTGGGCAACTGGTTTTGCCCATAATAATTTGTGCATGTGGCTGTACCCTAAGATGCACTAATACCATACACACCATTGGCTGAAAGCTAATTTTCAGCCTACTGAAAAAAAACCTGAAACACCCACAGCCAGCTTGGATGAAGAGGCTGGACCTGCCTGCTATCTAACAAGTGGCTGCCATGTAGAGGGGTCCTGTTGCTCTGTTAAGGAGTACAAGGAGTTAGTAAAGCCCTGTAGCATCCTTTGTCAGCAGGTTTTCTCAGAAATGTAACTTCAAACTGGCTTCTGGTGGCTGACCTCCAGACAAGCTGCTTATACAAGCACAGCCTGTGACCTCTTGCATTCCCTGCTCTTGGCAAGAGCTTGGTCTATTGCATTTTAAAAGGTAAAAGAAAATACAGCTGAGTAAAACAGAGTTGGGTTTTTTGTTTGTTTTTTGGGGGTTTTTCGGGGTTGGGTTTTTTTTTTTGTTTGGTTTTTTGGTTGTAGTCAGTTTTAAGCAACATTTTAATTGATGTGTTAAACTGTTGGAAGAACAAAGATCCTCTGGCTAATGGGGGAAACTGTCAAAAACTGCCTTATAATTTTGGCTCATGGATTGGTTTTAAAGCAAGAAACATTTTAGTATGTGGTCATCCCCCTGAGTGAGGGGCACATTTAGTGAAATCTTGTCCAGTTCTGAGTTTTTGAAGTGTGCCTAAGGAGTTAGAGTGATGTTCTCAGAGACAAAGTGCTGACTGCAGAAGCTGTCTTTGAGAACTCTCTTGTTCCCTACTTTTAGGAAATTAAGTACATGAACATGGAGAAGGAGGCATATTCCCTCTTCTTCTGTATCCAAGTATCTACTGTCCTTCATTTGGAGAGGTTTCTTTGATTGTGCAGATATTTGCTGGCATTCCTCATCATTATACACACTAAAAAACTTGGGCCAACGTACTTCCTGATGTTAGGTGCCCAAGTCTACATTTGGATACATAAGCAGCTGGCTTTCACCTGAAATATTTTCAGAGATGAGGCAATCAGGTTGCCCTGAGAGTGTGGTTTCTTTACTGGGTATAAATCACATACGTTGTTTGGTCTGCAGTTTGTAGACCAGTTAATGTTTTATGGAAAATTTAGAAAATTAGAAATAGTTATGGATGCGTGTCATTCACATTTTGCTGCCTTTCTTGTAAGGGTTACTATTTGGAATAATATCTAACAGTCATCCCTAAGAATTCATCTGTGTCTCCTGCTTTTCGACTGTACTGAAAGTTTTGTCTGGAAAATAACTAGAAGCAGGGATTGAGCTGCAATGCTAGCTTAAATCTTCCTCAGAAATTTGAGATCCCAGCCTGCACTTTGATGCACACTCTCTGTATGTTTCTAATTCTGGTAATTTTTTATTTGAGTGTGTTACTGTGATTGTGATTGGTTTGTGTCATACAAGTTGGTGTTATTACCAAATACAGAATAAGCAGCAAAATCAAAAAGGTGTTGTGGGCATCATGCACTTGGAACCTTGCTGAGCTGCTGGACTGCAATGTGTTGGGCTCGTGCTCTCCATGTTACTTGCACTATCTTACAGTACAAAAATATTGCCAGATTACTTTAAACATTTTTGTTGCTGTTGCACAGCCTTGGTAGATGTAGTTGAACAGTTTTGTTTCTGTTTGATTAATTCTGTTAATTCATCTCAGAGTTTGGTACTGCTGTGACATGGATTGGCAAAAAAATGATGGAGCTGATGTTCAGCAAGTCATTTATGAAAGTGATTTCATCACATCAGCCAGAATTCTTCATAGTTCACCAGAATCATCTGTGCAGGGATATGTTCAGGCACAATCCTGAATCCAATTGCTGTATGATTCTGTTGCTCAAGCAAGGTCCATGCTTCTGGTGGGATAAAGTTAGCTCGGTGCAAAAATTTTTGTGGCCTTGTCTTAATATCATTTCGTGGCAGCTCTGTCACTGTGGATGGCCCAAGGGATGCCAACCTGTCACATGGAAAAGGGAACTATGTGACGTGCCACCACAAGCTATGCAGCTGCATAACAAACTGATGATGGCCAGGGGACATAAGCTTAAAATATAATAGAATAAATTACTGCTGGTATATGACCTGTAGGAATTGGAATATTCATGAATTTTAATTTCCTTTGTCTCCTGAAGTAAATTTCTTGGGTTCCAAGACCTTATTTTTCTTAAATTACTTGAGATCAGGCTAAAGCTTCAGTGCTGTTATGTGTTTAATATGTAATAACTGCTAATAATATACTTTAAGAAGTTGACTGTACTCCCTGTAGTCTTTCCCTAGAGAATTCCCTCTAATGTTATGGGAAGATTAGTTTTAAACCCCACCAGTGCTTGAGAAACAGTGCCAGGATGGCAATTTTTAGGGTAGGCATCAGTTCACTGTAAAAACAATCGTATGACCCAACTTCACCCATTTAATATATATGCCACCAGAAAGTGCTGTTATTAAATCATGCGTTCAGTAGCTATTACTGTGACCTAAGTTTGAACCAGAAACCTAGAAATGAAACATTCTTGGGTTTCCCTTTGAATTCTCTCCTTTTTTTATGAATCTCTTTCATTCTTTGTCAGAGAGTTGTGGTCGGGTAGCTATATGAGACCCATCTGTCAGCGGAAGCAAAATGATACAGTTTTCTTAAGACAGGATTTTATGCATCAGTGTAAAACCCCCTGTATCAGATGAATGTCAGCATTCTCAATCCACAGGCAGTCAGAAAGGTTTGAAAGTTAAAAGTCAGCAGAGAAGTTAATGAAAGTATTTGACTTGTCGTTGATCAAAGTCCAGAACTGTAAAGAGCTTTTATTAGTTGGTGACTGACACGGTGCTTTTCCTTGTTTCTTTCCCTACTCTCCATTAATATCTTAGATCTTTTTTCATACCTGCCTTAGCCTGACAAAAGCAGCTGTTACTCTGAATTTCTGGCTATGGAAGCTGATAAGTGAGGTGATTTTTAAACAAATTATCTGACCTAGCTTCTCATTAGCAAATGATTACTCCAAAAATGTTGTGACAGTGGAATGAAGGCTTAATTTTGCTTTCATGTAAGGGAATGCAAGTCAAGAATTGTTCTACTCAAATTTGATTTGCTCTTTTGTATGCTGCAAGTAAATCGAGTGTCTGAGAGTGATATTAGAATTCTTTCAGATATCTGAGGCCCAGTATTGGGAAGCAGAAAGGAAAATGGGAAAAAAAGAATATATAGCAGTGTATCCCATGAATATAGAGATATACTTTTCAGATATTAGCCAAATTCTCCAATACTGTTATTGGAAAGAAATTGTGTAAGTCCCCACCAGCAACAGATGGCATCAACTAAGAAAGAAAATTCTGCTGAAACTTACGCTTCCATAAAATTACTCTCATCAGTGAGGCCTGGTTTATTTTATCTTATCTCTGGTTGCTGTAACATTTATATAAAACTGAGGTGGAAACACAAGCGTGTACTGGATCATTATGGCTATTCTAGATGGGCTGTAAGTTAGCCTGCAAGTGGTAAATAGTACTTTTTGTTTACATAGACTTGTACAATAGAGGTGGATTTTTTTCTTGCCTGTTGTTGTTTTAAAGGGAGAGGCAAGTGGGAAGGGCTAATCTAAATTAAATACATTACAGGTCTCATATTAGTGCCATTTAAGCAGATCCTTTGGTAGTTTAGATTAGTTCTATTTAGCATTATATTTTTGAAAGAGAGTTTGCCTTTCTCTGCGCTGCCAGATGTGCTGCTGATACCTTCTGATCTTAAATAGTTTGACATGGATTTTCCTAGCACACGCCAGGGTTGAAATCTGGTCTGTAATTCATCCAAATGATCTATTCATAACAAATAGTGCCTTCTGGCAGTTGCACCACAGCTGAATATTGTTAAATTGAATTCATCATTTCATTTGTTTCTGATTGCTCTATAATGTTTACATATCTTACATATTAGTATGATCTTTTATAAGGCACACACTGAGATTAAATCCTCCCAAATAGAACTTTTTTTCCCTTTCTTCTCCCTTTCAGAACATGTTAAACTCTTTTTCCCATTAAATGAGCAGGAATTTTGGAACTGCTTAATGCTCATCTCGCCTGAAATGGTGGACTGAGCAAGTAGGAGTGGTGTGTTGTGGGGACATAAAAGGTGACACTTTCCTGCACGAAAGTATTCTTCCCCATCCATAGGTGAGGTGGGATTGCTTGTCCAAGTGTCAGACTACAGTAAGGAATCATTGCCAGGAATGAGGGCTGTAGTCTCCATGTGAACATTTTCCACTAAAATATTTCTTTAGCTGTGGCTTGTGACTCAAACTGTGCACAGGTTCCAGTTCTTCTCCTGTCTTCAAATTCCTGCTGCAATAACTGTTGTGCAGAGATCATTCTCATGTGTAACACAGGATATCCTCTTTGTGTTTCAATTTCAGTGTGTGTGAAAAACAACAAACGTGACTATGCCTCACAACAGGAGTGTGTTACAGGAGGAATTTAAGCTAAATAGAAGGCAGAAAACCTGAGGCTTGCTTTGAATCCATATTTTAACTTTCAAAGAAGGATGACATCTCTTATTTGCTTTAAAAATAAAAATCAATTGCCCATAAATCTAAAACAGATGTTGTTTTTCCACTAAAAAGATTAAGGATTTTCTTAAGCTCATTAAAAGAAAAAAAATAATGAAACCACATTGATCCTCCTATATCATCATAAGAATGTCTGAAGGCAATAGCTATGAAAAGGACATGGTATTAGTGTAACAAAAATAGCTCCGGGTCTGGCAAATCCTGCTTATCTTCTGGGTTCTGTGGCAAACTTTGCACTATTTGCACTCCAACCTTACCCTTCTGTGTAGTCATGTGTTTTAGTGAGGCTGGGTGGTATGTATACTCAAAGAGAATTTGGACTTTTTATTACGAAAATACAAAATGCCAGCTGCGGCATGGCTTGAAAAACTTCAGCATTGGCCAAATTATTTCAAGGAGGGGAAATGGAAACCATTTGCTATTTCTTATGCATATATGTGGGGAAGAATGTTCACCCTGTGTATTCTCAAAGATTGTGTGTCTGTTTTGGGCTGTATGTTATGTCTCAATTTTCTCACCTTCCACATGCATCAAAATCCAGAGTTTGCAAAAGGTGAATTTGAGTGGAAGGAGGAAATAGGAAATCTCATGATGCCATATGTGACACCAGTAAAGCCCATCTTGACAGCCAATGTCCTTCAGTTAAAAGTTTCCACAGCAGAAAAAAATGCTAACCTAGTACCCCACTGCCTGTGCTCATCAGTGTGGTGCTACACAACTCTCTGTTTGCTCTGTTTATGTGTTGAAAGTTTGCTGGAATGTGTACAGACAGCACCTCAGTAGTAAGATGATAGGAAAGTCTCAGTGTAATTTGAGAAGAGCCAGCACAGAAATACCCTGTCCTGGCAAATTCCTGCAGATGTCCAAAATGCTAGTCCAGAAGTACTGGTTTCAGAGAGAGTTCATATTTAATAGAGCTAAACCTTTTTAGTGTTTATAGTTTATAGTTTTAGTTATAGGACAGTTTGGTAAGTTGTGGACTAAAGACAGAAGATTTTTCTAGTGTTTTTTGTTTGTTTGTTTTGTTTAACTACATTGTCCTTCTCAGTGCTCAGAAATTACTGAGACTTCACAAAGCATCATAGTACCTATCCTTAGACTATTTGATTTCTTCAGACTACATAGCAGTTGGATTTTAAGCTTGATGCATCTGGCATAGCTGGATTCTTCCTTCAGAAATCACAGTAGAGTACAGAATTCTGCAAAGCTGACTGCATTGAAAATATTTTCACATGAGGCTTGAAAAACCCAGGCCCTTTCTGCCCTAAATGTTCCCTCCCCCCTGTAGAAACACACGTGTTGTCCACAGACACAGAGTGGGACTGAGACAAGGATGCTTGGGTTCTTGGCATGCTTCCATCACTGGTTCAGAGCAGATACTAACCAGGAATTTTGACCTTTTGCTGTGTTCTCGGTAAAGTTGGTGATGTGGAATTGGTCTAAGAATCAGCTTATTTTAGGATTTGCTTTCTGTTGCACTTCATTTTGTTACTGAAATCAGAAAAAAAAGGCTTACTCCATAGAGGTGTTGAAAACTCAAAGCTTTATTAATTTGTAGTTTTAAGAGAAAACAAAACAAAACCAAATGGCTTTGCAATGTTTTTGACGTAGCCTCGTCCACTTGGAGTCATAAATGCCTTTTTAAATTTGGTGGAGCTATTCTTGCCCTTTAATGGGTTCAGCCAGCCAAAATCTTACGCAGACACACAGACACATGTGCACACATACATCTTGAGTGGAAGTCAGAGCATTGGAGCTGATAGGGGACAACTGAGAAGGATTCTTGTGTTTGCTAGACATGTTCCTAAGAGAAATCAGGGTTGCTTGAAGCTGTAGTGATGTCTTTTGAGAAACCAGTTTTTGTTGTTTTGTTTTCTTACTTAACTTCATGACAAGAATCAGCTGTAATGCAAGTTTATGGCTTGTGCAGACTATTGTTTGTGCAGAACCCTCCCTGCTGGTGTATTTACTAAACATGTGTGATGCACAACTGCCAGTAAACTGCATCCTGGAGCATATTCCCTAGCTGCTAACATAAACTGCCTTAAAAGTTTGGCCTGTTGAAATATAGGGAGACCGTGAATCAAGTTTAACAGGAAGAGGCCTGAATTCTAAATTATGCTTTCTCAAAACTATTTTGATGTGAATATGGGTGTTATTGGAATCAATAGCAAACCTCAAGCATTCTTTACTAGGTATAGATTTTGCTAAAAAACATCATTCCATTGACTAGGACCTTATTTTTTGCTGTTCCAGCATTGCAAACATTGCCTTACGTACTAGACTTGATTGTGTACCTCTTTATGCCTTCTTTCTGGACCAGAAAGGAAGTCTAGAAAGTCTATCAAGGCTATTGAAAGTGGAACAGCTTTACAAGAGGAAGGAAAATGCCCTCCACCCTTAAAAAGTAGTAATTTGCATCTTCTGAAGCAGAAAAAGGAAATGAACCAGTGTCTCCCACATCCTGAGTGGTCTAACCACTGAAATATTGCACAGGAGCAGAGCAGCACTGTATGTATGTATATTTGTATGCAAGTGGTAGACTACAGTTCTCTTCAGTTTCTGAAAGGTGGTGCTTTAATATCTGCCTTGATGAATGGGTTTACTGATGTGAAGGAAGGAGTGGTGTGTGCACAGCTAAGCTGAAATAAGGGGCAGAATTTAATGTTTTTGCAGGCAAATGTTTCCTGTTGATTAACACAAATCCCCTCTGGCCCAACCCCGGTTTGCAGCTTCTGCCTGAGGCTCTTCACTCCCCTGACAGTGCTTTGAGAGCACTGGAGCTTGGGGTTCCACTGCAAGCCTCAGGAGTTGGTGGCAGATCTCAGGGACCTCACTGTCCTCTGTCATCAGGATTCCCTCTTAATTCTTAAGTCTGAACACATACAGGACAAGTGCTCCATAAGCACTGGTTGCTGACTACATTGGCTGCATTTTCTGATGAGAGTAAAGCAGAGTGTTGTATCCAGCTCTCCTTTTCTGTTGCTTTTCCAGGTCAGTGAATCACCCATTTTTGTGCCTGGTGTTTGGGGACCTTATTTCTCTGCAATGATTCCTGGATTGTGGTTGAATGAGGGAGGTCAAAGTGCTACAGGAAGACTGGTAAGTGTTTGGAGACACAGAATCCACGATGGGAAGACTGCCATAACTGTTGTCATTTGGGGTAGCATCACTGTCAGTTCAGCCAAAACACCTCCTTAGGATCATAGCAGGTAATACACTGCTGAAAGCAATAAGCAATTAGTTGATTGTTGTGTCATTTACAAATTGTTCATGTGTAGGCTGATAGGAGATTATATATGAGGCAGAGCACTAAGGGCATGTCTTCCATTTATGATGATGGTGATGATTGTTCTTATTGTTTTACAGGCAACTAGGCTTTCAGTCTTTTCTTTAGCAGGAGGCTGAGATAGACTTTGAGATAAAGAAAATGATACATATTGTGTTATGTAGAACATTTCTACTTATTGATGGGCATAAATGAAAGATGTGTTGTGTGGAGATAACACTAATATATTAACATGTTATCCTGTCTAGATAGATACTCCATAAATTGTCACCTCAGTTCTTTCTTTGAGTGCAGAGAGTTGAACTATATTAGGTTAAAGTGTCAATAAAAGTTAAAACGAGGCTGGATTCTCTAAAAATGAATTTTCTTGGCTACAGGAAGGCAGTCAGAACTAAAACTCTGGTTTCAAATGTAAAGAAAAGCTGTGTGTATAAAGCACTATTTAGGCTTGAGTCCCAGAGTGTCAGCAAGACCTTAGTGGCTGCTCAACCCTGGAATCTTCTAAAGCTTCCTGTGTGCCTTCCTGCTCAGTCCATAGAAATACTGACTGTCCTTAGGGGTGAGGTGCTGAGCTCCTCATGAGAAACTCCAGGAGGTGGGCCTAGTCCAGTGGGTACCCTCTGGAAGCTCCCAAAACCTACAGGTGGGTTTGGTCTTTCACAGATTGCAGGTGTAGTAACTATGTTACTCAAAACTCTTATTTGTCTATTAGATGGGCTTTTGTACTGGATTTTCAAAATTCATAGGATGATATTGCACAACAGAGAAAAAGGATGGCATGAGATCGTTACAAAGTATAAAATAAAGAATAGCAGAAAAGGGTTTCTAAATGCAACCCTCACATGGCCGTATCATGAATTCAGGGCATCAAAATGTCCAGCTTCATGATTTCTGGAAAATGTTTGCCTGAAGTATTTTCATAGAACATAAGCATATGTGATGCTTATTTGTAGATTTATGTCTGAATTCACAAGCTCCTCCTCTGTTCTAAAGAGATTGTTCATCACTGCACCATTCAGGCCTGAGCTTTGTTGCTAAGGCACACATGTGTTTGAGTTTTGTTTTTGATGCAAATCTCAGAAGGAACAGCTACAGGTTCTTTTCCTTGCTATGTTCAGATATGTATGCTTCACTACCTATTCTCCTACACTGCTTAAGGACTAGACTCAAGCTGCTGAAAGTTAAAAACCTAAAGTGGTTTGCTGGCATTAGGTACTGCAAAATTTATTCAGTGCTCTTGTTTAGCTCTAGTTTTGCCTCCTTAGGTTTTACTGTCAGGTGTGATGGGATATTATCAAGAGACCACAAAATCTGATGAATTATTGTATTTAAAGTCCATGTTATTCTACCTGATACTTTGTTTTGTGAATTATGGTAGCCACTATGAAGTGAAAGGACCAGATGATTTATACTTCTAGTATGGAAAGAGCCTATATTGATCTTTTTTTATAACAATAATTGCTTGCCAGGCTATACATTTTGTTTCCTGCAATGAACATGCGGAGCACCTATCAGGATGACAGCACACCTTGAGTTCCATGAGAACACTGTGATATAGAAAGGTGTGAGGATTTGGACCAAGAAGGTGCTCCTGGTAGAATTCCAGTGAGGGAATGCATGCAAGAGAATGGGAGAGACTAGAGGATGTGGACTCAGGTAGTGTTGAACAGGAACAAAGTCATCTTTTAAGCTTGCTCTTTTAACTGTGTGCTTAGCATTTTGTCTAGTTTTGGTGCAATGTTGGGTTTTTGTGTTTTGTTTATTTGTTTGTTTTTTTCTTACTGATTTAAAGACAAATCCTGAAGCCTGTAATGCCAGTGGGACGTTTGCCAACGGCTTCACTAGGACTTAACACCTCACGAGTAGTTTAGAAGCTCTTGTCTCTTCAAAGTTGTGACAGTGCATTACCTGTTTCTAGGACTAAAATTTTAAGATGTAATAGTTAATAAAATGTTGCTTTCCTCTTTTTCAGATAGATCACGTGGTCCGAGGCCATGTCGCCTTCCCAGAATTACAGTCAAAAGCTGCAGCCAGGTCACTGTTCTTATTTCTTTATCACATAACTGCCTTACAAACTGATTACACTGCTGTATCCTTATCCTGAAATGGGAATTAACAGTCTGATAGTGAGTTGGAAGTATTCACAAAGTCTTGTCAGGTGATGGCCAAAGGTGAAAGCTTCAAACTCCATGCAGATACCTTTGGCTTATCTAAGTCGTGATACTAATTTTCTGCTCTCCAACTTCTTTTCTGTCCAGCTGAGGTTATTTCTTGACACCATAGCATCAGCCCTGCTCAGCAGATATTTTATGCCTTTGGCTAATGATGTGTCTTAATTTGTAGGTGAAACTATTAAGCTCCAAGGAGGAGGTATAGCTTAATTAGGAATGCATTATTCCGTATTTTTGGAACAGTCATCTGAGTGAAGGTATAGCCACTATAGGAAAAACTCCTGCATGGCAGTGCAAATAGAACAGAGAAAACCAGGATGAGTTTTCACACAGAACTTAAGATGTAGGCGTGAATTGGAGGTAACTCCAGGATTCTGTGAGCAGGAGGCTGCGTGTGAGGTGGAATTTTAGTTTGGTCTGCTTTAGAAGTGGATGAAGACAGTCCAGACACTTCTGTCAGGTCTGGACTTTCTCAAGCTATTTTGGCTTGGATTCCTTTTAAGATGGTTCACATCAGTCCCAGAGAGATCTAGCTGAACAGTTAGGCACAGTGGATGAAAATATTGTTCTCTTTTAATTTCTTTTTCATCCTTGTATTAAAGAAAAAAACCAACAAACTTGGCATTTTATCTTCAATTTATCATTCTGGTCAAAAAGGCAAAGGTCAGTCCGGATGCAGTTATACAGTTATTTTCAGTCATCCCAGGGGGAATGAAGTTACCTGATTTCTCTGGATGACCCTTCCATGCTTTGTAGAGCCCAATGCCTAACTTGTTTGTTAAGAACTTGACCAGGATTCCCAGAAATGTATTGGACTGCATTCAGTATGAAACAGATTCATGCTTCCTAGAATTCTTTCTGTTGTTCTTTTAAAAAAGGAAATCAGGCAATAAATGCATCTGTGTATGTTTGGATCTGGGCTTATTTTCAAAATTTTGGCTTTCAGGCCATTTTTCTGGTGCCCCCATATGAAGCATAAACATAAAACAAACAATTAGATTGTTCTTTTTTTTTTTTATTATTGGAAAAATGATTATACAGTGGCCAACTTGTCCATACTAGGTCTGGTAGTGAACTGACTGACCCCAACTAATTTCACAGTACAAAAAGCTTGGATTGTGATGTGAATAGGACACCAAATACAGAAAATCTGGAATAGAACTCCATGTTAGCTGGGTGTATGGTGTTCTAACTTTGCATTTGAGCCTCCTGCTGTTAGTAAATTGGAGGATAATGTTGATAAAAAGGTTTATAATGTTTTATTAAAAGGATCATAATGTTCTGTTAAGATATCTTGCTCAATGGAATTTTTATGATGCTTTACAGATATTACTCTCCTAATGAAATGTTTGGATAGCTATAAATTTAGTAAATAAGTCTCTTATTAATCCCTAAATTATATACTTAATAGGAACGTATTTTCTTGTTTAGGGGGATGATGATAAACTGTTACCAGAATATTCCTGAGAATCTGATTATTTTGTTTTGTATATTTTCTTTGTGGGTGAAGGAGTTTATATCCATTCATCCATTGCAATATGTCATGAAAAGAAAACAAAATGACAATTCTGTCATTCCCTGTCATACCTTTACTTCCCTTGCTAGGTGCAATAGTGTGAAAAGTTAGATGGGTTTTGTAGTGACAAAAAGCACACGCATGGCTGGATCATTAACAAACATCTGAGGTCAGAAATCCCTGCCTCTTACTGCTCCTGCCTCTCACCAAAGCCTGTCTGTCCTTCCTCCCAGCCTCTCTACACTGCTAGTCAGTAGGTATGGCAATGGCAAAGTGCCTGCTGAGCAGCTGATCCTGAAGCTTCCCTGTGCAGACTTCTATTCCTTTGCTTGTAACAGGATCAGGAGTTTTCAAGCTGCATTTATCACCATTTCAGGGTTTTGTGGTAACTTGTTAGGGTGCAAGTGGCTTAGACAGACTTGCCAGAGACCAGCTCCTACTGACCACTTGTGCTGAAGACCAGTCTTTTGCAGCCCTCCTGGTGCTATTCCTATGTTTTCTTCTCCCTCCTTTTACTGGAAGTAGAGAGGGTAGAGTTACATGAAGATTTTCTGAACAACTGTATATTTAGAATTTGGTCTAACTAATTGGTATACTCTGAGCAACAAACCTTGGGTTTTTCCATGGAGTGCAGGGAGCTGCAGAAGTTGCTGTGTATTTGGCACTTTGGGTTTTCAGTCTCTGTATGGTGTAGGTCTGACATCTGGCCATCACCAATACATAAAATCCTATATGATGTAGGCTAGAGTAGGAAATAAAAGCCTGAAAAAATATGATAATTTATGCTTTGAAATTTAAATACTTCTGTTTCCTGGAGTCACAGTTTCTAATCTTACGGAGGTAAAAAGCATGTAACTGACAGCAAAGATTATGTGCCCTTTTGTGCTTTGTGAAGTGCTGCATCTTAGGACGGAATTTCCCTTCCTTCAGCTCTCTATGCCATTTTCCCCATGTAAAGAGATGGCTCCTGAAAAAAAAGTGGTGAAGTGACACACACGTTGTCTATCAGCAATTTTGGGATCTTCTGAGCAGACCATAATAATAATTGACGGTTCTCTGTACCTCCAGATGCTTTAGAACTCTTTAGTTTTAGATTTAGAAATCCAGAAGTTTTAGATTTTTTTTCCTGAAAGATACCTGATGGCATCTTTCAGGATTCCTGAATGATTAAATCCAACCTTTTATTGTTTCTGAAGTTAAGTCTCTAATAAGAACATAACCCTGGGCAAACTGGCAACAGAGTTCCTTTTTACTAGCAATAGCTTATGCTCAAGTCAGATCCAGTTCCTACTGTTGCCTTCTTAGAGAATGGAATAGGAAAAGCTCCAGAGAGCTGATGGTGTGATGCCACGTGTACTGTTGTACATGTACATACTCCATGTATGTGTGTGTAACACTAACATGGCAGCAACTGCAACTGGCAAGTATTTGAAGGGTTTTGCCAGTCATTCACTGCAAATGTAGTGCCTAAAACCCCTATCTATATGTAGAAAAAAAAATATGGGGAACACCCTTGTAATTTCAAGGTTTTGTGGATCTTAAGCATATTTGGCTGGGCTTTGGCCCCTTTTGTACAGTCCTTGTGTTCTGTCAGAGCTGCACCAGTGGCCAGTCCTTGCAAGAGTAATCAAGCAGGATGAAGAACAGATAAAAACTGGGATGTTTGGGAGGTCTGTGGCTGAATGCAGCTTTCCTTTCTTTTCCTTCCCAGGAGTCAAGCCGTGATTTAGACTGGAAATAAAAAGACTTTGTCCTTAGCATGTACTGCTTATAGCACAGTCTTTAGGGATGTAGAAAACAGGGGCACTTTTACAACAAGGGGGAAAAAATGAATGTGACCTCAAAATTATCGTAATTTAGGTCCAGGAAGACACATAAAGTACATTTTAAAGAACGTGAATAATGATGTGAATTAGTTATTTTAATATCTTCCAAGTGTACTTCATTTTGAATGATATCCTCTGATAGCATACACATGGTAAGGTATAATTGAAAAAACATGCAGCTGTATGGTTGAATGCAAAGTATAAATATACAGCTGCTAGCAGGTCAGAAGTCAAACTAGTAAAGCATATGCCAAATTCCCTTAGGGATCTCATTAGTGCATGATTGAATATACATGTAGAGGCTAAATGAATATCACTGTTTGGGTCTACAGTGGATGAGACAATGACTAATCAATTGTAATTAGGGTTAGATGCTATTATTGACCCACATGTCTAGAATTAAGTGCCCCACTTGGAGATTTCTGAGGAACTGAAAAATTTATATGAATCTGTTGATGATAGGAGGAGCATTTGAAAAAATATTCTGAGCATAATTGCAACATTTTTTAAATGGAATGTCACTGGAGTCATTGCAAGCCAAAGCACTGAAGAATTCATTGTTAGTCCTAAGATTACTCTTGGTCCAGGAAAAAATCTGTTGGATGTTGTGGATCTGGGTGTAGTATCTGAACATAGATACAATCATATTTAGGCCCATGTTCAGCTCCTCCCTAAAATAGCAGCCACTTACTTTCTCTCCCCCACCCTTACTGCTGCATTTTAATCATAACACACTGAAATAATTATGGTTTAAAAAAAGAAAGCTGTAAGTTTATCAACAGCTGAATTCTGTTGATAAATCAGAGAAATTTTTAAACATGTCTAAAGGAATTTGGTTTTTCTTTCTGTCTGGAATCCTCCTTATTGCTCTTGCTCAGCTTGCTTTTCTGTAGCTTTCTCTTCCACAGTGTCAGCACCTTTCTGTTAGAGAAAAGCATCATCAGCCCCCAAAATATCAAACAGCTCTGGCTCATCCAGGGACTGGTAGGAGTCAATGTACAAACTCAAGATCATGAACTGCCATTATTTCTCCTTTTCCTGTGAAATGGAGGAATTTAGGTGGCACCCCCAGCAATGCCGTGGCCTTGGCAAGCATTGACTTTTGCCTTTCTCCCCTTTTGGATGAAATTTGGGATTTGGCATTCTCTGATGGGTCTTCTGCATTTGATGGTAGTACAAATGTTTTATGTTTGATGAATAACCTCCCCCACTCTTTTTCCAACTTGTTTTTATTCTAGTGCTCAGAGCATATATACATACTTGAACAGTCACCTGGATCTGATTAAGAAATCTTTGCCTGTGGGTTTCCTCACTGTTGATTTTCATGTTTGGCCAGATTTCCATGGTAACAGATCTCCCTTAACAGATCTGACACTAAAGGGCATGGTAAGAAACAGCCTGTCTTTGCAAAAAGGTCAATACAGGGTAAAAAAGAAGAAAAAAAAAAAAGCAAACAACAAAACTTCAATTTTTGAGCGTGCTCCTCCTCAGCTATGTAAACCATCCCATGGGATTTGGGTTTCTTGCTGCATTTTGAAGTGTGCTGATGTTTCTGTAGAAACCCAGAGCTCGTTGTAGTTGAGGTATCACTGCAGCAATGTTTATTTTCTAAAAATCTGGGGAGTGTTGTGTGTGTCCCAGTATCCCATTTCAGAGCACCGACTGGCAGCATGTGCTGTTGTTAACTCACCTGTCTACCAAATTTTGCATCTGTTGCAGTGAATTTCAACACAAATTTGGGTATGCCTATCTGAGGATGGAATGAAATATTATGAGGAGAGATTGCTTGTTTTAGAGAGATACTTGTTCAGTAAATGTGCTCTGTTAGAGTTGCTGGGTAGCTCCTTTGGTTGCTGTTAAAAATGCTCTTAAGATTGGAAATATTTAACCATGCTTCTTCATACTTCTTTGTTCAAAAGTTAACCTGATCTCATTCTGGCTTGTGGTTTTAAATTTGCTACCTTTGGAAATTTATTAGGTTTTATTTATTACTTTCATTAGGTTACAAGCCAGGATGTTACTGTGCAGAACTGTAACAAGAATATCATAATGCTGTAATTTAATGATATCAAAATATCTGCAGAAAAACCCAACAACAAAACCCATACAAAAATTTACTTCAAAATAGCATATCCTCCTCCAAAGGAGCATCTCAAGGTACTCACCAGCACCCAAATCTGCATTAGTCAAGGCTGAAATGGGAGAGAGTAGATGTAAGCACTGCAACACATTTTAAACCACAAATGAGAGAAACATCAAGAAAAAAATCAATGGCTTTTGTATTATTGGGTCCTAACAATGTATGTCTTATTTTATGGAAGAATTACATGCTGCAGCAGAATCAAAAATTCCTTGGTAAGACAGCTGTATGCAAATACTGGTAATAGCACACATTTTTTTTGCCACAATTATGGCTGTGTTCAGGTCCTGCCTGTCCTGATATTAATCCAGAGTAACTACAGTGCAGTATTGATTTATATCAGAGTAAAGGAGGTTAAGATATAGCCTTTAATTATTAATTCTGCTTAAGTGTTAGGGTGCTTGGAAGGGAGGGGGAAAATGCTTTTAAAAAGTTATTTTTATGTAATAGCATTTTCATATTATTACATTAAATACATTCACGAGCAGTATCTGAGTCATGACATAAAACTGTCAGAGTTAATCTATCTCTAATCCTATACAACATGTTGTTTGTTCTTTATTTCTTTGCAAGGGCAAGAACAATTTATGTGGTTTTTCCCCAGATCAGGAATAACATGTTTAACATAACATTATGTGTACAGCTCACAAAAGCAGGGCTTAGAATTAGTACTTAAAACTTGTTACAACAAGAAACCATAGAAAATAATAGTGCTTTACTTTGGCTGGATTTATACCTTTTTTTTTTTTTGATCTTTGCACAGGTTGTTGGACTGACATTATCTCGAGGTCTGGATGAACTTGCCCTTATCTACTTGGCCACAGTTCAAGCCATTGCTGTAAGCCATTTTAAGTGCATAAAAGAATAAATTAATTGTCTCATGTTCTGTGGCAGAGTGATCACTCCCTTCTGCTAAACAGATTTCTAATAATAGATGAATTCACTCAATGGACTTCTTAAAGGAGCAAGATGCTGTTTACCTACACTGGTGACTGCTCCCTACTGTAGGGTAACAGACACCCTGTGGAGAAAATGTTCCCCTAAAAAGTGCTCTCCTTATGGCAATTCTGTAAATGGAGTTTTTGCCCCTAGTGCAGAGGTGAGGCAGGAGGCTGATGCTATATGGGGCAGTGTTAACAGCACGAGCTGTCTAGGGGGAAGCTGAGAAAGGGGGGGATAAACAAAAGCCTTTGGCAGTTGTATGAAAGAACTTGCACTCCCCTGAAATACCTTGGCTCCAGATTGCTCCTAAATCCATGGATTTCTCCTGCTTGCCTGTGAGATGACTCAGAACTCTGTACTGCAGCAAGTCTGAGTGGGTCAGTTCATAACACCACGGACCCAACAGACCAGATCTCATTTCTGCCTTGGTTTCCCTGCTGCAGGGGAAGAAGTTGCCTCATGCCATTTCCAGCCTATGCCTGTGTTTCTCTAAAAGCAGACAGAGGGGCTGTCTTTATGAAATATTCTCAGTGTTTGCTACCATGCAGAGTTGGGTGATTTTACTGGAATGGTTTTGTTCCTTCCCTAATTTTCATTGGAACCCTGAATTTCCAGTTCACAAGAAGTTCTGTTTTGAAGTGAAAACCTGAGTCAAAGAATTTGTTTGGAGGCCCTGATGCAGGATATAATCCAATGGGGCATACTCTCCCTGAGTATTTGGTGACCAAAATCAGCATTCCTTTGACATCTTTTTTTTTTTTTTGGTTTGGCTCGTTGTTATTTTTTTTTTAAATAAGTTTATTGAACTTTAAGGTTTTTTGCAAAATATTAACAGTTTGATGAATTGGGGAGTTTTCCTGACCAACCTCTATTCAGTTGGAAAACTTCCAAACTCCTCTGCTGGTTAAACAACAACTTTGCTAGGCTGGGTCAGCCATCTGGGATATAGAGGGTGGGCGGCTGCTGCTGTAAATTTACTGTGAATTATACATCTTATGTGTCAACCCTCCCACTTCAGCAAATAACAAAAACTTAACCCCAGCCTGGAATTCATTGTTGTGAGTTTTGATCCTTTTTAAGATAAATGTAGCTTGGATATACCTGATGCTTTGGTATAATCCCACCATTTAAATAAGAATGTCTAGGAGAGTTTAAATAATGCTGGTGACTGAGACTGCCCCCTGAAAGAAACTTTCCAGTATGGAACAGGTGCTCCCTTATTATATCCTGCTAACCAAGTGGAAATGTTCTCTGCTGGAAATCCTGGGAAAGTCACCTATTATCTCATTATATGACACAACTCAAAATTTTATTATAAGATACAAATAGTGTATTGAACACTAAATTCAGCATCTGCATATCTTTTTGGTACCTAAAATTGCACTGATCATGAGCTTCACTAGAAAAGGCCATGCCAAAGTTTTCATTGTAAGTTAATACAAATTTCCTTTTTCTTAGAAACTGTTGAAAGAGTAACTAGAAAGAAGACAGACTAGACTTGGATTTGACTTTATATATTTACTGACTGCTAATGCAATACCCAGGAAATTTATTTTTTCTCCCATATTGCCATCATTCCCAATTTTAGCTTCCCTTTTGTTGAAGGAAACAGTTCTTGTTTAGGACAGCCCCAATCCTGTGCCATTTGCTGTCTTCAATGGATGCAAGATAGACTTTAAACCTAAGTAAGAGTCTTGTAAAAAGTGGGGGCCTACACACAGAATGTTAATCTCTGGTTTTCTTTTCATCAGGAGACGCTTTTTTTCTTTTTATATAAAATTTGCATTTGAAGCCCCTCAATTTGCATTTTCACCAATCCAGGATTAAATTAGTTCCCCCCCACCCACAGCGAAATAAGTCTGGTTTTAATTTAAATTGCTATGTGAATACAATTTTCCAGGCAGGTAAACACAAAATCATTTTCACAGCATGTTCTTTCTCAGGGTCTTTGACGTGTGTATGTTGTGAGAGAAGTTGTTAATAAATTTGAATTTCAGAAGTAGGGAAAGAGAATATCCTTTTAAATATTCATTGCAAAACGCGATGCAACAGTTAGACTGATGAGAACATGATCAGAGATATAATTGTGGCCCTCAAGCCCGTTCTGAGGAGACAGACTCTTTTTAGAGCAGCTTATTTTTCCATAATTAAAACTGTGGCTGTGTGATTTGGAAATCAGCCCTCTGTGTCAATAGGGAAGCGATGGATTTAGTCAGCTGGTGTTGCGGCTCCTGAAGTTCCTCATAACCGCTTGCCTGGGAAGCCAAAATACATTTGAAGGCCTACCCAGGATGGTGCCAGTCATTCATAGTGAATGTCTCCAGTCTGATGAAACTCAGCTAGCTTCAATTTTCAGTAGCTTTTACTTGAAGAGGTGTTTATTGCAGGCTGCAGACATCTTAATGAACTTGTAGCGTAGCAGAAAGAAAACTTCAGTGGCGGTTCGTGAAAACTTTGATCAGGTTGTGTTTTAAGACGAATTGGCCTACGAAGAGTCTGTTTGGGTGAGATTTTTGGCTTGAATTTGGAATTTTGTCAAGTCTGAGCTTCAAAATTAACTTCCAAGGTATAATAAAGAGCTGGGAATTATTTCTGAACAAATGTTCAGAAAAAGAAATGGAAAATGTGCTTGCAAGAGGAAAGTGGGAGAAGGTTGAGCTTCATTGAGTAGTTGGAGGCAAGGAAAGCAAACAAAAAGAGAAAAGACTTTTTTTTTTTAATGGCAAAGCATTTGCTTTCATCATTCACAGAGCTGTTCTAATTTGAGTTTCTTAGAATGGAGACTGTAGCTGAAAAGTTGAAAAATATGCCTACGTTTTCGATGTTTCGGTTAATCCAGGCATGAAATGGAACGTTTTATTTTGCATAGGGCAAAGGCCAAGAGAAATACTTAAGCCAGTACAAAATTCTTCAGGCTTTCCTTTTTGCTGAAAAGACAGAAAACTCAGGGTTTGATTTACTCCTTTTTTTCACTCTGTTTTGCTATTTGCCTTCAGAATTGAAACCTCTGTACTGAGAGTGATGTTCAGATGGTGATATAAAAGTAATTAGAAGTTTTTCATGGGGATGTGTTTGCCTTGTAGGTTTGAGTTCTGAGTTTGGGAATGTATTGCATACTCTTGTGTGCTTGGTTACAAACACCTGCTTGTCAGTGCCCTCAATTTTTCCTGGTGCCCATTGCTGCATCTTCTCAGAATCCCTGTCTTCACCCTTGATATTATTTCCCTGTAAGCCCCATTTCCCTGTGCTGCTGTTTATTGGCTTGTCAGTCCTTCAGCCAACCCTAGGATGTTGATGGTATTATGCTGTCTCTGGGTACTTCCTAATTCTTCAGTTTTTCCAGTTCTTAATTATGATGCCTGTTACAGGCTGGAGGCAAAGCAGAGGCTGTATGTACCCCTGCAGGTCTGTTCCCAGCCCTCAAGGTACTGGTAGGGACAGTTAGTAGTCTCATTCTTTTTAGCAAATTGTGCTTTCAGATCTTTTCCTCAGGCTGCTTTCCTGTGCTCATCTCTTCTTGTGTTTTTTTTGTGTCTTTTTTTCCCCTTCCCCTTTATGAAGTTAGGAACAAGACATATTTTGGAAACCATGCAGGCTGCAGGGCATGATATCAAAACGCTGTTTCTGTGCGGTGGACTGAGCAAAAACCCTCTCTTTGTGCAGATGCATGCTGACATTACTGGTAAGTTGGAGGACGTGTGGGGAAAGGCCTGCAAACTACTTTATTTTAGGTGGTTAAATACTTTGTCTTTGGATAAATAAATACGTTCTTTATATAGAGCTGTATTTTGCTGGTTGGCTAAAAAGTGTGTAATGAAATGTTACTTCCTGCAAGACTGGATTTCCTGAACTATAAAGTCTCGAATAACACAGAGATGCAGTGCAAACAAAGCTCAGTGCTTCAGATTGTTAGAAGACAGAAAATTCCAGTGTGATTTCCAATCTGCAGATCTAACACTTACAGGTTTTTAAGGAAAGTGATAGAATAAGTATGAAATCTTTGTATGGAATTTTAAAAAGCAGTATGTACAAATTACATGTCAGAGATGTTTCTCACTATTAGGTTTCAAAAAATTACCCAAAATGTGCTATAGAAATTGTTCCTTTCAGATTACAGTAAGTTGATTAGGTGAGGATAAACAATAAGTTGATTAGATGAGGATAAAGCCCAGTACATTTTGTGAGCATGGTTTGCATAAGTCACGTTGTGCTGAAACCTCTGTTATTGTCATCCTTCTGTTGGCCTTCTCCTGACATTTTCTGCTCATGCTAGACATACCCATTATATACAACATTTCTTTTCTGAATTACTTCCAAGTCTGTATCATTAATACAATTTAGAGGATCCTGGATACAGTACCATTGCTGGATCCTGGCTCATGCGTGGTATTACATTTGATTTTGTAGAATTCCAGATGGGTGGAAGGCCCTGGGTATGTGGTTCTTACAAGAGAAGGTCTCAGACTTACATGGCATCTTTGGTCTCCCTTTAGCCTGTGTGTGTTGTATATCTTAGCACACCTGTGAGTCAGCTGAATAGACTTGAAAAAATGTGGAAAAAATAACAAAATTATGTGTAAAGGACTTCAGAGACTTCAATGTGTTTTGGGTATATTTCAAATTAAGACCAGTTGAGCTGACAGGAATAAAGTCTAAGGCTCAGAGTTGGGGCATCTGGTCTTGAGATCTGACTTGCCCTAACAGCAAACTCCACTTTATCACCTTGATGCAGGAGGGAAGATGAAAATATGCTTTATATACTTACCTGAGATGAAGACAGAAATGGAGAAGCAAATAACATAATATCCGTTTACTTAAAAAATTACTAAATAAATTTTAGTCAAAGTGATGGTTTCTGTTTGTGAAAAATGATGTTGTCAAGTGTGTTCCTTTCCTTAGGGAACTGCAGAGTTTTAGGTGAATGTCAGCTATGTGTAGAGTTGGGATGCTGGTTCACAACGTGTCCAAGAAAAGATCTGTGAAAAGGTATTCTGATTAAAATGTAATCAGCAGCTCTTTGACTGTAACTAATGGCCAAGTACAATTCAGTACAAAAAGGCCTTTTTGCAGTCTGGAGTTCCCCCCCATTTGTAGAATCAGTGACTGACAAGAGGTGTCAGAGTTCATCTAACTGAAATGCTCTCAGTTGTGTTGAACTCATTAGAGCCTATCAGATAAAGTAACTCACATTCCAGGATCAATCCCCCATTCTTTCCCGAAAAGAAAAAAGCCTGAATATATTATTGTTAGCTGCAAATGCCCATGACTCAGCCATGCAGACATCCAGTAGATAATTTCGCAGGCCACTTAAAAAGTATCTTGATCTTTTTTTTTTTGTTTGCCTAGTAAGAATTCTGTATTCATTCTGATGATGCAGGAAATGTGCAGTAAATTTTAGAGCACACTGAAAATTGCTTACTGCTTCAGTGCCTGGCAAAGAGCTGTGTAGCTCTAAGCTTGAGTTTCAGATTTTCTCTCCAAAGTTGACCCAGGTCTTGAGACCATCTGACCTGAAGGAATGTCCAGGTGACAGGTCCTACACTGATGTTTTGAAGGCTGATTTCTTTGTCAAGAGAAACGTAAGGGATGCTGCAGTTACCCTGTTTTGCTGCTGTTTGTTGTTCTAGAAATAAAACAACGTCTCACTGTATCCACCTTCTGTCCCCATCACGTTGCCTCTGCTAACTATAGGAAGAAATGGCTTAAAGGCCACTGTGGTACCTTTATGTCACTCAAAAATGGTTGTAAGGAGCTTTGCACTGATGGATCAGTGCATGATTGACACACTGGGACTGGCTCCTTGGGGTGCAAGATGAATTTATTTTGTATCAATAGTTGTTTCTTGTAATAATAATTTAATCTCTCATTTAGAAAAGTGTGAGTTTGCCTTTTCCTCTGTAGGAGTTGTCCATGGCTCACTTTAGATCTTCCTCCAAATTTCAGCTCCTTCTGATCTTACAGTTGGCTCTTGGGAGCAGCATTTTTTGGGACATAACATCATTGAGGCTATTCACAGAAAGAAGCCCTCCTCCCACCTCTGTGCTTGCATCATCAGTCAATGAAATTATCTCAGTAATGGAAGTTTAGACACATGCCAAATACTGTATGAATACCAAATTTTTTAGCTGACTGAGGATAAGCATCTAAAGTGCAGCTAGAAAACTATATAGGCTTCTTTAGTTTTAGAATTTTAAGGAGAATTAAGAAAGCAGACCGAATTTTATTTATTAGTATTTTTCCTGCTGTTTTTACACTAATAATAAAGGTCCTGGAAAGCCTTGTGGTGACCAAGGGATGTATGTTTTCATGGCAGTACCCATGGGTGGTGAAGCAATAATTTTTAGTTCAACTTCAGGATGTATATTGTGTTTTTTTGTTTATTTTCCAGTGTTTTAGTCTTGGTTTTGAGTATCTTACACAATTTGGAAGACAGGGTTTTTCTTATTATTATATACATAGCTTGTGAAAATTTACTAGTCATGTTTTCATGTCTTCCAGCAAAATCAGACTGGCTTTGTTTTGACTGTATATTTAAAAACAAACAATCTTTTTGTTAGTTGCAAAAGAAACAAAAGGGATACCACCCTGTTTTCCCCTCGAGGTCAACTTTTAATAGGCATGTGGAGCTGGAGGGTGTGGGTAAGTTTTGTAACAAGTTTTTTGAGATAAAAAGGCAATGTCAGAGATCTGGAGGTTTGTTCTTTGTATGCTTTATGTTCTGCATTAATGTTTTCTTGTAAATGTTTTATTTAAATTCTGCATTGTTCATAGACCCTGGAAGAACAGAGCAGAAAGATGTACATTAATCTGGAGTAAAATGTAGTTCTGAATGGGTTGTTATACATGGTTTTCAAGTTCTTTTTGAATCAATTTTTTTCTTTGTGTTTTTTCTTTCTTTCTTTATGGTGCCTCTAGTGCAATACTGCTATATTCTTCCTAACAGAGAAAAAACATGGGTTTTTTTTGTATAGGCAAGCCTGTTGTCCTGTCCAAAGAAGTGGAATCTGTCTTGGTGGGTGCTGCTATTCTTGGAGCTTGTGCTTCTGGGGATTTTGCATCCATACAGGTATGCAATAGCTAATATTATTTTATTAATTTTGTTTTCAGTTTTAATGCATTTTAGGCTTTGACATTTGACACCATGCACAGACTTTAATTCAAGTGGAAAAATTTGTACCTTCTGCCAGACGAGCAAGTATTGCTTTCTCTCCACCCTCTCTTTAACTCTCTTTAACTAACACTTTAGGTGTGTTCAAGATTCATTTGCTTTTTAACTGTAGGGACACACAGGTAGAAGCTGCTGTCTATGAAGTTAGGCCACGGGATTTTACAGACTGATCCTGCAAGAGGCCACAATTTCATCTGAGTTGTATTTGTCCTACTTTCCTTCCTTCTTATTGAGGAATGTTAAACATAAGCAACAACACTGTACTATTTATGCAGTACAAAAATGACACACCTATACCCTTGTCTTGCCCACAGTGAATGCAGAGTTAATAATGAGGCTGGAACTTTATGTTTATTCATGTTACTTCAATCCACTAACAGCTGTAAAAGTAGCAGTAAGGCTTTTATGTTGAGTGGCTAAGCCAAAGTGTGACTTATCTGCATTTATAGGAACAACAGTAGTATAGAGAAACCCAAAGAAAGGTCTGAAAGCCCCAAATCTTACCTTTTTGCATCTGGCAATTCCACAAGTCTAAGACGTGTCCTCTCCTCATGCCACACAAGGACACTAAACAGTGCACTGCATGCAGTTGGAAACACTTGTTTGTCAGGATGGTCTCTGGAAACACTTTTCTTTACGACATCAGACACAGGTATTTGCAGATGAATATTTGCACCAAAACTTACCTGAAAACAGCTCAACATGGAACTGGGCTGAGTTTGGCATTTTTCCGAATGTGAAGTTTCCAAAAGTGATTCTTCTGCAGTGCAGTGCAGGTCAGCAGGAAGAGCAGTTTCCTTTCATAAGAATTTTTCCATTAAAATGAATCCCATTGTAGCAGCATAAAGTACAATACATATATATCTCCTTAATAAGTCTGGTCCTTCTAAGAACTTCTTAAATGTAATTTCTATAGCAACCTTTGGTGACAGAACTTCATATTTAATTCTTGCTCTTCTTTTAGTCTTCTGCCTTGAAATACATAAATATTTCATTCCAAATTTAAGATGTTTTTCACTCCTATGCAATAACCGAACATCTCAAAACAGATTTATTAACTCTATCTTCATAATGACTAAGAAAATCTAGTGTTGTGAAATTTTCTGTGATGAATTTGTATGTAATTTTGGTGCATTTACCTTTTTAGTGTATAATATAAAAACAGTTCAGAAGCATATCCAGTAATGTCAGAAGAGATATGTATATTTTATAGAGATATACCTGTATGTCAGTCTGCATAGCACACTCTTTCAGGAATCTTTTTCAGTGAAACTAGAGCCTTTGCACCAGCCAGTCACTGATTTTTTATTTGTTTACTTCTTTACTGTGATGATGTCAGGGGGTACCTGCCTCCTTGGTTATGGGAATGGGCTTTGGCTTTGTAGTAAGCATAGTGCAGGTTCTGTGGGTGTTACTCAATGAAACTTCTCCTGGGGCTTAGCTGTGACTGTTGGGAGCTGGTCTTCAGGATTCCTTATGCTCCTCCTTTTTGCTTGAATCAAGTAAATTAATACCAGTACTTAAAAAAAAAGAATAAATACAAATTGCAATCCAGTGCCTTAGCACTGAATAAGGAGCCAGGTTACCTCTGCTTTCTCTGTTGCTTCAGGAGCTGCTTGAGTAAGGTCTGGCTCCAAGGGTCTGGCTTGTCAGCAGGAGAGTTTTCTTTTTGTTTCACTGAGTTACAGGTCAAGCCCATGAGCTCCCTGGGATAGCTCTGAAACAGAAAAGGGGAAAGTAGTTGGGGAAATGATGCTGTTCTGCATCCCACTGGGCATTGGTAGTGTGTTTGTTTCCATCATACTGCCCAGGGTGATCAGTGGGACTCAGGTGAGGCCCTGAATCCTGTCCAGGATGCCACAACATCTCTGCAGTGGGAAGAAACCACCCACTAAGTGTTCTGGCTTAGTGTTCAGAACATTGTTGATAAAGAGGTCCCATCTATGGCAGTATCAGTTGTACCAGTTTCAAATATTATAAAAATAATTCAGCTATATGGAATTAAGAAACAAGGAGCTGAAAAAATGTCTTTTCTTTGAGGGGGTGGCATAGATGCCTATCTAGCATGGCAGTTCATTAGCCTTCTCTTCCTTTTTTATTTTCTAACATTTCTTCCAAAACAAACCTTTCTGGGAGGTACTGCTGCAAACATTTAGAATTGTTGTAGTCTCTGCAAATAATAGAGGTTATTACCTGTCCTCTAGCAGATGGTTGGTGCTTAATTATTGTGCTTTCCAAAGCTCTTTGTTTGCTCAGCCTAACAGTAAAGGAGAAAATTGGGGTTTTTTTACCAATAACCTTTTTCTTTATGTCCATGTTTTTTCAAAGGGGAATTCTTACTGTATTTATCCCAGGGACTGGTCACATTTCTCAGAATAGTTTTTGGACATTTCCACTTAATGTAAAAAATCAAAACACTTGCAAGATCTTTGGTTTTTGTGGGTTGGCTGCTCTCCATTTCCTAAAACTCAAGCATCTTTAGGACAACTTGGAAATAGCTTCTAAAGCCAGGATCCCTCAAAATCACTTCTGGTAATCCTCGACCAGCTTTAATGTGCTCTGCTGACAAAAGGACTGTCTGCTGACCAGACACATCAAACCCACTGGTGATAAGCTTTAGCAATAGTGCTGCCAGGCTCCTGTCAGGGCATCTTGTATGTGCCTGTGTCCTATGCAGTGTGTGCACAGTGAGTTTCTTTATGGGGGGCTGAGCTGTTCTTGAGTCTGCATGCTCAGTCTGATGCTTTGGGGATGTAATGTGTGTTACAGGTGGGAGCTGAGCTGCTCATGCATTCTGTCCACGTGGATAACAATGGTCATTGTCCTGGTTTTGGCAGTCATCTAGGGGGGCCCCAACTCTCTGGTAACCTCATATACTAGTTAGGGTTTAAGCATAATGGTTAAAAAATGTTGGGAGTTGGATGGGATTTCCTTAGGGGTAAGCATGTGGCAGTGGTGCTTGCTGTTACTCTCATACTCCTGCACTGTCCTGATGCCAGGTCCTGTGGCATTCAATAGCTGGGATTTGGAAATGAGGAATTATCTGCTTCAGAGACATCTTGGAGGACAGTTTTTCCAAGGACAGGCAACCTACTTACCTACACACCACTGGATGATGAACCCAGTTGCAAGTGTATATGAGACAAGAGGACTCTGACCCTTCACTTTCTTGGGCACTTGCTCATAGTGTCTTGAACACTGAAGAGCTTTTCTTCTATCCTTTGGTATCCCTAAATAAGTTTATTCTCACAAAGAAAAAAGCACCAATGAGCCTTCTTTCTTTTTTCCCTTTTTATACTACAGCAGTGACTGATTTGCGGGATGGAGCATTGTGTTCTTAATTTTCATGTATTTTTATTCCTATTTTGAGGGATTTGTGGAGTGAATGCTTTCTATTGACCACATCTGTGTTGGTACCAAAATTCTCAATATGCTGAGCCTTTACAAGGAACATTGGAAATGAGGGTAATTGCCAAATTTGTAACCATACAGGTTATTTTGTTATATTCTTGTGTGGTTTTGAAAGCCCAAGCCCCTTGAATTTCATCTTTAGGTAATTCTATCAAGAAAAGATTTACAACCTCCCTCTCTCATGCCTGGTCACCATATGTTATTGCTTCAAAGAATGTTGACTTCCTTATTTTCCTCTTCATTTACTCTCCCTGCATTTTTCTCCTCTGTGGTAAAACTGAATTAAAACAAGTGGTCTATCCAAAACTAAAAAACAACATGCAGTGGAGTGAGTTCTTCCACATTTCAGATTTTGTTTATTTAGTCTCTAGAATATCTGAAAAGAGGAGAAAATCATCTGAATGTCTTCTTGCAATTTTGTGGTATCTTTTCACCTGCCCCTACCTATGCTACACCTGTTTATTTTCAGGGTATTGACTGTTGTGACTGTGAGCTGTAACACAGCCTGGCTGGCTCACAGAGGACAGTGCTGGGTAAAATAGTGTGAAATAAGGATTTCTGAAATGCACACTGTATTTTTGGGTTTGGGATTTTTGAAATATGTGCTGCATTGAATGAAATAACCTTAACCCTGCTGGCTTAGATGGGTCAATTTATTGCTTCTAGTCGTTCCTCTCATGCTGAGCAGCAGGATTCTGGGTTTCTGTGCTATTGTTTCTCTTGTAAAAATATAGTTTCCGGTTTAACAAGCCAGCAATTCCTTCTCAGTAAAAATGTTCAATAAATAAATGTCAAAGTTTCCAGTATATCCTCGTTACTCTGCCTCACTTGGATGTAATTGAAAATGGGAAGAAGGTGCTGTTTGATTTGGCAGTCATCCAGCTTTTTTGCTTTTGCTTTTTTTTTTTTTATTTTTTTCTTTTTTTGGATAACCTACTCTTTGGGACAAAGCTGTACACCAGGGAACAGGATTATTACCTTGTAAAATCCTACAGCCCACTGACTATTCCTTAATTGCATATTAAAGCAATTAATAAAATTACCTGTATGAAACCAGATTACCAGATTTATTTTGGATTTGCTATCTTAACGTGGGCCATTACTACTGTCTTATACAGAAGAGAAGAAACTTCATATGATTTACTGTGATACCTTTTACTGATTAATTTCTGTAATCAGCTTTCTGTCATAATTTTTGGTGTAAAACATTAGCTGGAAATTAGTATCTACATGGCTGCAAGATTTGTTCAGGTATAAAATTGACTTCTAAGGGAGATGCAGTCTTCTTTAGTTTTGTTTGCTTTGAAAGTTGTGGTACATTCTTCAAAAGAGATTCATGGAATGGTTTTTGCTGGAAGGGAGCTTAAACATCATCTAGTTCTATAACATTGATTGGGTGTATGAAAATTAGCCAGATTCTATAGAAAGAGGGGTTAGGTAATTACCTAATGTGAATTAGCTGAATTATTTAGCAGCAGTAGCAGCTGAGCAAGTGAAGTAGCTCTTAGGTCCAATTTCTATGCCTGGAAGCAGCCCTAGAAGCACTGTGGATCAAAGTCATCTGGCTTGCCTTCAAGATAACAGGCAGAGTGTCCCCAGCTATGAGGGAGATACACTGCAGACAGAGCTTTGAAGTTATGATGGTGCAGGGCAAATTCTTCTTTTAAACCTCTCTACTAAAGATCTCAATCTCAAAAGATTTTTGTTTGTGCATTATTTCATTGTGCTTAACATGGAGATCTTTCAGTTTTCTGAGGAAGCTGTTAGGTTGTACAGCATGGAGGATAAAATCAAATCACAAACCCCACAGGTAACACAAGTTTTATAAAGATCAGGCAGGAAGAACATGTGATACTTAGTGTATTGGGCTCCTAACAATGAAAATGTCATAGAATATCTTGAACATAAAGAAGTTCCTTAGTTCAGTAGCTCATCCACTACCTCAGTAATGCACTGACCAGTGACTGTGTGTGGACATTTCATAAGAACACCCATAAGTAGTACTGGGACCTATTCAGCATTTCTGCTGACAGAACTGGAGAGGCTTGGGCTATTTCCATTTCTGGACCAGACAGTCTCTGGTGTAATTTTGTTCCACTTATTTCAATGGACATACTTCAGTTGATGGTCTGATCCTCTATTCCTTTTCCAAAGCATTACCTGTCAGGTCATGGATTGAAATTAATACAAGTGTCTTGCTGATTTCCATATTTTCAAAAGCAAGAACCAAGTGAAAGATCAGGATGGGGGTAGTTTTTTCCTTAGAAATGGTAATAACTTGGAAAATCAAAAGAGGAAATAAATTGACTTCTCCCTGTTGAGTTGGGGAATGTTGCCTTCCCTCATCTCATTAAAAATTCAAAGCACTCTTGTTTTTGAACAGGGGGAATTAGTAATTAAATGCTATAATCAACTTGTGTAAGCATAATATTGAAGGAGAGCAGCAAATTAATCGCTTCATTGGCTTGCCTTGCCCAATTAATGCACCTTTTAGTAAAGGCCTTCCTGCCATGTTGGGATGGGTTTTTTTACTCCTGGTCCCTTAATCAGAAGATTTTGGAAGGAGATGTTTGTTCTTAGGCATCATGCTGTACACAAGGAGTGTGAAGGTGCTGTGATCTTGCCTTTAGTTTCTCCAAAAGCTCCAAATTTGTGCAAGTACAAGTTTGAGTTGAGGGGTTAGAGGAGACCATCCTTGAGCAAGGCTGGCTGACAGCTTTTGCTTTTCTGAGCACCTTGTTGGCTGGGTGTGGCTTCTTCAGCTAAGTGATGTTTTAAAAGTTTCTTCTTGGGTGCATATACCATCAGGCTCTATTGACAGGACGTATACTCCATTAAAAAAAATTTAAAAAAAGACTTTAAATTTCAGTTCTGAGCTTACACACTTACTGTTAGAGACAGGGGTGGAAAGAGCTGAATCTTCACAGGCTGTTCATTTGTTGTTCTCTCACCTTATTGATAACCTTGGAGTTACCAAAGGATGTCATGGACAGTTAATGATTTGGACTTTACTGCTTGCTGAGCACCAACTTATTTTCCACATAAGCAGCTGTCTGATGACTTTGGAGTATATTTGCAGCTCTCCAGGCCTGGTCTCAAAGCTGTGACTCGCCAGTAGAACAGCTCTGTTCCTTTACCTCCATCCTTGGGGCTTTGACACTGAAATGCATCTTTGCCTAATTGAAAGGTTGGGGTTTTTTTCTTGCATAATAAAGTTAGATTCAACATGGCATGCATGAAACCACCAAGAAACTGGCAATGCCTCTGGCTTTTGTATAGAGTCAGCTGCCTTCTTACCAGAAATCTTTAGAGAAATATAGATGAGAGAGAAAAATTAGAAGGCAGTGATTTGATGGCCACTGTCCAGTTCCTTGTGGCCTAATGTTTATGGTACAAAGAGTGCCTTTTTAGTTAGCATATTTTGGCCTTACTGTCAGAAGTCTCTGCAGTAAGGGTACAAAGCAGATGAATCACAACAACTCTTTTGCCCTAAGGATGATCCTTCTGTATTAAAGCTGAGAAATATAAATGCTGGTCTGTCTCTGCCAAGCACAGAACAAGCTTTCAATCAGTTTGCAAGTGTGATTTCCCCCCACCCCCACCCCCCTTTCTCGATCTGCAATAAATATACAGCAGCATTTCTACTTTCTTTCAGCTGACTTTAGTGGACACTGTTTCCATATGGCTGGAAATCCATTTTCAGTGGGAGTTTAATCACACGTATGAGCACCACCACTTAGAGAGTCAAACAGCTGAGATATGGCCTGAGCTGATAGCACGATGCTTTCACAAAAGTGCTAAGAAAAGTACCCTCTGTCTTGTTGCTGTTTACTGACATGTGATACTGGTTGACATCTGTTGCCCTTCTCATTTGAGGACTGTTTGCTCTACTAACTTTAACATTTCCACGTTGCTGTGCTGTTGAAGTGCAGATACACAAATCTCCTTGGAGTCCCCAAGGTCCTTTTATGAGAATCAGAGAGCTGCTATCATTTGATATCATCCTGCTGGCTGCCTTTTATATTGGAGTTGAGAGAAAAAACCTCTTTTGCTGTTAAATATTCTTGGTGGAGTGCAATGTCTAATGCTATATGCTGTCATGCATTTGATGTATTATCAGACTGGTACATGCTGTACAGCAGTGTTTGGTTCATTGTCACAGCAGATGATTTGTAGTTCGTTTCTATCACTTGAAATCATTACAGGTAAAAACTTGCCTAAGAAAATGTCAGTTTGTTGTAGCAGGTCATATAGCTCCTGAAATGATGGATGATCTTAGTCCATAATCCTAACGCAGAATTCTCAGTTAATATAAGTCAGTGGTGCTCCAGGATTCCAGGGGAATGACACTGGTTTACTCCAGCGCCCTGATCCAGTCAGCACTCCAGTACATCATCTGACTTTAAAGTAGGCAAGAAGCTCAGTTGAAGATAAGCAGGACTGCCCATATGCTGAAGTACTTCACTGGATCAGAGCCCAAACAGGAATCTGACACACAGTTCACTGGTAGATGACACATCTTGAAATGATAAAGGCTATTACAGCTGTTGCAATTGGTTCATATTATTACCCATTCAGAAACAAGTTGTGGATGCTGTAGGTAATAGGATACAAAGGCAGTGTCTTTTGTGAAGTGCTGTCCTTTTGTGGAAACTTAGCATGCTCTGCTTTAGATGTTATCCAGTACAGAAATACTCAGATTTGGAATTTCTCAGTAACTCTTTCATGACAGGGAAAGGCAGCTGCAGAAGGTCAGTGTAATATATTGGCTCTAGTCAAACTACCTCTTTACATTAGCTGAGTATTTGGCATAGAAGAGCTAATGCTGGAGGCAACAATCCCAGAAATTCAGTACTTAAAGATGTGGCCATATTATTTTTCTAAAGTTAGATAGTTTAATGAAATAGCATAGGAAAAAAATTCAATCAAACATAGCCTTTTTCTTGGGCATCTGTGGAAGGAGATGGGACACTGTGTTGGGTTGTCAGTGTGACTTACCTGTTTATTAGTTCTGTCTGAGAGTGGTGATAAAGATTTTATTACTTATTTGTCACATTTATGGGATAGATTGAAAAGGTAACAAAGACCTCTCTGATGCTTGAATGACCAGAGAAATCTTTGTAATCCCCTGTCATTGTGCTGAAGGTGCAGAGCTGGCTTTGTGCCTTGGCATAGCTGCTTTCTCCTGAGTTCTGGACCTTGCCTGCACATACCTGATTACTCTATCAGAAGCAACCAAATGTGTGCAAATACAATCTCTTCTGCCTGTAGGCTCAACACGTACATTGTCCTGCCTTTTAGCTTTTAATAAGCTCACATCAGCTGATGTTGGCGAAGAATAAGATGTAGTGTTTTGTTAATCTGCAGAAGTTGAGACTCTTACTAAACCAATGGTATTCTTCTCATCTGTCAGAAAGCCCAAGACCTGGCAAGCAGGAGAAAATCTGCTGCCTAGAATAGTTTAGGTTCTGCTGCTGTATTTTGGTAACAAACCATGAAATTACCATGGTGGACTTTCTCTAAGAAGATGTACCATTAGTTTATATTTTTTCAAGTAAACAAGATCAGCTTGCAGAAGTTTAATAATATCACAACCTTACAGTTTTTCTAGTTTCCTGGCCCTGTCTTTTATTGAGGAAAACCATAAATATGAGGAAACCATAAATGTGTCTTTATAATAGATAGAGACTTTGTTTAAAATGTGTTGTGATCCATCTCCTTTCTATTTTAAGGACAGGTTTTGCCCACATACTCAGAGACACAGCTGAAGTCATTTGGACCTTGGGCTGCCCTTCTGTCCAGGCCAGTTATGCAGGGAAAAGTGTGACAGCAATATTTTATAGGAAGGATGAGTACAAAGGAGGATACCATGGATCCTGTGTAACTGTCTGTAGCCGGAAAGGTCCTTTTCAGAGCGTGTCTTGCTTAAATGATGTTCAGAATGTCAAACAAGTTAAAAGTTTCTCTGCCTTCACCTCAATAGCTGAGCAGAACAACCTTCAAGTTATGCACTGGAGAATTGGAAACTCAATCTGGCTACGCTGTGAGATTAATTTTCCATCTGGGATTTGCACTCTTGCTATGTCAGCACAGGGGATCAGACTGCTCTGCGGCAAAGAACAAGCATGGAGAGTCACAGTGCTGGCTGGCTGAAATGCTTGAGGGTTTTTCACAATAAATTTTTTGGAGGACATTATGATCACTTAGTTGTGGGATTTGCTGCCAGTATTTTGTACCACCAGGACATATTTTTGCACCCTATATTTGAAGAACTCTTCCAACTTACATGTACTATGTCGTTCTTTCCTCTTAAAGATGTCTAGAGGGTTTTCTTTTCCTCAAAGTTTGCCCTAACTGTATAGTTTTACAAGACCCTGTTTACTATCTAGACATTTCCAATGCATTTCTTTTTATTGTGGTTAACAGTAAAGACATTTTTCTTTGTTCCCTTTCTTATATTGATGGATCTGCAATGGTAGAGGAGAGATCCAGTAACCTTTATGAGTTTTATTAGCAATAGAGGGTGTTGCTCTATTAGCATACTGGCTTTCCTCATCCTCAGAATTGGAATTGAGTTCTTGTTCCCCTTTTTTTGTTCACCTAAATCATAGGTCCTTGGTTTCCTAGATATAGACTTAAAACAACAGTTCCCAACTTTTGCTTCCCTCTTGGTTTGAAGCACCTTTTTACAGCCACTGTGCTTAAACATTTCTGAGGCACAGCTTGATTCTAGAAATTGAGAGTTGTGTGTAGAGAGAATCCATATGAAACAGCTTCATGACTCTTGTTTTGTTTGTATTGGGCAAGTGATGATTAGCAGTACTATAATTATCACTCTTGAGGGAAATAAAGGCAGAAAGGCTAACAACAAAGTGGAAGTGGAAAAGCATAAGTTGAAGATTTTTGCTGGAAGCTATTTCTCCAGATGTAGGTTGAAAAATACTAGAACATGAGTAAGGAGAACAAATGTGCCCACATCTTGCTGTACCTTACAAGTGTGTATAAGCCCCAAAAGTGAGTTTGATCACCACCTTTTACAAGTGTGGTTTCCATCTAAGAATAATTTATAGGGAATGTACTCAATTTGTAGCACTCCTAGGGCTTGCATTCCCCTTAGTGTTACAAAACTTCAGTATCTGCATACAATTTGACCCATAGAAGGGCCTGTTTGTATGAGAGCCTGCTATAAGCTGCTGTTTTTTTGTACAGCTTCTAGATAATCCTTTACCAGGTAGAAATTTTAGGGAGGAGTGTGGGTGTGGAAGCTCTGAAGGGAGCACATTGTTTTGTGAAGGAAGAGAGTGAAGTGGCAGACAGTCCTTGCTAAGCAGAGTGGGGAGGGGTTAGGTCTCACCATGACACTTCTTTTGGAGCTCTGGAAGCACAGGGGACCTTCCAAGGGAAAACACTGGAAAACAAATTTCTAGTTAATGTTTTCTCCTCTGAAGTTTCTCTCCACAACAAGAGTATGTGTGGAGGGCTGTACCATCACCCAGCCCAACCTCTCCCTCCAGAGTTGTGGGGTGGAGGAAGATAATGTGTCACATTTGGAAGATCCCTTCACTGCCCAGCCCTCTAGCTCAGAACTGAATTTAACACCTTGGATATATTCAGCAAAATATCACTGAGTCTAGCAGCATTGTGTCAGTCTCCTTTTGCTTTAAAAACATCTGGTAAGGCTTGATCTTTGCCTGATTTTGCCAGACTTGTGTCTTCCTATCTGTTGTCATGAAATCACTATTTTCTGTTAACTTTAGGTAGTTACCCTGTATCATTAGACTGAGGCAGGGGAAGAGTCTCTTACAGCAGATAACTTGAAAATGTGCTAGCCTCTAGGTTGGAAGCTGGCACTTAGCTGAGGTGCAAGAGATGAGTAATGGCCCTAAAGATGCTAAGCTGTTTGAAGCCCCTCTGATAAATGGGGTTGTTCTGTGATGAGCTTTCCTCACTTTCTTTGACTGGCTGGTATAAAAGCTGTGTATATACAAGCACATTATTCATGAGATACTGGTTGTGGCTTTAAGGTTGTTTAATTTTGCAATAGTCCCATCTAAGGGATGATTCTTGCATTGCACGAAAGGGAGTCTCAGCAAGCTTTGCTTTTCATTTGCTTTATGGAACTGTGCTCCTGTGGAGACACAGGATAGCCAGCACATTTGCCATAAGACACAAAATACCAGACTTGGGGCTTTCTGGACATGCAAGTTCCCCTCATCCCAGAGAAAAAACAGAGGACTGGCATGGAAAGAAAATAATTAAACATAAGAAAGCAGTGTGGTAGGGAATGGGGCATTTCTTTCTTGGCACTAAATTTCTGATACCGTCCCCATTTCCCTCTCCTTATTCCCACACTGAAATTGTTTATTCTTTCATCTTGTATTCTTACCACCTCCTTCTTCTTGCCTCTCTCTTTTTTTAATTTTTTCCCACTTTTTCTTCTTTTTTGATTCTTCTTTTTGATTCTTCCTCTCTTGCCTGTTTCAACTTATTCCTCTTCTTGTGTTCTGTCTCTCTCTTCCCCTGCTCTTTCCATATCACAGTCCCTTACCTGTGTCCTCAGGGATGGCTTCTGGCTTGTTGGGTGCTGCTCCCTCAGGTCTTCTCTCAAGGCTTGTAGGACTTCAATAGAGCATTGTGGTGTATCCTCTGGTTTATGGGTACAGCACATCCATGCAGCACTGGTTGGGCTGTGCCAGTGTTCTTGGAGTGGAAAGGGAAAGATTTATGATGGCATTGATCACAGTGCTAAAATAAACTGTTCTCCCTTAGCCAGAGGAATAGGAGTTTGTCAGTGCCAGTGCTCTGTATACAAAATGAAGGACACCAGCTGAGGAAGCCAGCTGCCTAGGCTAGCTGTTCAAGATCTGAAAATGGCAAGTCCCTAAAAGCTAAGAGCCAGAAGAAGTAATTTATATTAAAGCAAACTCTGTCATGAGTCATTTGACTTCTTTCTCTCTTACACACATAGTTTATGTCTCAGGCCTTCTAAGGCCTGAGTAACATCTGATACTCTTTAGGCTGAGACGGCTCTAATAGGAGTGGGTTCCTGCTTCCAGTTACAGTGTACCACTTAGACCTCCATTTAATTTGTCTTGTGTTTACAGACTGCAACTATTACTTATTTGTCATTTTTTATGGTAATAGAAAAGATTGTTTGTCTGTGATTCAGTCCCAACCATGTTGTTGAGTAGCTCTGTGCCCTCAGCAGCAGCAAAGAAAAAGTGACCCAAGAGGGGCTTTGACTTTTTGCTTCATTAATTTTTCTTATGTGGCTCAGTTGTGCAGTTCATGCAGGTCAGCAGGGACAAGAGGGGATGCAGGTCCCTGGGTATCCCTCTCAACCACTACCTCAATCTCAGGACAGCAGCAGAGCAGTGTTCCACATCTTTCACACAGTTTGTGTATGAGCTGCATGTGGTTGTTTTTTTTTTTTTTTTCCCTTTACTTTAAAAAAGACAAGACCAAAGTGTGCACTATCTGAAAAACACAGTTTTATCCTTTTTTTTTTTTTTTTTTTTCCTCCCCTTTGCTCTCATTTTTTAGTTTAAGTATTTTCATCAGGTCCTTCAAATGCAAAAATAGTTAATTGCAACTAGAAAAATATGAAAGGCACATGAAATCTTCAAGCCGATACAAAGCTGAAAGGTGAAAGTGAAACACAGAAAAACCTTTGTCCCACTACAAAGCTTTCAGGGAAAATGCTGGGACACCCCCAGCCAGTTTCCCTGGGCAAGGAGAGAACCCTCCCGCCCACTGCTAGAAGTGACTGCACCTTAATTAAGCAGCATGACTCTTGTTCCCCCTAGTGGCTAATTCCGCAGGCTCTGTTTCACACCAGCCTTTCGTTTAGCTGCCTTTCAACTTCCCAGCTTCATTTTCCTCCCACCCACATTTTTTGCCATGTTTTGTAACTTTCTCAATTTCTCCTAATTGCTGTTCTTAATGATCTCGACTTCAGGAAGCACGAAAATACTCTATGGATAGGTGGTACCTTATATCTGCAAGCCAGCAATGGGATTTAAGGTTGGAGATGTTTTATCACACATTTCAGCCGTGCATGCTGGATGTTTCTGCAGCAGTAAGGGTTAAGGGAGAAGGGCTTTCCTTTTTTTATCAGCATCCCTGTTCATATTGTAACTCCTCAAGTACAAACAGATACCAGTGTCCAGAAACATTAGACACCTCAGATCAGCAGTCTTGTTTAATGTCCTTGAGATAATAATTGAATTGCCTGGCTTTACAGATCAAACAAATTCCACATAAAATGTAGTGCAGTATTTCTTAGTGCCAGGGAGAAAAAAATACAACTGTCTTTTCTCATGTAGTTCTTAGGAGCAGCCTGGTTATGGGTAATAATGCATACATTGGGTTAAACTTCAGCTGTATAAGTTCAAATCTAACTTAAGCCATGTGGGATCAAGTTCTTCTGAGGTTACCTTGATATAAATAAAAACAGAATTTGCAATGAGAAAACAATGTATGTTACCTAACAGGAGCATCAGAGTACATGGGGTTTATTCCCAGCTTTGCCACTGACTCCGTGACTTTGGGCAAGTTTTAAAACTTTGTTCTTCATCCAGCTCCTTTGTGAAGCCAGTCTAGTGATGTTTAAGTGCCTCATAGGCTGGTTTGATAGTTATATTAAAGGTCATAAAAGGAAGAGTGCAAAGAATGGTGATGCTGATGGTGTTGGTCTGGTGGATAAAAATAACTAAGAATGGAAAGGCAGGTAGAATGACAGCTCAGTTGCACATAACTGGAACATCTTTTGACTTCTGAATGGGGAAGCAAAATATTTCTTTAGAACTGCAACCAGTTTATTATGTGTGAGAATTTCCATTGCTCTATATATCCTGTGAAAGATGGCCTATCTGGTATGACATGACTACAACTCAGAAGTTTATATAATTTTTTAATATTTAGACCATTCATGGCTTTTAAAGGTTGTTCTACGTATCCAATGCCTAGTTACAATGTATAACTGCACTTCATATTCAGAATTCTTGTTTTTAGAAAATATTTGGGCAAGAATGGGAGACCACATCCCTTAAAGCACAAATTCACTCACGTTCTATATTGGCAATTTCTTTGGAGCAATGAGGGATAATTTGAAATCAGTGATTTCATTCACAGACTTATGGCTTTAGATATCTAATGCTGTATCCAACAGGTAGTGAGAGGCTGGGTGTTCTGTTTGCTCAAGTATGGAGCCTTCTAAACTGCAGTTTAAGACATTTGCTGGAGCCTTCTGAAAATCAGATGTTACCCTTTTCTGACTGCATTGGGATCAGGATTAGCAGAAACACCAGATACACCGTGCACTGCTGAGCATTTTTTGATTTGCATCTGAAACTGCTTTGTGACAGGTCAGTAACCCAGTGAATGTAATATAAAACATTCAGCAGGATAAGACCTCCTTGTTTTAACTGTATCCTTTTTCTTGCATGTCTGGGTTGTATTTTTTTTAATTAAGTTACTGAGTTGTAGAATGGCCTGCATTCCCTTTATTCCTGTCAAAATGAAATGACTGACAGCTTTTCAGTCGCACGTGGTCCTACCGTTCATTAGAAGAGAAAGGGGTAAGATGGGATCCTCCCAAATTCTTCACATATTACATAGACAGAAAAGGCTGCTGTGCCTGAGATAGTTGTGTCTTATCAAGCAGCCTGTTACTGATCTAGTCTAATTTTATAAAGATCAGCACACATTAATCTATGACTAAAAACCCCAAGCCAGAGTAGAGCCATGTGTGTGTTTAGAGCAGTTGTTTAGTAAAAGTAAGATTTTCATCAGATAAAATTGATCTCATTCTCTCATTCTGTGCTTGTCACAGCCAAAGATGCACCTCTGAACAAAACCTACCTTTTTTAAAGATTTCCTATATTAGGCAATTACCAAAGTAGAAAATTGCTGCTAATGAAAAGCGAAACAAATCTGAGATCTGGAGCTGGTGCAGTATTCATGCAAGTAATCAGCCTGTACAAAAGGAGCATTCATCTTGAAATGACAGATAAGTGCTAAGGACAGGATTGCAAACTGTAAATATGTTAGCACTTTAAGCGAGAGCACAGCTTCAGCACTTGTTAGACTCATCAGCTGCTCTAAACAATATGGATCTTTGAAATGATCTCTGCTGAGATCTCAGTGCATTAGATAATGATATAGTTGTTCATTTTTTTGCCTTTTTTTTTTTTTTCCTTTTTTTGGTGTGTGTGTGTTGGTGGTTTTTTTTTTTCTTTCAGAAAGGATTTTCTACAAAGAATAGGCCTGTGGTGCTGCCAGCACACACACTTATCTTTCTCCATGAGTAGACCCAGCAAGGGCTGTAGAGTCACTGTAGGGAGTAGAGAACAAGCCTGCAGAGCTGTGCTCTGCCATTCCTGATTTATGCACAGGAGAGGAACAGCATGTGCAGCTGCACTACAACTTTCCTCTCATGCCTCTACCTAAGGCAAGGGAAAACTCTTTGAGGTCATCCAGGCTCACTTCACAGCTAGGATCCTTCTTCAAGTACGATTTGAAAGCAGGCTCCTCAGGTGGCAGTGGCAGCAGTTTCTCCTGGGTAGCTTTACGAAGGGTTAAGAGTGCCTGAGCTGTAACAATGGAGGGTTTCATGTTATGAAAACTGAATACAGTAGAAATTAATTTGAAACTAATAAATGCACTTTGCAAAGGACACCATACAAAGCTTGCATACCACCATAACTCTCACTCGCTGACCTCGCTGAGGTTCTGACTGGTGACCTACAAGTGAAAAGCTCCATGAGCCATCTGAGTCTTTGCTATTCATCTCTTCTCTCAGTTTGCTGTCTTTAAATGAAAGGCCAGATCCTCAGCAGCAGGAATTGGCTCATTTCTTAGGATCAGCTGAATCATGAAGCACAAAGTGTTTTTTCTTCAGTTGTGTCCCACACTGGCTAGATTTCCCTCCAAAATGTTTGATAGTAAACTAGTGGTGTTACTGATTCCCGTGGCACATCTGAGAAAGTGAGGTGCAGAAAGCTTGCATGACTTATTAGATTAAAATGCAGGAGCTGATGTATCTGACAGCCCTCCATACAGTCACAGAAGTTGTGCTGGAAAGTGCTTTCTCCCATAAGCACCTGAGGAGCAATAGGTTGAGAAATGCTCATTAAAGTGAGTGGAGGGACAAGGCTTGCTTGGAAGTAGGAGGCACAGGGTGTGAGTCATTGGGAGCTTCTTAAAAGATGGGAAATGAGATGAGACGGCAAAGTAAAAGTAAGTATGGGTAGGGTGAGGAGACAAAGTCCCTCTGGAGCCATTTGCTGCTGTTCACCTTTCCCAGAGAGAATAAGGAAAGTTTCTGAACAAGCTCCCCATCCCACCTGGCCAAAACTTGTGGGTGGAAAGGTCTAGGGTGCTCTTGTCTGCAAGATCTCCACTTTAAAGACAGACCCCTGAGGCATGGCAGTGCTGCATTAGATCTCAGGCCATGAGCCAACTGAACTCTGCTGCTCCACTTGATGACTGCCTCACATTCTAACTCCACTTTTAATTCCGACTGCTGGGTAGTCAGACAGAACCAGCTATTGGGTTGGGTGCAGTCACATAAAATGTTCTCTTCTTTGTATTTGCCAAATCAATGCAAATGCTTTCTTAGAAGGTCTCCTAAGGAAGAAGGTGTCTCAGATACCTTTAAAAAGTGCTGGCAGTGCTGGGTAGCAGGTTTAGTTTGCTCATTGAAAGATCCTATGTAATAGTACTGTAATCAAAGGCTCTTCTATGGCTCTGGGGCAGGTGGGAATTAATAGGCCTTGGTTTTGATTTTGTATAGAATAATGTCAGGCCTGACAGATAGCTGGAGTAGTGATGAGCATAGCTTTCAACATTTACCAACAAGAAAATAGTTTCTTCGCAATAAAATTGGTACCTACAGGTTTTTCTGTGCAGTAAATGTAACTGCAATGTACAGAAAGGTTGCAGTTATAAAGAGGTTCCTACTTACACAGAAGTTTTAATGCCAAAGAGAACTGTATTTACAATGTCCCAGTGCTCTCCAAGAGATACAAGCCAAACTTTTTAGGAGCCAGGAGAGCAGAACACCTATTCTGATGTGACTGTTACAGTTTCCTCATATAAATCTCTGAATTCTGTATCCACAGGAATCCCACAGTTCATGTTGAGATTGTCCCTTGCTGTTGTTGGAACAGGTTTTCCAACAGACTGGCTGTCCCATCTGTCTGACCAGATCAGGCTTCCCAGGTTTTGAAGGAATCAAGAGCTTTCTAAAATTTTGGAACAATATGCATCCAGAATTTAAAGTGCTTTAAGCACTTTTCTTAAAGGACAGTTTAAATGGCAGAAAAGCTAATGAGAGCAGTAGCTTCTCATCCCTGGTTGCTTCTGATTTTCAGACTAGGGAAGCCAGGGTGCCCATTTTTTAATAGAACAGGACAATATCATCAGTGGATCAGTGTGCTTTGCTTCAGCTCTCACTCAGCTTGGCCACCTGTAGCCTCTGTTTTGGGAAAGAAAAATACTCTCTGGAATGGTGTGCTAGAAGAGGCTACTAACTCTTTGCCTCTGGTAATCATGGCAGGTAAACCAAATCCCCATACATGAATAACACAAAAAACCCAAAGATCCATACACATCTGTCTTCTCTGTTTGGTGCTTCCTGAGGAGAAATAGCTAGAGAACTGCAGTCCAGTTCTAAACTTGCAACAGATTTCTTCTGTCTTCTAGGTTTTAGTCTCTGCCCACCACATGTTGGATATCTGTAAAATACTCATTTTGTCTGAAGTGATTCTTTAATTTTTTGTTGGAGATGTCTGTAAGGTTACTAGAAAGGCTCTCTTCATATTTCAATGCAGTTTTACTCTCTATTTTAACTTTTCAACCTTCTGCTGGTTTACAGTAGTGAAAGACTTTTTTTTGAGGTCTCTCGTGTTTTATGAGCCCCTGTCCAAGGTAATTTCCCAAATGCAGTCCAGATTGAGTAAAATGTAAGCAAATTTCTGAGGTATAGTTTTCTTTATAGTAAACCACACATCAGATTAACTAGATAAAAAATAATCCCAAATCAAAACTCACAGCAGGGATTTCCCTCAGTAACCTCAGGTAGACACTGGAGCATGGCAGAGAATATATTTGAAAGATGAAGGGAAAAGGAGAGTTTCCTCAGACAGTGCTGGAAATAGGGAAAGAATAATAAGATGGAGAAGAGTGAAATTTTGCCAATGGTTTTGTTTTCTTGAGGGAGTAACCTTAAAGCAAGTGTAGGCAGAAGTTGTTTTTAGGACAAACCCCCAGTTAGAAACCCCCAAAATGTGAAGAGCCACCAGGTGGGGAAATGAACGGGGAGATGTGTGTGGATTAATTAGATGGAAAAAATGTTTTGACAGCATAAGTGAACATATGGAAAGAATTGAGAGAACCTGATCCAGTTCCCCATGTGTAAATGATGCCTTAGCCATAGCTCATAAAGCAAATACAGATGCAAAAGGAAAAAAAAGCCCCCTTTCCTATCCCCTCCCTCCTGTAACCCCCAATCCATTGCCAGATGGCAAATAAAAGTTTGAACTCGGTGACTAAATGCAAAAAGCTGTATGTTCAGCATGAATGTGAAAAGAAATTAGCTGAATAAGTCTGAATTTTGCACCTTAAAGGAAATGGTGCAGTTCAACTGAAAATCGTGTCAACTACACTGCCCAGTGTCAGGATATCCTGTGTGGATGCTTTCTTCAACTTCTCTGCTTGACTCTCCCCTGTCCAAATGACTCCTGCTTTCCTTTCCTTTTCCTTTCTGCTGGCCAGCTCATTTCTTTTGTTGTGCAAGTGTGGAAGCACACACCTGTTCTGCCTTCCTGCCCCAAAGGTTTTACCACCTAAAATTGAAGGTGAAAAGAATTAGGACAGTTACTACAAAGAGAAGGTGAGAAGGGAGCCAGAGAAGCAAAATAACTTCTTCCAGGTTGTGCAGAGGAGCAGCATTCCCAGGTTTAGTTTACTTCATCCACATCAGTGATGAGCAGAAAGAGGGCTGTTCTAGTTTTAGCATGGCCCCAGCATTAGGATCTGATGTAGAAATCTGCTCTCTTGATTCCCAGGTGAACTTGCTTTCTGTTAAACACAGCTGTCTGTCAGCATAATGTTTCTAAGCCTAAAAAAGTGAGTTAAATCAATATATTTTCTTGTGGTTTATATGGACAAACTTTCTTAGTCTGTTGTAACAGCAACACGTTGTGTGGTTAACAAATTTAGTCCTCCTCAGAAGGGGGTGAGGGAGCTGTACTGCCTGTGCCAGCTGGTGGTGTAGGCAGGGAGCCTCCCTGCTGCCAGCCATGGCATCACCACTTATGGTGGAGGACTGGTGAGGATGCAGAGCATAGCCCAGGAAGCCATCCTGGTGGGCAGGCTGGGCAGCTCCCTGTGCCCTGTGATGGCATCTTACCCATCTCTGTGCAGGCCATATGAAAGCCACCTTGGATCTTCATCTGCTGGCCCTATAAAGCAGACAAAAGGCTTCATGACCCTTTGTGGCAGGGTAGGTGCAGCTGAACCCTGCCCCAGCACTGCTACTGGTTGCTTAGATGTTGCCCACAGACTGTTGATTCATGGCACCCAGTGCCAGCAATCTGTGAAACTGAAACAGGAGCTAAACATTTGGGCTCTTTCCATTGCCCGGGTAAGCTGAAACCCCTGCTAAGCTGTCAAGTTTGCATCCAAGCAGCTTTGGGCAGGAAGAGGTGCCAGCAGTGGAGCCCTCACAAAGCAAACAGCATAATTATTTGATAGTCAAAGGCAACTCGGGGGAGGGCAGAGTCAAATCGACAACAAAACAACCTATATTTAGTAGCAGTGTGGCTGGAGCTTAGACCCAAACATAGTTTCCAGCTGATAGATGATGTGACAATCATAGCTGACCCTCATCCCATTCTAAATTTGGTCTGCGGAATACGTAGTTAATATCATGGCTAGCACGACAAGCCACCCTCACAGCAGCTGCACTGCCACTGCTGCTCCTCTTATGGCTTTGTCTGCTGGCTGGCCAGCCTGGCTGAAGCACAACTTCTGTGTGACACTGAGCTACAGTGGCCACAGCCTGTCTGACACTCAGTCACTACTGCAGAGTAAAAGTAGGTGATTTGGAGTAAATTTGGAGCTGTAGAGGTAAAAGTGGTTCCATACCTTATCTGCACTTGTCTCACTGTGATCTCTGTTCTCACTAGGTGATCTCTTTTCCATTTGTTCTTGTCTTTGATATGGCTGAGTAGTGAAACCCATGCTCCTGTGGTACAGGACAGGTGGAGTGATCCATGCTTTAGGGACAAACCTTCAGTTTACAAACTCTGCATAAAAAACAAACCAAACTTAGGGAAAAACAATTGATGCAGCCTATTTCAGAGAGAGGTAACTGAAAATTAAAAGAGTAAGTTACATGTCTCAAGGAACTCAGCAAATCTGTTGCAAACTTGCTGGATCCTGATTCAGTACTTAAAACAGAAAACTGCTTTGTCTCAGTACTGAGGATCCATCTGGTTGGTCTCTGTCAACTGCAGCTGTGTGGCTTAGGCATGGAATAATGCTGGCCTGCTTCTAAACTACTTGTCTGATTCCCCTGTAGCAGTCTTTAATAAACAAATGCATAAAATAGTCCTCTCAGATGGGCCAGTGCTATTATTGTACCTTAAAGGAGGTTGTAAAGAGGTTGGGATCAGTCTGTTCAGTCAAGTTATAAGTAGTAACTTGTAGGACAAGAGGTAATGGGCTCAAGTTGCAACAGGGGAGGTTTAGATTGAATGTTAGGAAGAAGTTCTCCACGAGGGCTGTCAGACATTGGAATAGGCTGCCCAGGGCAGTGGTGGTGTCACCATCCCTGGAGGTGTTTAAGAGCCATATAGACACAGTACTTAAGGTTTAGTTAAGGTAAATGGTTGGCTCAATGATCTTGAAGGGTCTTTTCCAACTGAGATGATTCTGTGATTCTGTGGTAGTGAGTTTCAAAGAGCCAGTGACTTTTCCTGGAATATAGACTTGAAGTCAAGTCCTGAGCTGGTGTCCTGCTGGCTGGACCTCCATCCTTCCTCCCTCTTCTCCCTCCTTCTCTGTAGTCTCAGAGAAACTCTGAGGTTTGATATGAACATGGAAATCTATGTTGAACAGAGCAAAAGGAAACTACAAGCTTGTGTGAGATTTTCCACCTTTTCACTAAGTGAATGAAAGCCAAATTTTCACACTTCAGTCTTAGGTGTGAAATTTCTGCTCAGCTCTAATATTTATCCATAATGTGTTTTAAAACTTGGCTTGCTCCATCCAGAATACCACAGAGAATTGAGTTACAGATTTTGGGCTTTGTGCATGCTGCCAAAATCTGCCTCTATAACTCAAACAAATTTAAGGGGGGAAAAAAAAAACACTAGAAAAATACTGTATATGGCCTATCACATGCTTTCAGCATGTAGTCATAAACCACTAAAAAGTAATGTTCTGCTAGGGCTGTGTTACATAAATACATTAATGTAACTCCTGTAAACATAGATAAGATGAATTTTGCATCTGCATGCTATCAAGTAAGCAGTCTCTAAATAAAAGCCTGTAAGAAAACAGCAGCCTTGCTTACAACTTTTTAACAAAAATTAAAAGTATGTCTTGAACATTAGCTTTTCACAAAATCTATTTATTCTGATCAAATCCAAATACTGTGACTGGACTTCTTAAAATGATGCTAGTTAGCAGCTGTTAGTCTCGGCTTATATGTGTGGGATAGAGAGGAGTGAGAGTGAATTCTTCATTGTTAAAGTAAAAATTGTTACATATAACATTGTTTACTGCATTTGTTATGATTTAGAAGAGTAAAGAAAGTCAATGTGTTAGCCTGAACTTACACCTGCTGAATTCTGCAAATCAGAACAAATCTGGTGGAGAAATGTTCCTACATTTCAGTTGTAAATGGGGCAACTTGGTTTCCTCTGATGCTGGATCTGTGGCAGTGGAACTGTACAAAAACACCAGAGAGTTGAGACTGACCTGAGCAGGAATCTGGGTAATGTTTTGGGAGTAATGAAGGTGAAATCCATGTTTCTAAGGAAACACGGCTCAGAAATTAAGACTTTCATGCATATGCTCAGATATTCTCAGGAGTATGTGAAGAGGCACACTTGCTGGTACAGATTTCTCACAGCATTTTGCTGCATGAATAGCAGGATTTGATCACTAGGCTTGTACTGGCATGATAAAAATGAATATAATTTGCTCCTTTTGCATAAGTACTAAAGTGAGGTGAGTTAACAACTTCAACTTGGGAAAAGAGTGAGCCATGCATCTCCTTGCAGCTTGTTCTAAGGCTCCTGACTTAGTTATAATTTATCACCCAAACCTGATTTACAGCAGAGATATTTTTCATCCTTCCCATCAGCTGTAGGCCAATCATTCTTGGCTCATCAGAACCAAGGCTGTCACTGGACAAGCCATAAAGCATCAGTGTTCACACAGAAAACTTGTTTATTTGCAAGTCCGAGTGCCCCACTTGGTTTTTATATTGTGTTAAGGACCCTTCCTCCAAGTATCTGGAGCAGTGTTGCTGTACCTGGAGCGTGGAATGCCCACAGAGTGGGTTGAGCTTTGCTGCCTGTGTACACGTCATGTGCTTTCAGCCACAGAGATCATACAGTCAAAGTTTAGAGATGTGGTTGTCTCACTGTGAAGTTAATAACTACATGAGGTAGAAATCCAACCACTTCTTGGGATTATCAAAACGAGTAAGTGGAGAGAACACAGCTGGGAACTGCATTTCTCCTGGAATGCCTCATGCATTTATCTTCAGATAGAATTTTTTAAAGTACCTGATTAAAGCAAAAACCCACATTCTTAAGGGAATTGATGCTCCCAGCTCATTAATTTCCTGGGATTTTGTTGTTTTGGTTTGTTTGTTGGTTTATGAGGTTTCTTGTTTTGTTTTGATATCCCTAAATCTGATTTCCCAGATGATGTATGTGAATTTCAGTAACATTCAGCCAGAGATCTTGAGTCACGAGTGAACATCAGACTTTGGGACTATTCACCAGTCTCAAATAGAGTTTCCCTGAATCCTGTTCCCAAACCTGCTGGCTGTTGAAGCTACTCTGGTGTCTTCAACTTTTCTCTTGCCCCAGATCATGCTGAAGAGCAGAATTCAGCCACCAATATGGAATAAATGTGACTGACAGCTGACCTTCCTGGCTGGGTCACCCTTCCAGCAGCAGAATGACATCTTGTTCTGAAATCTTGGTGAGCCTTGGAGAATTTGGTTCCCTGGGCCTGTGTTTCTTCTGTCCTGGGCAGGGTAACCCCATTTGACTAACTCTCTCCATGGTAAGCAGAGTGTTTACTGGCTTGTATCTGTCCCAGCTTTGACACTCTAACAAAAGGTTAGAAACCATGAATGCATCCCTTTATTTCAGCTCCACAGTGCCTCTCTTTTTTTTTCTGTGTAAACCCTTCACTTGCTTCTTGCCCAGCCTTTAGAAATTATGATCAAATGCGAACTTTCAGGGTTTATTTATAGCATAGCCTTTATGGAGAGAGAGAAAAGAAATTATTAAAAAGCAATTTTACAAAATATTTTGTTTTAAGAGAGAATTCATTGTGTTTAAATCACTGTATTCATTGTACTGTCTAGACTGGCAAACAAAGAAGATAGAGCGTCATTCAAATTAAGATTGTGAAATTCTTGGTGACTGAAATTATGGATTTGGATGTCAACCCTCAAACCAACTATTTCTGAACAGCAGTATTATCACTTTGCTATATTTAAGGCTTTGTTGGAGTCAGAACAGTGCACAAGGTTGATCTGATTCAGTAATGCGATTCTAATGTTCCTTTGTTTCTGATTTCATTATAAATTCATATTTTCAATGTTCTGTTCCTCTTTGTCCCCAGAAAATTGTTGAAAAAACTCTCCTCTGGGAGTAAAGTTTTTGTTCAAACTAACAATGACCAAACTGATTTTAGAAAACAAAAAAACATGCAACCAAAATGCAAATTAAGGGGGGGAGTTCATTTAGGATATTTTGGGCAACCTAGAATGAGTGAGTTGTTGCAAATTGCTGGCTGTGTATTTTTTTTTTTCATGTGTTATTCCACATCACTGTGGTAGTTGCTGTGAGTCTTCAATGCTGTGGATTCTCAAAGTCCTAGGGATTTCTAGTAGATTTAGAAATACAAAAGTAGTTTACCTGATAAACTGGACAGACTTGGCATCTTCCTCCTTAGCTAACCATGAATAGGTGCGAGAGGCAGCAGATGAAGCAGCAGCCAGGCCCTGTTCCCTACATCCCTTACGTCAGGGCTTGAGGGATCAGTTTTCTTTTAGGGACCTCTCTATCCTGTCCTGCTGCTGGCCCCATTGTAGAATCATTTAGGTTGGAAAAGACAGAGTGCAACAATAAACTTGGAGCAGCAGCTCCCTCCTAGGCTGCTGGTTAGAGGATGGGACCTTTGTGCTAGGGGTTTCAGGTTTGGGGAGACCTCACAGGGATTGCTGGAGGCTTTCATCAGCCCGGTGGAGACTTGTTTTGGTCCTTTGCAGGTTGTCTGATAGCTGGAGTGTAACAGGTACTCTGCACACTCATGTTCTGCTTTACTCTGGGTCCCCTTACAACTTCCAGTGCTGAAAAATGCATTATTGCTTCTTTGGGAAAGAGGACAGCCTTTGGAGATAAACATCTCCAGAGAGGTTTTATTTTTACACTGTTACTCATCTAATTTCAGGTCTCTTCAGGTTCAAGAAAAAACAGACACCAGCACCAACCCCCCCAGGTGTGGAAGGTGTGAGGGCAGCCTGGCCTGGCACAGCATGGCTGTCCTACCAGCTCTTGGGCTCCTCATGTGTCCCTTCACCCCCCACCTCACCTCTCCCACCCTGCTGGGCCCAACACCACACAGAGTTCCTGTTACACTCCAGCTATCAGACAACCTGCAAAGGACCAAACCAAGTCTCCACAGGGCTGATGAAAGCCTCCAGCAATCCCTGTGAGGTCTCCCCAAACCTGAAACCCCTAGCACAAAGGTCCCATCCTCTAACCAGCAGCCTGGGAGGGAGCTGCTGNGTATAAGAGACAGCCCCATTGTAGAATCATTTAGGTTGGAAAAGACAGAGTGCAACAATAAACTTGGAGCAGCAGCTCCCTCCCAGGCTGCTGGTTAGAGGATGGGACCTTTGTGCTAGGGGTTTCAGGTTTGGGGAGACCTCACAGGGATTGCTGGAGGCTTTCATCAGCCCTGTGGAGACTTGGTTTGGTCCTTTGCAGGTTGTCTGATAGCTGGAGTGTAACAGGAACTCTGTGTGGTGTTGGGCCCAGCAGGGTGGGAGAGGTGAGGTGGGGGGTGAAGGGACACATGAGGAGCCCAAGAGCTGGTAGGACAGGCCAGGCTGCCCTCACACCTTCCACACCTGGGGGGGTTGGTGCTGGTGTCTGTTTTTTCTTGAACCTGAAGAGACCTGAAATTAGATGAGTAACAGTGTAAAAATAAAACCTCTCTGGAGATGTTTATCTCCAAAGGCTGTCCTCTTTCCCAAAGAAGCAATAATGCATTTTTCAGCACTGGAAGTTGTAAGGGGACCCAGAGTAAAGCAGAACATGAGTGTGCAGAGTACCTGGGGCAGCAGCAGAACGTGTCCTGGATGTTTGTGTCCTATTCCCTTAACAGCCAGAACAGGCTCTGCCTGGACATGGAGCTGGTGGGTAGCAAAGTTCAGCTCTCCCTTTCACTTCTTTTTGCATCTGTGGATAAAAGGGGGGTTGTGTGAGAGATTTAGACCCGTTAGATATCTACCTTGCATTTATTTTCACGTGATATCTCCAGCGCAATTTAAAAAGAGGTGTTAAGCAGGGAGTAGAAAGCAAGGTGACTCTTTTCTTGAGTGAAAGTGCTTCAACGGGCTTTGCCTTTGCCTAACGTTTTCTGTAAGACGTAAAACTCTCAGGAAAAGCAGTATTGATTGTAACAGAGGGAACTTTGAGGGTGTTTTTTCTGTGTTCATTCATTCATGGCCTCTAAATCCAACTGGCCATGTAAGGGAGTTGTAAAAGACAAGACTTGTAAACAATAGGAACAATGCTTGAGCCAGTATCACCTGTTAAAGAACAAGGAATAAATGCCCATTTCTTGTACTGTGAAAATATCAACGTTTCTATGCCAGTGTTTTAATCTGGCTGGTGTGCAGAGTCTCTGTGCCAGCAGGCTCACATGTCCCAGAGAAAGGAACACACTATCTCTCTGGAAGTGTTATTTCAAGGGTGTTTCTTGGGGAATAAAAGTACAGTCGACTTCTGCACGTATGAAAGAGCACGGGCATATGAGTGCACAGAAACACTCCCTGCTGTTTTATCAGAGGCCCTGACAGTAAATCCTGATTGCACTATAACAGGCAGTGTTTGATTCTTTGGTAGAGCCCGAGTTTCATCGAGTATTAACTCCCTGAAGCTGACATGTATAGAAAGTTCCACATTCTAGTGGCACATTTGGACTGGCAGTATAAAAGGATGTGTTGATGCTGATGGATGGAGCAAACACACACAGAAGATGCCAAGGTAATCCTGCAGGTTCAGCCAGGCAGGCAGGGCTGGTGGCACATGGGGGCATCCCAGGTACATTGTGCTCAGCTCAGCAAACACTGCTATGCATGGGAGAAAAGAGTATCTGCTGGCTCCATGGGCAGCCCACTTCCATCCCAGCCACTTACATTTAGGTCATGATCATAATTCTTTAACACAGGGGAAATGGGAAACCAGAAAGTGTAAGGTCTGTCAGTCATCTTGCTTATCCTCAGAGCCTCCCTGCCTGTCCTGGTCTGGTAGAACTGTGTTCACATTGCTCTTGTACGTTGTAAAGTTCTAGGAGATCCTCAGCTGTAAAATGCTGGATTAGTGAGAAGCAAAGATTTTACTACAGCAGATATTACAGCCTATAAAATCATCCAACCCTTTTAAAATTTTAGTCATAGTTGAGTAGATGGCTTCCAGCAGCAGCAGCAGAGGCTGATTGTTCTCCAGGGCTCATTCTGATACTCTCCTAGTGCTGTGCTTTAGGCACTCATGTTAAAACAGATTTAAGGTCTTGCTTAGACCTTAAATCTTAGACCTTAGACCTTGTGAACACTGATAGAGATGTAGTCAGAGACTAATTCTTGAAGCCTGATCTTTTATGTTTAACAGTATTCCACCTGAAAGTTATTGCTTTAATGGTCCTTTTGAAATAACTTCCACAGAAAGTAGCCTGTGCCTGCTGCCTTGCCTCGCCTGGGAGCTTGATCCTCTACTGACAGTGGTGATTTGTGTCTCATTGCAGGGAGATTCCACAGAAAAACAGAATCTTCCAGAAATGAGGAAAGGAACCAAATTATTCATTCCTCTCCCTTCCACATGGGACTCTGTCCCAGAGTCTCTCTGGCTTTGTTCTGGCCAAAAGCAGAGTAGGCTTAAACTCTCTCTCTTCCCCCTTTATACTGGAATGGGGGCACAGCTGTGGGGTCTGTAACAGAACTTTGCAAGTTACCTTTGGCTTCTGGAGCACACTCGAGTCCTCCTTTGCTGCAGGGAATTGATACTTTGAGAATATGATTAAGGGATCTCATGTACAGTATCATTTTATTTGAGAAATCACCCCTCCAGGGATGCAGTGTTTAACATTTCCTTTGGTTAACGTAAATAAGAAAGGATAACTCTGTTCTGCCTTGGACTCCCAGTAAGAAAGAGGAACAGATTTTGGTTTACTGGAGGGTCTGCAGTACTTTGTTCTCATGACTACTATATAATGGGATTGAACATATTTTATGCCATCTGGCCTGTGCGGCCGAAACAAAATACCTCAGTAATGTTCCGATTGGTTTTGAAACATCTTGTTCTTGTCAAAAAGTATTTTAAATCAGAACAGGCTTTTCCAGTTTGTGTTTGTCTTCTACTAGGAGGCCATGGCGAAAATGGGGAAAATTGGGAGAGTGGTGCAGCCTAATCACGAGCATAAAAGGTAATCCTGATTTTGGTGTGTTCCTCTGAGAAAGAAGTTCAGGGCTGTCTCTCTATAGCCCTGCTTGAATTCAAGCAGCATTTATGGGTAGGTTTTGTAGAGGATTATGTGGGCACCCCGCTCAGTGAGCCGGCAGCAGGCGGCCAGTTGGTGCGGGTGGGCTGGGAGCCCGCCAGTCCCTGCCCACCCCCTGCCTTCCTTTGGCCAACCGAGCCCACCGCCAGCGCAGGGGGTGCGGGAGCCTTTCCCACCTGCCAGGAGCTCACAGCCACACTCAGGCCCCCGCCGCACTCAGACCAGAGCAGAATTTCACCAACGAGCGGTATCACTCCCGGCTGGGACCCCGAGGGGG
>JAAWXA010000008.1:27057881-27109979 GCA_038090715.1 Florisuga fusca
CCTGGCGGGGCGGGGAGGGGGTGCGGGTGCCGGTGCCGCCGTCGAGAGCGCTCCGGAGACCGCGTGTGTGCAATGGATGGGGAGTATAAAGTATAATTGAAGGCAGTGGAACGAGTCTCTTACAGGGGATTTTAAATCTTAAAACCTGTGCTGAAATTAAATTTCTCGTACAGGTTTTATGACAAGAAATACGAAGTCTTTTTGAAACTTGTGGAACACCAGCGAGAGTATCGCTCCATCATGAACAGCTGCTAATCCAGAGTCACAGCATCAGGGAACAGAAGGGACAATGAATTTCCAGACATTTGTGATGCGGGTAATTTCTTCTTGCAGTTTCATCCATGTTAAAAAAAAGCAAATCAGAAAAAACAAAACCTTATAATTTAAAATGTACGTTTTAATTATAATGAGAAATAAAATGCACTCCACTGTGAAGCATGGGAAGTTTTCTGTCAATAGTCCCTGCACCCCAGGGACAAGGAATAATTGTTTGCCTCAGTCAGGGAAGACAAGACTCTGGGTGCCCCAGTGCTGGTGTTTAGAGTGACCACAAGCAGGAACAGAACCAGGAACACAGTAACAGCCTGGGACGGACTCGAATCCCTGCCCTTTGCTGAACTTTTCCCAGGTAACCACTCCTTGCATTGCACTTGGGTCTTCTCATTTCTGCTACAGCTAAGACCCAAGCATGATTTCCATTGGAAAGTTCTGCTTGGATTTTTCTTTACTCTGATTGATTATAGTAGTATGTGGTGGCTGATACTTGAGAATTATTTTTACAGCTGTGCAGTTTTTTTCTCTTTGTTTTCTCCTGTTTCCTGCTCTCTTTTTTCCTTTTCCATCCTTGTGGTGCAGCCATTTTGCTATTAACAATTTGTGCCATTTTCTCTTTTACAAGGAACTCACCCTCACTGCATGTGAAACACTGTGCAGATGTGGAAAGGCCCACTGTTGGCACTGAAAGACTAGGCTGAGCACAGCTGCTGAAAATATGTTCATAATGCAGGTGGATTCCTTCCATCCTGCCAGCTGTCTCATGGGGTGTCAGCCCTGACACAGCCCAGCTCTCCCTTACCAGCTCCAGCCAGGCCCAGGTCAGAGGTGAACACAGTGACAGCAGGTATAGGGGATGCAGGAGGACACAGAGAGTGGTTTTCTTTCTTAGACTTGCATCTTTCAAGGCTCAGAAACCTTCCTGGCTGCCTGCTGGTCAAATCCAGTCACAAAAGGCTTTCATTTGTTCCCAGGCTGCTCTGATTTGTCCTCCAAGGTACTGCCAGGCTCTCAACAACAGGTCATGGCATGAGTGGGCTGTGGGAGGAGAGAGTTTGGACACTCTGCTTGTGTAGAGCAAAAGTGTTTCACCTTTGACAGTACACAATCTTACAAGATCCAAATACTGCCAGTGCTTCAGTGAGGCTCTCTTTCTCTGCCATTTGTCTGCTCATACTTCATAAACAATGCTGTTCTGTTGAAAAACCCAATCCAGGGTCCCCAACCACAGGAGAGGATCAAGAAATGAGGGGAAACAGAAGAGCATATTCAGTTCAACTACAACTCTGTTATGGGTCACTCCTGAGAGCCCTCCTTTTCTTCAAATTGTAGCTGCCACCCCCCTGGTGAGCCTGTATTTTTCAGGAGAAGCAGCCTGAGGTCCCTGTCCATGGAGTCAGGATACACAGAGATGGACTCCATCCTTACAAACCTTGCTTGATAGAAATTCCATTCTTTGGTATTGGCATAAGCTGAAATTCCCAGTTAAATACAAACAGAAGTTACACAATAACAAAATTACATTTAGAGAACTTGAAAAATAATAGTTTCTGGGGTTTTTTGTTTATGTTAGTACTCAGCATTTAAAAACATCTGGTAATTTTTTTAAAGAAACAATGCACTTCCTGCCTTGCAGTTCATGGAAAAGCAATTGTTGCCATTTCCAAAGTACCCATTGTTAAGAGAAACAGCTTTACAAGTTCAGGGACATAATTAAAGACAATGAAAGTTGATGGGAATAAAATGAAGAAACATCACAACACAAAGAGGATAACAAGCAAGAAAATGGCTGCAATGTATTGTTATATCATAGCTTACAGTTCAAAGGCACAACAAAATATGTCAGCTGAAAACATGAAGAAGGAAAAACCCAGTTGGGGACCAGTGTATTGTGAACAATATTCACAGAGTTTAATGTATCTATTTTATTACACAATTCATATGTAAAAATGAAGTCCACAGACTCCAAATACATAACAAAATATACAGATTATACAGAGACAGATGTGTAGGGTTGTCCAGAACTCTTAACAGCATTTTTAACTCTTTGCAGCTCAACACAGACACACACACACTAATTTCAGCAAGTTCTCCATAAACTTGCTGCTGTTTTTATCATCATCGTAAAACTGGCCTTGATCTCTCTGGCTGAACTGGTACCAAGACTTACCAGGAAATCACAAGGAGTGTATGAAGTCTAGAAAAGCAAAAAACAGTCATGCTGACTTTGTTAAAGCTTAGATGTGCAGAGTTCAAGGAAGCAGTTTACCTTGCATAGGCTTATACAAAAGAGTTAATCAGAGATTTCTTCACGTTTCTTGCATGATTTTTAATGCTGTTCTCCCCTTGTAATACTTCATAACTTTGTTTTTCTTCCAAACCAGTGCTACTACCAGTTTCATTTTATCCACTTTAGAATCAGGACTGTACTCATTGCAGAGCTGTAAAAAAAATCTGTGTTCCAGCAGATGTGTAATCAGCTGGGTAACACCAAGGACTGAGGCAAATTTTGTACTAATAGTATTTAATATTCTTTGTGTTATGCAAGACTTAGCAAAGTACACAGTTTGCTAAGTTCTCAAATTAAAAATTTATTCAAATTGAGCCAAAATGTAAAATGTCAAAGCTCAAAAGTTCTAAAACCCAACTGCAAGTTGATTTGTCTTGTAATTTTAAGTTCTGTTCATAGCTTTAGGCATTTTCAATTCAGGCACTTTGTACAAAGGCAAGTTAAAAAAAGTGCAGCATGAAAGAGTCCAGCAAGTATCCGGTGTAAAATGAGCCTGCTAAGCACTTGCACATCGAATCATTTGGCCATGCCAAGTACTGCTGAGTCCTGCTTCAGCCTTTGGCAGCAGCAGAATGACAAATCCATCATATGCTGCCCCAAAATCAAAGAGGAGTCTGTCATCATCACTTGATGAAGTCTGACCAAGGAATCCACGGTTGAGTCAGTCAGGACTCTGACAGCGCACCCGGCACTGCAGACCTCTCTGTATTTACCCCATTAGATGCAATTTGCTGACAAATGTTTAGCATGCAAATTAAAAGAAGAGAAACAACCACCATGTCATCAGCAGTTCCAAGCGTCCTACAGAGAGGAGCAGGCTTTGTGTCAAATGGAGAAGAGAAGCATATGATTGTCCCAAAGGAACAAACAGCAACCCTTAGGAAAAAAATCCATATGAGACCACTGCAGGTGAAAATTCCTCGCAAGGCAAGGGCCAGGAAGAAGGGCATGTCAAAGAGGTAATCTGCAAACTAAATATTCAGATGAGTTAGGTTAGTTTTCTTTCTAATGCCTGCAGTTCTTTCAGCTAAACATGTCTCTTCAGCACTTCTAGATTCTCATCTCTTGAATGCAGAAACTTTCTGAGCTGTCCAAATCCATCTAATCTCTTCAATTCTTTTGCAGTATTTTGACACATGCTTTTAAAAGGAACCCCCACTGCCCCAGAACTTTGGAAAGAAAGTATTATGCTTGATGTGTTGAACCCTTCTGGAGACTGGGCCTTAATGACTGCCCTCAGTCTATGCCTGTCTTTAAAATCTGGCTTCAAGTACAGGCTGTGAATGCTTGGAAATGAGCCCTCAAGTCTCACCCTGGTGTGTGCAGGAACCATAGGGCTGAGTGATTATTATTCTTCATTAATGCTAGTTGGTTGGTTTGGAAAATAATGTTTGCCTCCAGAGTGCTTAGTTTAGTCAATAGAGTGAAACAGACCCCACAGTCCTGTCAGGCTCCCCACCAGGATGTGACAGGAGAAGAAGATTTGCTTTGGTTGTTATTCTACACCCTGTCAAGAATGGGCCTCACATGTGCCTTCAGCATTCATCTTTCACATAATTTCTACTGCCTGTCATGTCTCTGTACCAGCTTTAAGAAAATGCAAAGCCCGTGTGGACTGTTTGAATTTGCAATACCTGAGGAAAAAAAAGCAGCTGCTTTCTAAGCTGAGATCTGATTTGACATTTCAGAGGCAAGTTAAAATTCCAGAGTTCAGATCTGAGTTCATATGTGAAAGTTCTGGCCTGACCATCTCTAGTTCTTATATTTCAGCCCAGGATGGCTGCAGAAGGACTCCTGAGCTAGGAGCTCTGAGAAGCACCTTTACAAGAAGGTGTTGGACCCAGCAGTGGATGGTAACACGTCCACTATGAGATCACCAGTAAGTGCATGGAAAGGTAATTCACAAACTGGTTTTCATTGCTGGGTCTGTTTCACTCTGTGTGTTATGCTGTATGTATGGATGTTACTAAGGAGGTAAATGTAGATTTATAAATACTTACGGGTCGAGGTCGCCCTGAGAAACGCTTGTTGTAATCTCTAATGTCATGTACAATTTGTTTACTGGGCTTATCTTGTTGCTTTTCACAAGAGATGTTATCCAGAAGAACCACCTTCACAAGAAAGAAGATTGGCATTAGCACGAGGTATTTTAGTCTCCAGTGTAAAGGAAAGTGTTCTGTAATACGTCTGTCTCACAACTGGACCTTTGTCCAGCTCCACGCAGTTTCACAATAGCAAGAACATTTTCCTTTTATAGCATGCCCCATCTATCCAGTGCAACAGGCAGCCTCTGACCAGGGTCAGATGACATTAGGAAGTTCCATATTGCTTTTTATGGAATGTTATGCCAGAGATTTGTAAACTATATGGAAGTAAAATGCTGCAGGCCCGTTTAATATTTCACAGAGCTGCCTGATATGACGTGTCAAATGATAAATGCAAATGGCTGCAGGGTCATTCAAGTCTAAGTGGGGTTTGAAATGGAAAATTAGAAGATAAAAAAAGATCCTAAGAGCTCAAGCTTGTCATTTTGTATGTATCATAATGCAGATGGAGGTAAGTCTTAACCTTTTGTCTGCAGAGAGGGCAGGTTATTGCTGCTAACCAGGGGCTATGCTTCCAGTATGAGATCAGACAGGAACCTGCCAGGAAAAAAAAAAAAAATTAAATGAAGATACATTAAATATATTTGAGAGTATTTCATTTTTACAAGAAAGTTTCTACAATCAACTGTAAAAATGAATGTCATTCTTTGCTTTGCTCTGCAAAGTGACTGTGTAAAAATGGAGCCTTAGCTCTTCTGCACTGGTTTATACTGAGATACATAGACCTCCTGAAGGAGGCTTGGATTCAGTTTCTTTTCCTGTGGATAGCATCTTATTTTTGAAGCTCCTGGGACTGGGGTTGAAGGCCTGAGGAATACAGGGACCCTGTAGAGCACAGCGCTGGCTGTGGTGGACAAAAGCAGTGCAGCTGCATAAAGATGGCTCTGGCTTCTTCCAGAGCCAGTATGGCTTTTAGGGCTTGTGAGGCTCAGTGATCCCAAACAAACAAGCAGAGCCAGGGGACAGCCTGGTGATACCCAATACTGGTGGCACAAGACATACTGTATTTTGGTGATAAAGTATCATGCATTGGGCTGGTTTGTCCAGTTGCTTTTTTTCTTTCTTTTACTATATTTTAACTCTGTCACCCTTCTGGAAGTGTGTAGTTCTGGAAGAGTGAGTTGCTGCATTCTTTCTGATTCTTCTTACCTGCTAACTAATTTCCAAATACATCATCATCTCTTCTTATACTAAAGTCTAAAGTGAAAGGGGGCTGAGTCTGAGGACAGTGAGTTTAAGACTGCACATCCGCCTGACAGAGTGGTTGATAAACATGAATGTCAGTGCTGGCACTAACAGCAAAAACAACAAAGCATAAACAGCATCTCATCAGAAGCAGCACAGCTTGACTTGCAGCTCCCGGGTGCTGTGTGACAGGTCAGGAAAAAAAATCTCTCCACATTTGAACTGATCAAATTTGACAAGGACCCCAGTGAAAACAGAAGCAGAATGCTGCTCTGCCACTTTGATGGAATCGGTTTATTGAACCAAACAATGCTTTTTGTTCTTAAAAATAACCAGCAAGTAGTTTCTTGTAAGCTGTAGTATAGAAAGAATTCTTCAGGAGCCCTCAGTGCAATGTGCTTGCAATCAAGTAGGAAGATGTTCATGATACTAGCAGTTACATCCCATATAGCAGGGATGTTAAATTTCGCCCAAAGAGATTTTTTAAATGAATCTTGCTCTGACTTGTGCTTTTTACTTTTGTTCTCATTTGTGTGCAGGGTTTTTTTAATGGCTCTTCATTTTGTTTGCATACCCAGATGAGCTGGGCACATGGCTGTTTGTATCTAAGTCCCCATCCTATGTAGAAACTCAGTCTGGCAGCCAGCTTCATTGCATTTTACAACCATCATTCCTGACTTCAGGAACTGCTTTGACCCTCTAGTTCCGGATCCTGTATTGTGATCCACAAGGCTGTGTTGCTGTGCCTGTGCTCAGTCCCAGTGATGACTGGGGGGCACTGATGTATCCCATAGTTTCAAAAAAGAAGAAATTAAACTTTGCTGCATGCAGAGTCCTTTGTTTAGTAGAGCAGGAAAGGAAGGATTCCTCTGAGGTTGACCTATTTGTGCTTCAGTGCATTTTTCATAAAATTGACAAAATCCTGTTCTAATCTAGCCTGCTGCACAACCTTCTTGAGGGAGTCTGTAGGCTTCTCTAAAATACCTCTGTGGTTATTGTTAATTAGAAAAAAATAATATTGCTTGAGGATCACTTTTCAGTTGAACTTCCTGACCATATGGTTCAAACTGAAGCTGAAAGGGAAAACTTCAGGACAAACTGTATGAATTACTACTACTAATAAAATCAGACATTTTTTTATAAGTCCACATTAATCTTCTTTAAAAGCTCTGAGTTGACCACATTTTTTAAATAAAACTTTTACCAGAGCGGAATTTATTAAGAGCTCAGCATTGCCTTAGCTCTGTTCCACAGGGCATCAGGAGAAGTTTCATTACTGATTTCAGCCACAACAGACTTGGATCTATGCAGAATGGTTTTGATAAGTCCAATGTAAAGTTTTATTGGTTTAAGACATGAAAAACAGACATGTTACAGAGGCTGCTTCCACTATATAAACAGAATAATAATATATATATAATGCACTGCACTGGAATCAGTGATTCAGAGTGCAAATGATGATGTACTTGAGGAAAGTAAAGCCTAGCTAAATATATACAGCTAAGCATAACATATACCAAGCCTGTAGCTGTTACCTCTCAGCAGATCTCAAAATAAAATAAAAATTATGTTTGTCTCTTTGTGTCATACTCACAGATGGAAAAGGGAAATTAACCAGGCCAGAGAAAGAGGAAACTTGGTGATCTTTGTTGTTATGTCTTTGTACTTGAAACTGTAACTTCCAGACGTTATTTGAAACACATTTTGAGGCCATATGCTTACTATTTGTCCTGGAGTGGGTTATATTCAAAGCATCCTTTTCCTGTATGTTGTAAAACAATTTTGTAAAAACATCAAACACCACCAAGTATTTAATGATGTCACTCATGAGGTTGATGAGCCCTACACAGTGTCCCTAGCTGCTCCTGATCCACTGATTCGTTGTGGTTTCAGAGGATGGAGACAGTGTCAGTGGTGATGAGGAGTTGTGCAGTGTGAGCATCATTTCAGTCTAGAGAAAAACTGCACTTCCTAGAGATAAAAATGTGCTTTTATTGCAGCATCACTGGCAATACAGTCCCCTGTTCTCATTTATGCTTGGGTCTTCTTATCATACTCTTATGTGGTGAAAAAAGTATAAATTGCTTGTAAATGTAATTTGTGCTTGCTTTAAAGTCTCTCTAAAATGCCAGAGCAGGAGAAAGAAGCTTTATGGTTCTAGCCAGTGTCTTCTGACATGTCTTGCTGTTGCAGAATTAGGTATTGTTACCTCCAGCTGTCTGCCTGCCCCTCTGCCAGAGATTTCTGATCTCATACTGCACTGTAGCCCTGAACTACCTCCATGGGGGCTTCAGCCTCATCAGATCATGGTCTCCACTCCTCTTGTGCCAGTCCTGCTGAGAGGCTGACAGCAAGGAACCTGATAAGCAGCAGGGGCAGTGATGTTGTAAACTTCACCTCTAAATTCACAGGATGATCTGTCTCAGAGGTCTGAGAGAAAGTGTTCAAGTCCAGTTATGCAGGTGGCCTGATCCTGCTGCCATTCAAAGCAGGTGCAAAGCTCACACTGGCTCTAGTGGTGCAGAATGTGGGCCTTAAAACCCCTGAAATCCCCTTTATAAATGCAATTATGAACATAACTCCCTCTGCTATTCTATGCTTCATCCTTTGAAAACTTATTTAAATTTTTAAATCCTAACCATATGGCTTAGCAGCCTTACCTAAGCCTTGAGATTTCTGTAAGGAAGGCTTTATTTAGTAGCCTGTAGAAGCACTGCATTGTCAATTTCAAAAACTTACCACAGAATAAATGTCCACAGTTGGTTTCTACTGGGAGAGTAGCTGTCTGGAGACAGATGGGGCAGCTGAAGTCATCGTCATGACTCGATTGCCAAATCTGGAGTGGCTCCTGAAAGAGAAATAGTCTTCAAGAAATTAATTGTATTTTGATTGACGTCTTCCGTTCATTTATAATAATTTACTATGATTAGGAGAGACTCACAGAAACTTAAGTACACGTCACACATAATTAATTGTTACCTATGCAGATAGTGAAAATAGGCATCAAGAAATGAAGTGCTTTGTGCAATCCTATGGAGAGGACCAGTGTCAGAGGTAAGATCATGATGCCATGTTTCTGCTTCCACTCATATATCCACACACCACTGGATATATTTATGTTTTGAAAGCCAGTCAGGTTTGCACCACTGGCTTTTCTGGCTGTTGTTCTTAGTCAGACAGCACCTGAAGCAGATTCAGTAGCTTTTGAATCTTTTTTTTTTTTTTTTTCCTCCTCCTTTTTTGTTATTTCTATGTATTGAAGTAAAGATGAGTGCCTTCTCTGCCTTTCTCGGGTGGCAGAATGGTATCCATAGTGTGCACCATTGGCTATGTGGAAAAGAGTTCTTTATTTAGGTAAAAAAGAAGAGTGAGGTAGTCACATGGGTCTGCCAAATGAGTGAGAAGGAGACCAGGTCTCTTGCCACAGCCATGAGTTCACCAAATTAGCAGTTTTAAATCAACATCTCTAATACCAGTCTTTACTTCCTATAATGTGGATCTGTAAATGACAAGACCTGGAGGTTTTAAAGCAGTGTGTCATAATACTGGAAAAAGCCTTTCTTCTTTACAGTGTGTGAAGTCACAGATTTATTTGTGATTCTCAACAGAAAAAATTCAGATGCTGAAGACGTTCACATTGTTTTCAGATCTTCCTCTCAATGCACTGATGAGATTATCTCCTGCTAACAACCACAAAACAACAAACAAAAAAACCCCAGTAACAAATAACAAAGCCCAGCAAAGCTGGTAAAACATAAAAATGATCAGATTTGAGTCCAGTACAGTGACAGCTGAACTCCAGGCAAGCAGGTTTAACACAATGCTGCCTACAATTCATATGGCACATCCCCTTCCTATGTTTTGACCTCCATGCAGCAGTGACAGAGTATCTGCAGATTCAGAAGAGTGTTATTTCAGCTGATAGAAGCTGTAGTAGTTTTCATCAGCTGAGGAACTGCCCCAGACCAGTTGTATTTATAAACACTGCATGCATGACATAAGGTTAGGTATCTACTCTTTATTTTTGTGGAGTTGTAACACATTTCTTTAGCTTTGTCTCACACCACAAAGGGAACCAAATGTGTTTCTGTTTATGCCATAGACACTGAGTCAAGGGAAACCTGGCTTTCCCAGACCATAACTGATGGAAATTTTGAAATGTTTTGCCCTCTGCAACCTCAACAAGTTGAAACTGCTCGTGTATTTTGTATTAGGATGTGTTGTACAATAATTAACTTACTATATGACTCCTGGGGGACAGATGATTATAGTTTTTTTCCAGATGACTCATCTTCTGCTGCCTTAATGAGCAAATCTACAGGAACAGAGTTTGTGCAGTTCAGAAAATGGGAAAACTGAATCCTGCTGTGTTGCTGTGTGACACCAGTTCTGGCTCCTGAGGTAAGCTACCATGCAAAGGGGCTGGGAGTGCATCAGCTGAGGGTAACCTCATGGTGAGACCTTGAAAATGCTCTCAGAGCATTTGCTTTAGAGTTAGGACTGTATGAATTAGAACAAAGAACCAGGCAAAGGTCCTGCACTGGTGAGACTAGATGAAGAATGCATGCATGAATATGATGGAAATGTACCATGCAGCAGCATTTTTTATCTTCTTGTAATCTCTTACTGAATGGAGCAAAGTGGGAAACTGGACCAGCTCTGGCAGTATGAAGCAGAGCATGTTCTGGATGCTGGACATTTCTAAGTTCAACAGGTACCAGGCATCAAGTACTATTAAAAGCAAAGTTAGCACCTCTGACTAAGGAACTTCCTGAACCATAAATCACTAGAGAACAAAAGAGCATTCTGAGGAAGCATCATTAATGTTTCTTTATCCTTCTATAGGCATCCATTGCTGCAGTGATGGCAAGATTGCCCTGGTTTGACCTGGTACTGTCATTCTTACATCAATAGAGCATTTTCAGGAAAAAAGAGAGTCAGAGTCACCTTTAACAAAGATATCTGTGGCTTGGTCTTGTCCTGAGTAGTTAGACTAGGAAAGACATGCCAGATCTTTCATTTATATTTAATAGATTATGTCTACATAATCAAATTTCTGATTTATTTAGTCCAAGCACTCAAAATGGTGTTCAGGTTGCCTTTATCCTAGTCATGAGGGGACTGCCCAGCTGGATCTGATAGAAAGAGAAAACAGATGATATCTGACATAGCTTTACGTCTGCCAGAATTTATTAACTCCTTCAAAAATCTTGAGCCAGCCTTCGGACATTTGAACCAGCAGACTGGAGACAGAAGTAGTGATTATGGCCATTAGTATTTTATGTGATGAGGGTGTCAGGTTTTGATGATGTTAAACAATCTAACAAAATATTTAGTGTGATTTTCCGAAAATGACAGATTTTTAGGGAGCTTCCTCTCATATGGTAGTTCTTCATATAATTACAAACAGTAATTGAAATTGTCATTTGTGCTAACATCTTAGGTTGGAAACTTGGGGAGTGTCCATGTAAGTCACTATTTCATACGCTTGTATTTGGATCTTGGTGCCAATCTCACCCTTGAAACTTCCAGGCCTGGCTAATGCCATACTGATGCTGTAAAGAAAAATCAAGCCTATTCTACTGAAACACAGCCACTAGATTGATCCAGTTTTAATACTTGCATGGAAAAGACATGCATGAAGTAGTGATCACGTTATTATGAAGCCAGAAGCTCCTGTTTGTAAACCTCTCTCTCTGTGACACATCTCAGTGCACATCTTTCATTTTTACCACAAGGAAATTTAGTTTTAAAGCTGCAGTGATGAGTCCATCTTCATCAGCATGGTTGAAGAGAAAGAATTAAAGTTTAAAAAGCACTTAGCAGGTTTGAGTGCTAAAAAATGTTTCTTCATTTTTCTGTAAACATGTCATTATTTGGCAGCAAAACAGACCTTGCTTTGAGACTGGAACATGTTAGGAAGGCATCATATTGTTTGACCTCTTGGTCAGATTCTTTTGACAGGTGAGCAGCTGCACTGTATCTCAATTCCAAGACCAATTAATATGATCAGGGGGGATACACTGGACAGCTCATTATCTGACTATACATATTTAACCTAATCACAAGCAAATTAAACCCATGACATATCGTAAAGGGAAGAACTGATTCATGCAAATTTTCACAAAGTGAGCAAATGATTAAAAGTATAAATGAATACTTAAGATTATTTATTTATAATAATTCTAATTAACACTTCCTACCGTGGTTCAGAAGACCTGCATAAAGTTGAGCTTACCATTCCTCTTTCCAGAAGTGTTCCAGAGGAGCTGAGTAAGATGCACCTGCAGACAATGTTGATGTGGAATCATTCATTAAGGCCAGCCATACGTCTTGGTCAATTATTAACTGAGTTGCCCAATGGCAAGGGCCTATCAGGTTTTCTGAGCTACAGTTATGACAGAAATGTGGTGAGGGTTTTCCCCCCTCAAATAAACCAAGTCTGCTAAAAAACACAAGACAAAATAGGAAAAAAAAAAAAATTAACCCAACCCTCCCTTTCAAAAGCATCTACATTGGTCTTCTCCTCCCAAAAGATGTTTAACATAATTGAGAAGATACCTGAACCTAATTTAGAAATTACGTTACTATTTTTAAATATTAACTTGATCAAGGGCACACTACAGGTATACTGATCATCTGATAGAGTAGCAGCTTATCAGTAACATTGTGAAACAGGCTTAAAACTTGCCAGACACTTGTGATACTTTGGAATTGCATAAGGGCAGAATTAGATCATCTAACACAATATTGTCCAATTAATCAAGACAAGTAGATTTGAAGCAGAAGGTCTAGTTCTAAAATAGTTTGAATAGATGGGCATGTATTCTGAATAAGGTATTTGTTTTTTTCTCATGCTCTATGGTCCTTAGGAAAGGTTTGGGTTCTGTAAAGATGCACGCCATTTTAATGCAGCAAAATTAATAAGGAAACCTGTTAAGGGCTTGGGTTTGTGCAGCATGAACCATCCTGATTCTCATTCAACAAGGTGTTGAAGCACATGCCTCATTTCCAGCCCTCAGGTAACACATAACCTCTTATGGAGGAGTGGAGTGGGAGTCAGTAATAATAAAATAGAAATACACTTAGAACAAAAATAATGCCCTTGGCATTCCTGCTGAAGCACTGATAAGCTAAACAAAGCACTTTCAAAGACTAATAACCGGATGGGATTTGTAGCATAAACAAAGCTCCTTGTTAGTCACCAGTCCCCAGGGCATCTTCCTCACTTTGTTACAGATAAATTGGCAACAAATGAAATACAGAATGTGATTTCCTGCTCTGGGTATGCAGGCATGCTCCCATGCCAGTGTGATAGCTGTCATTTATTATTTATCCAAGTGTGTATATACATCTACAGTGTTATTTAATTACTTATTAAAGGTGCCAGACTGATGGTTACAGAAGATGAAGCTGTTTCTTTATCCAGAGAAACGACACAGTGTAGGCAGTGGCATCCTCTCCAAGCTCTTCTAGTAAAATTCTTCACCCCAACAGACTCCCCAAATTCTTGAGCAAAACTCATTCTCTCCACCCTTCTCCCAGCTACTATGCTGAATATGTTAAATTCATAAAGGCTGCTAACAAAGAGATCAGTTATTTCTGTGATTTTCTTTCGACAGGAACATTTATGCACTGAAAAAATTGGTTTGGGCACATTAAATCTATTTTAGCCAGGCCACTTGAACATTTGATTAGTACTAACTAAATAGGATCTGAATGGTTTTAATGCAGAGGAGAAATCCCCTCTATTTAAATAAAAGCAAAAAGATTATAGCTGTTTTGTAATGTTCCTTTTGTTTGCCAGGAGCTGTATACACAGTGCTATGCCTCTTTTGCAGCCATGTGTGCCCTTTCCTAACCAAAAAGCCAGTCTTGGAAATGGGATGCTCATTTCTGCATTGTTTCAATAAGCAGGATTTTGGCTCCATTTTTTATGTCTCTATAAACCAGTTACCACTCTCAGTTACCATTACAGTTCAAAGCATTTCCCCTGCCTGCAAGCACAGCTAGGGGCAGGACTGTGGGGACTCTGCAGTCTTCTCACACTGTCACTCAGAGCCCACTCTTTAACAGAGAAAATGAGATTTTATTAGACTTAACACACTGACTGTGGCCATACCTGTCTTTAATATTTTTTCACACCCAATTTATAGATGTTGATAAAGGGCTACTCTTCAATAACTTGGCTGTTTAACATAAAAGTAATGGAAATGAACAAATTATTAACATTTTATTCAGTCAACCTTGTATATTGATGATAATGTTTCTGGATAATAATGTAGTGGTATATAATAGGTACAAGGGAACACAGAGTTTGGAAAATTATTTTGTGTTTAGAGAGATAAGAGTTATTACCAAAATTAGTTTCTCAGTGTAAGATTACATACCAGGACTCTGGCACAGAATCAATTTAAAGGTGTAATTACTTCTTTTTGGAAACTAAGTTTATGATTTTTCTGATCCTGAAAAAAAATATTATCATCATCTTACTCATGGAGTAATCCCAGACTGTGTGGAAAACTGGAGGTATTTGGTGCACAGTATCACAGAATTGTCACAGTTGGAAAAAAACCTCTAAGATCACCATGTCCAACTGTCACTAGTAAGTGCAAGGATATCCTCAGGATCAGAATCTCCAAACCAAATGGGGTTTTTGTTCATTTGTTACTCAAATGGAATCACAAAATTACACTGCCTGTTAATGCACCTCTGGAAGCAGGATTTGGAAGCATGAATGTGGATTTGCTTGAGACAAATATATACATGTATCTCTGCCACAGTTCACATCCCAGTACTGATTTTTTTTTGTTACTTAGACCAACTGAAATTGTATCTGAGAAATTTAATACATGTGAACTTGTGAAGCCAGGAGCTGCCATCTTGACACTGTGACCAGTTCCATGATGTCAATTCATGTCAGGTAGCTAATTCTGGAGTTGCCAAAGCCCACTTTCACTTGTGACCTTATTCACTGAAAGATAAAGAGTACCAAAATAGAAGCAAAGGTATCTTTGAGAAAGTAAACAAAAAGCCAGAAATAGAAAAGCATAGAAATGAGATTGACAAATGTTAGAGAAACAACTGAGGCAGCAAGAGAGCATGCTAGGAGGAAAGGCTACAGTGAAACAGGGAGCTCATCTTGAAGAGAAATTATGTCATAGAGGTTCCAGTATTTTATCCAGCTTGAGTCACTGTTCATACAAGTCCCTATTTCTGAGAGGTTTCCCTGAGACAACAGAGGTAATCAATACCTTGGATATGTAACCTTTTACTTTCCTGCTGTATGAACCCAAGAGGTACAATTGATCTGGTCACCATCTTTTTAATAAATGTAGGCAGTCTTCCACCTCTGATCTATTTTGTTTCCAGTACAGCTTTCTATGGAATTTAATTGAATGCCAGTCCAAGCCTTCATGCTTTTAATGAGATGACTTATTTCTTACCACTATTAAGTCTGTAAGAACCAAAGAAAATGTTCATTGAGTTAAGGTGGCCTAAGAAAAGTGTAAAGTATATAAATGTCTCAGGAATTCCAGGAATCCCACTGGCTTCAACAGATTTTTTATTAAAAGCAAGCGGTCTCATAGTTGAGTGACTTCAAAGAAGAGCCTCAAATGCTGAAAGTATTTCCATCTAACATGAAAATACTTGAAAGATGCTTATTCCCTGTGAAAGTATTTCCACCTTCCAAGGCTGAATGCAAGGCTCCTTTGATGAATATACTCTTATACAAGGTATTAGTTTCAGAATATATAAAATATACAGAATTTCTACTCCCTTCATAATGAATGGTGACTCATCTAGTGTACCAGCCAGACAAAATAGTTCAGAATAGTTTACAGAATAGTTTCAGAATAATAGTTTACAAAATAGGTACTTCAGTTACAGAGTTTAAAAATTTTACATTTATTCTCATGACATTCCTCCCATTTCCCTCAGGGCATAATTGACCTGGAAATACTCTGGAGTATCTTCAGTGAAAAAGCAATGGGATCCCCTGCAAACACAGGAGACACGTGGATACAGCAGAGGTCAGTCGTGCTGGTGGAATGGGTGATACAGAAATACTCTCTCTGTACCATTTATAATCCTACTCCCCCCTTGCTTAAACACCATGACGAATACCTCCTGCCCTCACCAAAACCCAAACAAGGGCAGAGCCCCAAAAGTCAGTGCTGCACCCACCAGGACTCTCTTTTTACTGGTTCTATTTTTACCCTTTCTTTTCACCTCCTCAGGTGTTTTTTTCTGGGAAGTAAGGAGGTAAGGCAGTACCACATGCCCAAACAACTTCTTTTCAGATTACAGTAAGGTTTCTGTCTGTACCTCAGCCGCTCCCTGTTGGAGTTGCTACTCTTGTAAAAAATGCAATTCATGGTGAGATGGGAAAGTCATAATGTAGAGGCAACCAGGTGAACACACTCAGGTGTTGCCAGTTAGGAGGAGGAAGGCAGGAGCTCCTGTTCAGCCCACCTGTGCCCCATTAGGGCTGGTCCCAACTGCACATGAGCAGAACTGGGGGACCAATCAAAGGGGCTTAACAGGAGCTCCTGCCTTCCTCCTAACTGGCAACACCTGATTGTCTTTACCTGGGTGCCTCTACATCATAATAAGCTTTTTACACCTGAAGGGAGTCATCAGTGAATCATTGTAACTCTTTCAGCTGACACAGCTCTCAGGCAGCTTTCTAAAGAGCTGTCAGGCCCTGGGGTACAGCAGTAATCACAAACCACGAGTGCTGGCTGCCAGTAACCTGCAGTTGTTGGAAGCCTGTCCCATCTCTTATGCAATGAGGGAACACAAACCTGCGTGAGAGCAGCAAGGCAGTGCTAATCTTCAGCCAGACATCAGCATGAGTTGACGTTAGAATGATACTGTGTGGTTTTTTCCTCTCTATTTTATGATTTTTAGGTGTTCAGTTGTGGTGAATAATCTTTATTTGATTATAATAACCTCTAAAATTGGCCCCATTCAGGGAATTAATAGTAGGTAATGCCTTTTTTTTATGCAAATGTAACTTCCAGTACAGATAGAGTTTGATTCAAAAGGAAGTGGGAGTGTATGTGCCAGGAAGATGTAAGAGGTTATGACAGGATGTGAAGGGATGTGTGGCACAGGGAATGCTGCAGGTGTAAATGGGTTTGTGTTGCATAATGATTAACTGCAGACATTTTGGTAACTGGTTAGTTTCTGCATCAGAAAAAACCCCCAAACATACCTCAGACCCAGAGATCATCACGAGGCTTATTTGATGCTTCTAAAGCTTTTGTAAGATGCTCAGGAAGTGCAGACTTCCATAAACCTTATCAGCCAAGCTGCTAAATATGACTGGAAAGCTGAGGATCACTTTTCATCTCCTGTGCTGTAAAGGTGAGAAATGTGTAAGTTACATAAGGAACCACCAAGTGTCACTGTTTGGTATTTTTACATTCTGACATCCTTGTTCCCAAGCCCTTAGAAAATCCCTTCAAGATGCAGTCCTGTAAATAAGGATTTTCCAACAAGAATATTTTTGAGCTACAGGAGACAGGCATATCAGCCTTACAAGGTACACTTGAATGTCTGAAAATGTGGCTTTCTTGAGCAAGCCAGTAATGTCTGAACTAAATATTGTTCATATGACCAGATATAATAATGTCAATCCCATTGAACGTAATAAGAACTTAGGAATTGGATTTTATCTTTAAACCTAGGAAGTTTAATTATTATATATGCCTTTTATTTTTATTATGAAAGGTAGACTGCCCTTACTGAGAGATCATCAGATGCTTTGTCAAGAAGGCAAAGGATCCACTATCATAAAGAGTGAACACATTTTGGAGAAGTTCCTGTTGTGAGAAGTAATTTAACTTCACTTTAAAATGTAGTAACAGGAGACATCAGGAGACTGAACCACAGTCCTGGTGTGAGGTGCCAAGCTGGTCCTCCCTGCTTCTAGAATGTTCACATGGGTCATCATCTTTGATTGGCACAAAACCAACATTTGCTGACAGGCATTACTGCCAGCTGCAGCTCATGAAGGAATTTCCAACCAGGCTTAAAATATAAAACCAAACGATCTTACTCTCCATAGTGTTCCTTTGTACTACTTCTGTCCCCCAGCTGAACTCTGAGCACAGCCTGATGGTTCCTGATGTGCCCCTCTGCAGCTGCAATGTGAAGGATGTAAAACAGCTGTATGGATTTCCGGATAGATTTGTATCCTTGTTCTCTGTAGGATTTGCTGTGCCATAAAGGTAACATTCCTTAGGAAGACTGTTGCTCTGTGCTCTTACTGGTTTATCTGGGTGAGCACTCAGTCGTTCAGAGTCTGCAGCTGATGTGGATGCCACAGCCAGGAGGGCATGGGTGAGCCAATCTCTTCTGACATAATCCCACATTACCAAACCTGCACAACCTGCCTTTTAGTTCAGATGACTGTCTCTCACACAGCACACAGCCACCCTCTCTACATTCTCTCCAGTCTGTACTGGATTTCCAGCATCAGAATCCCATATGAGTACCTATTTCGGGATGCTTTTGAAAATGAACAACCCTGAAACAGGGGTATTTGGCCTTGGCTGGTATAGATTACACTCCCCCCTTCCCTCCCATCTGCACTGTTTAGCCCCCTGCTAGAAAATTGTTCTCTGCAGTAGCTTTTGCATGGAAGGAGCATGTCCCCACTGAAATGTTATGACCCTGAGGGCACTAGTAGACCTTTATGGCCTCACCTGTGTCCACCCCCTCTGCCCATGGGCCACTCTGTTGAAGTTTATCCTTCAGTTTACAGCCACGCCTGTGCCTGGCCAGGGACTGCACTGATCTGGACTGTGACCTGCAGACTGAATTCCCAGCTTGACCTCAGAAGCTGCACACCTTATCACTGCACCCCTACCCGGTGGTCATGGGACTGTGCCTGACCGTGGTTACCCCTGCTGGGCCTGACCCTGACCAGCAGTTGCCTTTCCAGGCTTCACCTTGTACTTGCCTCATCACTGCAAACTTGCCTGACCATCTGAACTCAAGGCTGAACACCCCAGGGCCTGCCCTGCTCACCCTGCTCAGGAACTGTGGGATGGGGCACTGGCTGGCAAAGCCTCTGTCCCACTGGTTGCATTCTTGCTCTTGGCTCCATCTTCCCTGGAAAGCAGCTGGCTTGTGCTGGCTTCTGTGGTGTAAACCCAGGAAAGATGAATTGCCTGTAGAAACAGGAAGAAAAGTATGTAAGAGGTTGAGAGATTCTGTAGAAAACAAGATCCTGAACCAGGCATACTCTAGATCTGATCAAATAAGGTGAGTTTTTCCTATGAAACAAATATAACAGAGGAAAGCAAGGGAAAGAATTTTGGCATAATCTTCTTTTCTGAAGCAAAAAAAGTACTCCTATGTTTTCCACATCATGTACTGCAATACCTAAGATGAAAAGAATGTGCATGGAGGTGGCTGACATACTGTGCAGTCATTCTGGGGCTGCTTCTGTGCACTGCCAGGTGGATGGAAGACCTGCTGGGGAGGATGTAGTTCAGCAGCGCATCTGGAGCTGTCAGGGCTCCTTCACCACCCTCACTGCCAGGGTGAGGGAGCCACTCATGAGACACTGGAGTCTGGTGGGGTCTGGGTAATAGTGACAACTGCCTCTGAGGCTGAGAAGAGGAAAACAAAATACAGTATTAATTGTAAAGATACAAAATTACTGGAGTCCTTTTCACTCCAACCTGCACTGTTGAAAGGGGGAATGTCACCCCACCTCCTGGAGAAGGGTTAGAACAGTTGATCATCAGCGTTGTTCTTAAGCACTTTCCATTTTTTGCATCCACAAAATAAGATACAGGTATTTTGGCCTCATTTAACACTGGTATTTTTAAGCAATTCTGTATGCTGCCCTGATGGCAACATTTGTGGCTGGTACAGGTACGCTGGCCTACCTACACCTTGGGCACAGGTAAGGCTGAACCATGGCAGCAGCTCTTCACCCCTCGCCCTTCGAGGCCCGTCCAGCTCTGCTTTAGGGCAGCGGCTCTAACAGCCGAGAGGAGGCAGCAGCCGCCATGTTGGGACGGAGCGGCGCCTCCTGCGCGGGCTCTTGGCGGCGGAGGGAAGGCAGAGGCTGTACCCGGAGACTCCTCGGCCCACGCGTGGCCGCAGGGGCGGGCGACACGCTCCCACACACCTCCCGGGGACCGCACAGCGCGGGGGTGGCGGCTCCGTCCCCTGAGGGGAGAGCCCTCAGCTCCGCCCCCAGTGAGGACCGCGTCCCGTGATTGGCGGGAGCAGCTACACCTCCTCGGTGTGATTGGTCACCCGGGCTGTCACTCCAGCCTGTGAAGGCGCGGGCGGGCGCTGACGTGTCAGTCCCAGTCCCTGTCCCTGCGCCTCCCCCGCGCGGAGCTGGGGGCCGCTCCTCCGGGCGCGCGCTGCTCGGTCACGTCAGCGGGGGCGGTGGGGAACGGAGAAGAGAGGAGAGGAGAGGCCGCTGCCGCCATGGAGGCGAAACCGGCGGACCCCCAGCTCCGCGCGGGGGAGGCGCAGGGACAGGGACTGGGACTGACACGTCAGCGCCCGCCCGCGCCTTCACAGGCTGGAGTGACAGCCCGGGTGACCAATCACACCGAGGAGGTGTAGCTGCTCCCGCCAATCACGGGACGCGGTCCTCACTGGGGGCGGAGCTGAGGGCTCTCCCCTCAGGGGACGGAGCCGCCACCCCCGCGCTGTGCGGTCCCCGGGAGGTGTGTGGGAGCGTGTCGCCCGCCCCTGCGGCCACGCGTGGGCCGAGGAGTCTCCGGGTACAGCCTCTGCCTTCCCTCCGCCGCCAAGAGCCCGCGCAGGAGGCGCCGCTCCGTCCCAACATGGTGGCTGCTGCCTCCTCTCGGCTGTTAGAGCCGCTGCCCTAAAGCAGAGCTGGACGGGCCTCGAAGGGCGAGGGGTGAAGAGCTGCTGCCATGGTTCAGCCTTACCTGTGCCCAAGGTGTAGGTAGGCCAGCGTACCTGTACCAGCCACAAATGTTGCCATCAGGGCAGNGACTCAATTGCAAGATCAGTGAAGTAACTTGAGAAAATGCATTCCTGAACTCTGTCTCTAAAATCCTGTTGGCAGTGCTGAACTCTTTCACACTTCTTACAATTCCTGCTTGAAATGTCTTAATCCTAATTAACATTTTTAGTATTGTCCCAGTGCATGGCTGTAATTGCATCATAAATCTTAGGGCAATGCTAATGGAACTATTACTAGCCTTAAACTGAAAGAGCTTTGTGTAGTGTCATTGACATAAATGAAAAAACAACTCTGTGTTCAGGTTTTGTTTGCAGCTCTCAGCAGGTGCATTGCCAGGAGCATGGTTGTAGATTTAACACTCTGTTACCTGGAAGTAGTTTACAAGTTAGTTGAAAGCAGTCACTGGCATTAAAATATGTTTTGGACAACCTTACAACTTGAACTTCAGGTGGAATAAGAGAAAAAAAAATAATATTCTGAAGCTGAACATATCTGGGGAGGGGGAAATGAAACACGGTGTGCCTGAAAACAGTTCTTTAACTGTGTTTCTAAAGGTGCCTCAATTTATTTACTCATTAATATAGCAAAGACATGCCCATGATTATCTATGTTCTGCTGCCAGATCTTGTTGGTTTAGGTTTTTTGTTTTAGAAAATTCTGTATTAGAAAACATACCTTGTCCAGAGAAGAAAGAAAATATAAATAACAATGTTAACTATTGGATCTGCAGCCCAGGTGCCACTGAGTTTCAGGTTTTGAGGATGTTACAGGAAAATCATAATGGAGGTGACATATAGGGAAAATGAAAATGAGTTTTGAAGGAATGTTGATGTCAATAATATCTTTTAAGACTGAACTAATATCTGTCGCAGAAACCATTTTCTAAGTCTGAAAGACTAGCTTTAATTAGTACACATGAAGTGAACCTTAGTACATTCCAAGCAGTACTATCTTCTGAGTTAAGCTGTCATTACAATAAGTATTTTCTTTACTGTAGTAAATCAGAAGTTTCTTGAATGTCTTCTGGTACTGTACTGCTCTGAGGCTGCTTCTCTGTCCCCAGACTAGAGAGCAGATGTGTGGTGACACCTGGAGCAGAAAGCTTTTCCCCCAGTGGACGTACCCCTGTTGGGCACTGGCAGCTTTGGCAATGTTAACTCTGCCCACTGGCTGAGTTATTCTGTTAATATTCTGGGATTAAGAATTGGAACGTTTATTGTTACTTTAAAATCTTTTTTAGCTTTATAGAACTTCTGTCACTACTGTGGATAATTTGGGTGTAAAATGGAGCCCTACTCTGTCTGGATGAAATTGATTCCTAGTAGGCAACACAAACACCAACCTCCTCCCCACCCCTCCTGCTTTCATTAGTTATGCAATTATAGTAGAAATCTGTTTTGAGGAATTAATTGAGCAGGCATGGAATTTGGACAACCAGTAATTAATATTTCTAACCCTCAAATTATTTCTCGGAATTAATGTAACTTTAAAATACATGGAGAAACCAAGGTTCTGTNGGGAAAGCGCCTGCGGCCCTGGGCCCCTCAGCTCGGCGGGACACGGGCGGATGGGGCCTCTCCTGTCCCCCTCGTGTCTGGGGCCTGTCCCCTCCGTCCCTCCGTGCTGAGGGGGTGAGCGGCCCGCTGGCTGGGCCTCCTCTCAGGTGCTCTGAGGGGCAGAGTCGAGGATGTTGGGATTCAGGGATGGCTGCGGTGATGAGGTCCGGGTGAGGAATAAGTGTTTTTACAACCAATAAAATGTTCATGCAAACAGCCCTTGAAGCGTTAGATGCGGTCTTTTGAATAGCCTCATAGGCCCAGGTAGTGGTTCTCCCGCAGTGGTTTCAATATGGAAACTGCTCAGTAATTAGCAATAATAACACAATTTGAGTTGAGTTGGCTGGAGCAGAAACCTCAGAACATTTCATACCATCGGTAATGCATTAATTACACCTAAATGTATGGTATTTCTCATCCAAGAAGCGTGTATTTGTTTAGTTCATCAATCAAGCTTGCTTTCTTTTTACCCCGTGTTCTCTCCATGTTCCTTCTGCTTGTCTGTTAAGTCTGATCTTGAAAATAAAATATTTTGGTGAGAGCGAGTTCCTCTAAAGTGAAGTCTTGCAGGAAATCTTGGCAGAGAAGTCAGTTAGTTACCTGGTGAGAAGTGTTTGTCTAGAAATTGCAGGTGTTTTGCCTATGGGAAGTGTAAATCAGGGAAAGAAAGGAGTGGTTTAGAAGCATTGTGAAGATACACAGGAATGAAGCTGGCAAAAATGACAGCAACAGCTAGCAGAGTGGGTGTGCCTTTGACATCCTACCTGAGAGCAGAGAAGTTTTAATGAGTTAAAGTCTGTAATAAATCACTGAAAACCAATCTCCTTCTTTCTTCCCTTCATTTTTTTCCTAGTGACCTTGTATGATCCCAGTGTTTTGTTGCTCTTTAGAACTTCAGTTGTCTGATGTTTACTTCTCTGGAGCTGGTGTTCTTTTGGTGCTCAATTTATGAATCCTTTTCTTTCTCTTTTTTGGACCCTCCAACTTTGTATTTTCCTCTCAGCAGTCAGGTAACAATCATGACTCAATTGCAAGATCAGTGAAGTAACTTGAGAAAATGCATTCCTGAACTCTGTCTCTAAAATCCTGTTGGCAGTGCTGAACTCTTTCACACTTCTTACAATTCCTGCTTGAAATGTCTTAATCCTAATTAACATTTTTAGTATTGTCCCAGTGCATGGCTGTAATTGCATCATAAATCTTAGGGCAATGCTAATGGAACTATTACTAGCCTTAAACTGAAAGAGCTTTGTGTAGTGTCATTGACATAAATGAAAAAACAACTCTGTGTTCAGGTTTTGTTTGCAGCTCTCAGCAGGTGCATTGCCAGGAGCATGGTTGTAGATTTAACACTCTGTTACCTGGAAGTAGTTTACAAGTTAGTTGAAAGCAGTCACTGGCATTAAAATATGTTTTGGACAACCTTACAACTTGAACTTCAGATGGAATAAGAGAAAAAAAAATAATATTCTGAAGCTGAACATATCTGGGGAAGGGGAAATGGAACACGGTGTGCCTGAAAAGAGTTCTTTAACTGTGTTTCTAAAGGTGCCTCAATTTATTTACTCATTAATACAGCAAAGACATGCCCATGATTATCTATGTTCTGCTGCCAGATCTTGTTGGTTTGGGTTTTTTGTTTTAGAAAATTCTGTATTAGAAAACATACCTTGTCCAGAGAAGAAAGAAAATATAAATAACAATGTTAACTATTGGATCTGCAGCCCAGGTGCCACTGGGTTTCAGGTTTTGAGGATGTTACAGGAAAATCATATTGGAGGTGACATATAGGGAAAATGAAAATGAGTTTTGAAGGAATGTTGATGTCAATAATATCTTTTAAGACTGAACTAATATCTGTCGCAGAAACAATTTTCTAAGTCTGAAAGACTAGCTTTAATTAGTACACATGAAGTGAACCTTAGTACATTCCAAGCAGTACTATCTTCTGAGTTAAGCTGCCATTACAATAGGTATTTTATTTACTGTAGAAAATCTGAAGTTTCTTGAATGTCTTCTGGTACTGTACTGCTCTGAGGCTGCTTCTCTGTCCCCAGACTAGAGAGCAGATGTGTGGTGACCCCTGGAGCAGGAAGCTTTTCCCCCAGTGGACGTACCCCTGTTGGGCACTGGCAGCTTTGGCAATGTTAACTCTGCCCACTGGCTGAGTTATTCTGTTAATATTCTGGGATTAAGAATTGGAATTTTTATTGTTACTTTAAAATCTTTTTTAGCTTCATAAAACTTCTGTCCCTAGTGTGGATAATTTGGGTGTAAAATGGAGCCTTACACTGTCTGGATGAAATGGAGGCCATGCCTTCCCAAGGGTTGGTCAGGTTGATTTCTAGTAGGCAACACAAACATCAACCTCCTCCCCACACCTCCTGCTTTCATTAGTTATGCAATTATAGTAGAAATCTGTTTTAAGGAATTAATTGAGCAGGCATGGAGTTTGGACAACCAGTAATTAATATTTCTAACCCTCAAATTATTTCTCAGAGTTTATGTAACTTTAAAATACATGGAGAAACCAAGACTGTGTTCTGCTTTTTGCTTAATTTAGTGAGCTGTTCCTCCTCTGGGAGATCCTGGCATACATAAAGCAGTGTTGAGTGTCACAGGGTTTTCTGAGGCTTGTTTTACCTGGTCTCACAGGCTTGGGTGCAAATGGCAGTAGCTGTACTTAGCAATGCCTTTGATTCAGGAGGGGATATATCCAAACGGCAGCATCACTCTATTGTGCCAGAAACCTCTGAATTCTGGTGTGCTCACTCTGGACTCAGCCTGTGTTTCTGGAGCTGCTGGAGCATTAGAGGCCAGGCCAGCTGTCAATCACAGCTGCTTCAGCTCCTGCCCTTCTGCTTAGCCTCTTATGTAACCTCCCAGGGATTACTGACTTCTCACTTGCTGTAATACAGGGTTTTAAAAATACCTTTGTAATTGAAAAGCCAATAAAAACCTTACTGTGTGTATTTTTCTTGCTTTGGCTCGACCAGACTCATTTTTAAGCAAGCAAACAAATATTCAGAGTATAGTGTCACTCTTTATGACAGTATATGACATATATTATGACATATAATATGTAATATAATGGAGGACAACTCACATTCTCACAGCTGGAAACTGTGATTTTTCCACCACTCGTGTCAGCATATTTGGGAAGTGGATCTTCTTGGACAAGGTCATTCACCAGTGACCTGGTGAATGAAGAACATTTCAGAGGATGTTTAGGAATGCCCCCTCACAGGTGGCCAGATAATTTAGGATGTTGTAAATGTAGTAAATCCAAGAAGTTGATTTTCCCAGTAGACAGAGATAATAAGGGTCTGTTCTTGCTTCCACTGTATTCAATATATGCATCTTCTGATAGTATTAACTGCAAAATTTATCCTTCCTGTTTTATTAATTGCTTTAAAGAAGGCTGAAATGAAAAGAATTACTGGTGAGCTCTTAATTTCCTGAGTAACCAAGTGTGAACTGATGTGTGTAGAAACAGCTTTCTCACCTGAAATAGTTAGCTCTGAGCCAGTTGTTGTCAGGGGACTAAAATACTGCAATTATGTTAAATAATTCTGTTGAAATGTTAGCTATAAGCCTGGGATTAGTTTTTTTAAAAATGCACAGTACTCAAAACAAAGAAACACTTTTAACGTTGAGGTAGTTCTATCCTACGGATCTTAAATGCAGGAAAACCAGAAAATAAAAACCAGAAAAAAACTTATCATCCTCATGGGATGTATAGAAGAGCTTCCATATGAGAACTGGCTAAACAGATGAGGACTGTTGATCCCAGGAAAAACACAGTGGGAGTAGACGAGTATGGTAAAGGTCACAACCAACTTGAGCTCCTGGAGGAAGACTGTTTTCTTTTTCAGGCTTTTTCAGCTAATTTCATATCTTTGGAGTGTGCATTAGCTCTCAGACAACTGTTTTTTTCCCACAATTCTTGCATAATTTTCTCCCTTCTGTTCTAACCCCTCGTATCAGGGGTCTGTGTCAGTGTCATGACTCCTAAATCTCTGTAGTAAAAGACTGGGGTTTTCCTTTTTTTCTCTCTCAACTTCTTTCTTCTGATGCCATTTTTTGTTCAGGTAGTTATGTGTCCAGAACTAAGCACTTCCACATAATTTGAGGTTGGATATATATTTCAGTTCTCTAAGTTAGTATTCCATAATCTGATTTACATAGGATCAGTGTGGAAAAGCAGAGCATGGCAGTACTGACTTTTTAAGCCACTAGTCATAACCAAAAGTCATCAAGTGTTGAGATAATTGGGTTGGCTTAAAAACTAAATAGTTCAAACAGGATTTCAGCTGCCTTAACTAGAAGGACATCTTGTTAAATGCGTGGGCCTTAAAGAGGGAAAGGGAAACAGTGGCACTGACTACTGAGTGGGAAACAACTTTTTTCCCTCTTCCAGTTGCAGACGTTCCACACCGCTGCACCTTGCAGAGATGTTCAGGACTTGACTAATGGGGTGGCCATGGCCCAGGTACTGCACCAAATGTAAGTTGACACTAAAGACAGTGTTTGTTTCTTTCCATCATTATGATCACTTTGTCAGGTATAAAAATTCAGCATGACAAAGGCCTTCACATCCTTGTGTTCCTGGCTGTAGCTAGCTCAAGCTTGCACAGAAATTCACCCTGGACAGAGCTGTGCTAATTGAGCCATTTGGCTGAAAATCTCCTGTGACATAGGCCTGTCTTGCAAGCTGCAGCAATTCATGCTTCTTAGGCACTGTAGTCAAGCAGCTGATGTTTTAATTCTGGGAATCTGAAATCTTATTTATTTCTGTGTATGCTTATTGATGTTTAATAATTTAATTTTGTTTCAGAGACGTTGCTTGGTTTGATGCATCTTGGTTAAATCGCATTAAAGATGATGTTGGTGACAACTGGAGAATAAAGGTATTCATGAAGTTAATGAGAGTTTGGGGGGTTGGATATTGTGTCTGTCTTACGCATATCTAGCAGTCAAAAAACTACAGATTTAAGATCCAGCTGTTTTAGGTTGTTTTAAAGGAAACTTGAACTGTCTGTTGCAGTTTAAGAGCCTTGCAGTTGTTGCATGGGGACTTTCTGTTAGGATCTTTCCTCTGTCAGTGCAAGTTCCTCTCATAGAGCTGCTATGTAAATATTTTAATTTAAATTATTTAATTTCAGCAAAATTAAGAATTTTAATTTTACCTTATCTTTCATGTACAACAATTAGTCCAGTAATCTGAAGAAGATACTGCAAGGAATTATGAACTACTATCATGAGGTATGGAAAAAGCAGCAGTTGTTTTGTTGATCTAATCATTAATCATTACAATTATTACATTACAGCTTTTTGAAGGGTCAGGGTGCAAGAGTTTTTCATCTTTTTTTAAATTATTATTACATTGGTAGAATAAACTAATTCATATTTGAAGTCTGGCCCAAGAAGTTTTAACTTAATACTGTCACTTTTTCTTGTACAAGATATAATTCATGTATATCAGTTAGCTAAACTCCCACTTAACAGACTTTCAAAACTTGTGGTTTTGCCAAAACAATTTTTATAGAACTCTTACTAAAAGAACATAACTTGGTTGCACTAAATAATTGCTTGGTGTTTTGTGTCTATTTTTTTATGCTGTCTACTTTAGATCAAATTTAGGCTTGTTCAGAGACAAATCTGAGGTGCCAAGTGAGGGTCATTTGCTGGCAGGGGATTGAGAACCCCTTCCCCCAAACACACATCCACACTGAGGGATGGAGACTGATGTTTGGAACATTTTGCTGTCCCAAAAGAGGCACACTATGTGATGTCCAAGGTTTATGTATGAAGCCCTGTAACAAATGAGTGAAGAATATCTGCTTTATTTTATTTAATCTGATACTGTATGTACTCTGTCAGGAGCCAATATTTTAGTGTGTATTTCCATGTTGGAAATCTTTCCATAAGTTTTATGGTAACAAACTTACTAATAGACCATTTTCTCTGGATGGTGTACTGAGTCCAGAATTCTTACATGATCCCAGCTTTTCAAATTGTTAAGTGAGGGTCCACTTTCTCTCAATTTTTAATTATTTTTTTTTTTTTTTACCAGTTCTTGGGTCAGCAGATTTCAGAAGAACTTGTTCCAGACTTAAACCGGATCTCTGAGAACTCGGATCCCACTGAACTGGGCAGGCTTCTGCAGCTGATTTTAGGCTGTGCAGTCAACTGTGAAAAGAAACAAGGTAAGCAGTACCCTAATCTGCTCAACAAATAGCAAACTGATTCAGGTGATTGTTAAGGTGGAAGAGATGTAGAAACTTCCTTACCTGCTGCTAATACGTGGATGCCTGTTCTGAAACTAGATTTTGCTTAAAAGCAGAAAATCTGCAGAATACTTCTGTAAATTAATCTCAAACTTTTGTCAGAACAGGTTTAAAAAAATAGTCTGAATCATATGTGGATTAGTCATGTTTATGTACAGTTAAAATATGTACCAAGACCTAAATTTACCATTCAAATGCAAATCAAGCAGATAAAATTAAAAACTTTTATTAGAAACTGCCTTTTGTTTATCTGCTGAGGTCAAGACTGAATTTGGTGAGTTTTCTCTCCCCTTTAGCAGAGCCCAGTGGTTACGTAGCCTGGAGTGGCTGCATCAAGGAGTGTTTGGGATGTAAGATGTCAGGCTGCATGGGGAATGGCACTGCTTGCAACTACCTCTTTTTACTTAAAAATTCAATTGCAAGCTTGTTGACTCTCTGAAAAAGTTTATGTAAATACATACAGAGATGTATGGATGAAAATACAAGTGTCTTCAATTTTTCTTGCTCTATTATACATAGTGTAACTTTGTTCAGTTAGGTAAGCATAAGGGATTATAATCTACCATATTACTGGATAATACTGTTGGTTCAAGGTAGTGTTTTGTATAAAAGGAGTGCTACTTATTTTGAAGAAGCTTTACAGAGAGGAGTGCCTTTTGGACCTTTCTCCAGACGCTCACGTTACGCAGGCCATTAATGGGAACCTTGTCATCAGGCACTGCAAATTCTTTTCCACAGAGCACATACAGAATATCATGACCCTGGAAGAGTCTGTTCAGCATGTTGTCATGACTGCCATTCAAGAGGTAAGTAATAATTCAGAGCTTAATGCTGTCACTTGAGAAGTCCCATATCCATTTGTTGATCCTTGTCAATTCTTTCATCCACGCTAAGAGCTTGGAGGAGTCTAAGTACTTCCCTAAATTACCTGGGAAGATCAAGACCTAGAGGCTCCCCGGATCCCAACCAGTGAGCTCTGATTTTAGTCTTGTGTGTCACAACATACAACCTTGGTACATAGTAAATGTTTGAGATTTGCTGTTTCACACAAGAAATGTATCTAGGTGCCAGCTGCTGATTATTCTGGAGTCAGTTTCTGAAATTTCTCAGTGCTGTAGTCCTGTACCCAAAGTTAAGCTGACTGTAACTGTGTGTGAGGCTACATTGTTCTGACAGGCCATTCCAGCATCTGGTTTACAAATCCAGCTGCATCCCAGCTGCATCTCAGTTTTAGTTAGTTCATCTCAGTGATCCAACTCACAGCACAGCTCTACAGTCACATCTGTGAGCTTCAGGACTGTGAAGCAGAGCATGGAGGGAGGCAAAATCTAAATGCTGACTTCATTGAAGAAAATGTAATGTGTAGTTGTGCCCTCATCAAGGTAACATTGAAGCTGGTTGCAGGCTTTAAAATTTAGCAGTGACTTCAACAGATCATCCAATAAGATAGTACTGCTAAAGTGGTTAATTTAGGGAAGAAAAAAGCTCATTTCATTCTAGATTTGTTAAAATTCTTTATCAACCATGAAATGTTTGGTTTGGTTTTTTTTGTAGAATTATTGATCCATTTTGATATATTGAGGGGATGCAAGGACATGGTGGAAAATACAGTTGGTCCTTGGTAGACAGTGGATTTACAGATATTTCACCTCCCATTTAACCTTCTCTTCCTTTGGCCTCTTTCTGTAGCTCATGAGCAAGGAAGTAGCAGGACCTTCTACAAGTGATGCATCAAGTGATGTGGAACAGCAGGTAACTGCCTGAGAGTTGTTGCTCTTGTAGTTCAGGCCTGAACAATAAGGTGGTATTGAACTGTGTTGGTATCCATCCCTTAAATGAAGAGCAGGGCTGCTTTTCCTTCCCAGCACTAAAAGTTAAAAAAAAATCTCAAGAATAAATTCTGGCTTCTGTCTTCTCTCTGCTCAAATTGCTTGGTGTATTTTCCCCTGAGCTGCTCTGATTAAACCAAACTGGTCCACAAAGGGCAAAGCAACATACTAATGTAGGCAGAGAATATGCAATAAATCAATGCTGCTTTTCAGTGCTAATTAAATGAAAAGTTATGTGCTATTTTGTAGCTTTTAAAAAAAAAAATAATGCAGTGACTGTGCCATCTTTCTGGATGGGGTAAAGCTGGCCAGTGCAAACCTGCATTGCAAGAAGAGCTGGGGGTACATGAAGGCTCAGCCATGTCAGGATAAACACTTCAGGTTATTTTTAGGGGTTATGAAAACTGCAGATAACCTGAACACTGCAAGATGTTGGACATAAGATGAAGTTGTCTTTAAAAGTACCTGCCACTAAAGGAGCATCATTATTTCTGTTCTGAGATGAAAGGCATTTGATTTAAAAGGCAGGGAACTTGTCATTGTGACAGTATGAATGTTTCTGTGTTTGATTTTGTTAGGCATTTGGCCTAAGTTGTGTTGAATCTGGATGTTACTGTGAGGTTTCAATAATTTACTTACCAGAAGTGGTAGGTATTTAAAATGCAGGTGAACAGAGACATTTTGGAAGCTAGAACTGTGAGTACTTTGGATGTTGGCCAGAATGATTGACTGTCTTATTTTTTAAAAGCTTAAAAAAGCTTTGGAAGATCTTGAGGAAGCACTATCAGAAAAAGAAGAGTTGGCACAAAGATGTCAAGAGCTAGATTTACAGGTAAGAAAAAGCAAGTCAACTTACTTCTCCGATTTCTTCTTGCTACTATTAAGTTGCAGAAATTCTGAAGGGGCAAAGTGAGTTTTGTATTTATTTAAGTTTGTGTGAGACTTTGTAGCTGTTTGTGGGGAAAAGGCAATCATTCTGTACTGCAAAATGTAATTACTGGAAATTGGTTTCTGATGGAAGTGTAAACTGAGGTTCTGTGTTGACTGTGAGCTCCAAGGTTGTTTGGTCTGCTACCTTTGTGTTTACCCTTAGCAGCAGGGAGCATCAAATGATGTTGTTACGGCTTTAAAAATTGTCCTTTTCATTTTCAGTCACTGCTTCCCCTGCTCTCTGGAACTGTTTCCAAAAAATCCAGCTCATGTAGTAATAATCATTAGATTTTATCATAGGAAAATGATCCTGTTTTCAACAGGAGTTGCAGAAAGACTAAAATTTGAAATTTATCTCAAATGGTCTCACTTTCTTGTATGCAGTTGCAACATTTCTGTGCATGTGTATATTGAAGTGACATCTGGTATGTAAGAAGGAGTGCACCTTAGAAAGCCAGCACCTAATGAAGCAGGAGATTGATTCCTGTTCTGTTTCTTACAGCTGTTTGACTGATAGACTTGTAAATTACGATTGCAAACAAACTGTTTCTTAATATTGCATACTCTAGGTTGTATCTGATGTTTAATCTAATGATGTCACCTTGATGTCTTTTATTTTATTTATTTGAAGCCATAATATTGACTGACGCTTCTCATTTAAACTAATTCTTAATAAATTCACTTGTAAGGTCTCAGTCTTCCTTGATATTTTCCAAGAGTATAAGAAAGGTAGGTTTTCTTTATGATTCAGGAAAACATAACCCAAAAAGCATATTGTCCCTGTTTAAATGCCAGTTAACTAACACATGCTACATGCTCTTATGTTTGACAGGATGTTAAAATTAACACAACAGCTTTCACTAGAAAAACTTTAAAGGTTCTATCCTCTTAATCTTTCCTCATGTTATGGCTGTTAATATACTTAGTGTTTCGATAAAGTGTTGTATTCTCATTTGCTTAGCTGTGAACACTTTCAATACCAAACTTGTTTGATTGTTGCAAAGACAAACAGAAGTGCATGCTCTCTCTGAAGCTGTCCAGGTTCTTTTCTTGTGTGTGTGTGCTTACCGGCTTCTGGCGCCTGAAACCGCTTCTTGCGCAACCGTTCACTGCTGAGCGCACGGCAGGACTGTGTTGGTGTGCTAGCCAGTGCCATCCTGCTTTTTATTGTGAAGTACAAGCAAGATGGAGAGTTATCTTTACACCAGTCCTTCAGAGTTGTTTTTGGTTGTTGTTTTTCTGTACGGCGTCCATGGTATCCTTTTTGATGAAAGTGCCAATTTCTCTCCATATCGCCTTGTCTGTCTTTACCATGGTTTCAGCTATGGAAATTTGTCTTTTTTTAGAGGGATTTTTCCTTTAGTGCTTCATAACTGTCATACACTAAAGCATCTGTATGCTCCAGTATGCTATGTAAAATACATTCTAAAATTCCTAAATGCTCAACCTTTTCCATAAACTAATTTGGTGATGTATTATTGTCTTGCTTTAGTTCTTTCCAGTTAGACAGGTCTTACAATGTTGATGCTGTTTTATCTAATCTAGGTGGCTGCCCTTCAGGATGAAAAAAACAGCCTGATGTCAGAAAATGAGATTATGAATGACAGGTTAGAGCAATTAGATGACTCTCTTGATGATCCAAATACTGTGGTTGCCAAAAAGTATTTTCATGCACAGTTGCAGCTGGAACAACTGCAGGAAGAAAACTTCAGGTATGACATAATTTCTCTCAAAAATCCCTTGTGGGTATCCCAAAAATATCCTGAGAACTTCTGGCACTCTTGCAGGATTTTACATCCCATTTTGTTTTTCTGTAAAAGCTTTCTAGAACTGTATAAATGTATTTTAAAAGACAGACCTCACCTTTAAAAAGAAAAAGAAATTGTTACCTGTTGCAGAAAATACTGCTTTATCATTGCCATATTGTAACCATTTGACAGATACAAAAAGGTGATGGAAAGCAGGATATGAACGTTGAAGTGATTTATGTGTGAAAAAATCAAAACAAAACATTATTCCTCCCCAAATCCACCATATCTTGTTCCTGTACTGGTTTCTTTTATATAAAAGTCTTTTTCCCTGTGATCCCTATGGGGGAAACCTCAGTTTTCACTTGACCCCTTGATGCTAGTATGGTACATTTGCAGTGTACAATCCATTGTGATTTGATAGGTTGACAGTGATGTTCCATGCCCACAGTACCATTTTTCTGGTTACTTAAATAAATAGTTTTCCTTTGTCTTATTTAGTTTTAATAATTCTAGCATTAAATGAGTATTTAATAGCAATGAGTTCTTAACAGAATTCCTGGTATTGATCTGGTAGGCTTGAAGCTGCAAAAGATGATTATCGTGTCCATTGTGAAGACCTGGAAAAACAATTGATTGAGCTCCAACACAGAAACAATGAACTAACCTCTTTGGCAGAAGAATCTAGAGCCTTGAAAGATGAAAATGATATTCTTAGGTATGTAACAGAGGTAGCTCCACCCACATTAGGAAGATTTAATTACTAAATCCAAGGCTTTGTATTTAACAGGATTTTTTTTAGGCATTAAGTCTGCAGAGGGATCTTACCTCAATGAAATCTAGAATAAGTGTTGGAAAAAAGGGTTCATTGACAAAGTGGAGATGGAGTTCAGGCTTGTCCTCTATTGTTTGCATAACAATAGCAACATGGAATCTTCCTGTGGATTAACAAATGCAGTAATTTTTCTTCTTCAGTGGGATGGAAGGTGAAGTTCTGCAAGAATGATGAGATTTTCATGGGGGACTGTGCACTGTTATTAAGTTTTCTGATGTAGAAAAGCATAAAGGCAACTAGGACTTGAATATAACTTTTCATGTCAGCATTGTAGGGGAGATTTGGGTTAAGGACACGATTAACAAAATAAAGATGGAATACACAATAACCTTCATGAGAACAAAATTCTAGTTTGTGTAAACTAAACTAAATACCAGACCACCCAAGAAATGTTCAAAGCAAATCATGTTGCAAAAGAAGATCTGCTATTAATAAAATAGTATGAATAAAACATGGAAAGAAAAGTGGTTTCAGGTGTTTAACTTATAGTGGTTCTTAAATAACATCTGAAACAAACCTTAACTATAGATTTTCTTCCATAATTTTCTTGTATTAGCTTCTAGGGGTATGAGATGGCAGATATTAAACAAAGGTATTAAAATGAGTTTGTGTATTTATGATCCAGCTATTTGCTTACCACATAGGTTTTTGGTGCTTATCTGGTGGTCATTCTTGATCCTATCTGCTAATGATCATTATTATAGGGCAATTACATTCTAATTATGTATAACCCCACAAATGAGGTAGGGTTACATACATCTGCCTGTTGGTCCTTACCAGGTACAAGTGCTGTGAGATGACTATCTAGGACAGGATGTTGTTGGAGCATTTACATTGTACCCTGCAGAATTCCCTAGGGATATTTGACCTACTAACCCTTGCTTGTATTTCTGGCAATCAAATGTCAGCCTTCCTGCCATTTACCTGAGATCACCACAGGGGTTTTCATCAGCAATCTGTGCATAATGCAAGTTTGCACTGATTATACAGTTAAAAAGAAAGCTGTAGGATGTAACTCTCCTGTTGAGCATGTTGCATCTCCCTTTGAAAATAGGTTGAATGTGCACAAAAACAGAAGTTGACTTTTTAAAAATCTTTTGAGAAAACAGGCTCTCCTAATTCCTGTTTATACTTTAAGGGCCACTGCAGACAAGGCCAGTAAGCTGGAATCCACTGTTGAAGTGTATCGCAAGAAGCTGCAGGACCTGAATGACTTCCGCAGGCAGGTCAAATCCCTGCAGGAAACCAACATGATGTACATGCACAACACAGTCAGTCTGGAAGATGAACTGAAGAAAGCCAATGCAGCACGTGCCCAGCTAGAAACCTACAAAAAACAGGCAAGGCTGCATCTAGACTTAAGCTGGTACTTTTTCCCAAGATAACACGTAAATAAAATTCATTATGTTTCAATGAAAGAAAGTGAACAGCTTAATTTAACAGCCTGTGAACTTAACCTCTGTTGTCCCCTTAGAGTTTCTGATTCATGAAAATTCTTTTTCATACTCTGCTTTCTGCTTTTCCTGTTCATTAAAGTGTCAAGCTGAAGTGTAGTTGCTCTCTCAAATGATTGGCTGTCCCTGTTTGCAGGCTTGTCTTCTTTAACTGAGGTAATTTGTGTGCCTAGAAGAGATGGTTCAGCTATTAATGAGATCACTTGTATGTAATAGTCTTAACTTTCTTCACAGCAGTACATTTTAAACTGACAAAGTTTTATTTCAATTTCACTTACTTCTGTAGTAATTGGGACATGCAGGAGGTGAATATTTTAAAAAAAAATGAAAGGCAAACCAAAAATTAAAACCTAAAAAACCCCCAGCCATGCTGCCATCCCATCTCCCATCCCCCAAGCTTGGTCTGAATAGGGCAGAAGTGAGGGTTTTAACATAGCTTTTATAGGTAACATCATGCAACATTCATGGGCTGAATATAGTAATTTTCTATAAAGGTCCAGGAGCTTCATAACAAACTGTCTGAAGAATCAAAAAGAGCTGATAAGCTTGCATTTGAAATGAAGCGTCTTGAAGAAAAACATGAAGCTTTAATCAAAGAAAAAGAGGTAAGACTTTTGAATGTCTTTAGAATGCTCTACTTGAGGAAATAAAAATGAAGTTTAGTAGCTTATGTGTATGTGTATACACATACAAACTGTAAAATATGTCTTAAAATGTGTATGTGTGTCAGTATTATTTCTGATTACTATTTTTTAGTCTTAAAGTGGTGCAGTATGACTTAACTCCACCTCACATATATCTCCTTAGAGACTGATAGTGCAGTGTGATGCATTAAAAGAGACAAATGAAGAGCTCCGGTATTCACAGATGCAGCAGGACCACCTGAGTCAAACAGGTATTGCTTTATCTTCAGAGGCTCTTGTGTGTATATTACTGATTCTTTACGTTTGTTAAATTTAGCATCCTGTGCAATTTCAGGTGCATCTCGTGATAAAAGCCATGAGAATCTTGCTGCTGAAATTCTGCCAGTGGAATATAGGTAGGACAGGTTTGAGGTTGTTTGGGGATTTTCATTGGGGGTGGCAGAATATTGTCCCTGTGAAAGTTCAGTATTAATGGCAACATGACACTGTATCCCACTTGCTTTACTTCCGTGATGCTTGTCTGGACTCTCATGTAGTTGTTAGTAATTATTTCCCCATACTATAATTACTTTCCATTCTTTTTAAAAGCATACCAGACTGCTGTATGTAAAGTTTGGATTGAAACACCCTCTTCAATGAGCAAAACAATGCTTTTCCTTGCCACTGGTAAAATAAGTGAATAATACACAGAAAAACAAACAGCTAAAAGCAGATAATATTACTAATGAAGTCTGTCAGTGTAAACATAAAGGCACAATAGAATCTGCATTTGGAATGACTTATTTCAAAAACCTTGTTCATATCTCTTAAACCATTGTGCTGTTTAAAAATTCTAAGTTGCCTTTTAATAAAAAATTGCAGTTACTCCTTTAGCAGAACAGTGTTTTGCTCACTTTAGGGCTGGGGGAGTGAACAGAAATACTGCTGCCTGTTCTTAGTCCCCTTTTTCTTAATTAGCTGTGACTTTCTTGTTGTTTTTCCTACAGAGAAATGTTTATTCGGCTGCAGCATGAAAATAAGATGCTTCTGTTACAACAGGAGGGATCAGAAAATGAACGTATTGCAAACCTCCAGGAACAGCTGGAGCAAAAGCATCGGGCAGTGAATGAACTAGAAACTGAGAAAAGGTAATGGTAATGGCTGAAGCATCTTAAAATACAGCAGAAAGGGTTTTCTGGGCCTCCAGAGCACCCTTATGGCTTGCATCCTTATGTAGCACTGTGCAAGAAGCCCATTATCCTTTTTCTTATCACCACTGTGATCATTAACAAAGGGCTCTGAAGCAAAGAAAAAGCCAAGGACCTTAAAGTCATGTTGAAGAATGTGGTAGATCTGTATGTAGCATATTGTGAAGAAAGTGTTGCTTATTGGATGCTCTTAGTTCTGAATGACTCTTGGCAGACTAAATGGATGTAAACTCTAGAACTTCATGTTGTAACACTGGTATGTGGTCTGATTTTATCATTTAGTGAATGCTAAAGGCAGTTTACTAGGATATGAGAATTTCAGGTAGTTAAGTATTGAGAACACTTAAAATTATTCTAGGTCTCGCCTTATAACACAGTTTAATAAAGCTGCCATATGTTTGTTTCAGCACTAGTTCAAGTCAAACTAAAAGTATCTGGAATCAGTTTCTTTGTGGCTTAAGTCCTGCTGGCTCCTCTAAAAAATTATAACCCAGACATGAAACAGAAATGTGATCTATTGAGATGGATAATAACTGTCTTTACTTAAAAGGCTAAATGAGGAACGTATTGGGGAGTTACAGCAGCAGATTGAAGATCTGCAGAAGACTTTACAGGAGCAGGGATCCAAGACTGAAGGAGTAAGTGGAAGTTCAGACTTAACCTTGAAAACATTTTGCCAGTTTTGTTTAAAATCCTTCAGTGGAATATCAAGTTGTTTATTTAGATGTGCCACTCCTTTTTGTTTGTTTGTTTTTGTGTTCTTTTTTTATTAAGTTAGTTTGAAGCATATCTGTTTATACAGTAGTAAGAGTAAGCAAGCTCAGAAGTCCCTTTGGGTCACCCACATCCCCCTGCCACAACCCAAAGAAACACACACCTTTCAAAAGACCTTGCAAGCAAAGATCTTAAACAATTGAGGCTGGTCAATGTATTCTTAAATCTCTTTCCTCCTTGTAAACACTCCTTCAGTTTCTGTAACACAGACTTGGTCCCAGGGCATTCAGAGCAGATGATGTAAGTTTCACACAGCCCTGCACCAACTGCATTTCAATTGAAAAACTCATGTTTTCTGTCATTCCTTCCCCTGGCCTTCTTTAAGGAACTGTAACTTATTTATACCTTCTCCTTTACTTTTAAAAGTCTCTAATTTTATCATAAAATGGTGATATAGTGAGAGCTCAAAAGAAAAAAGATGCTGGAATTGATATTAAAAATATTAATTCAGTTACAGAAATCCATGAAAAAATGAAGCTTTTAGGATTTGACTTATTTAGGTGTGCTAAGTATTGTTGGCTGCTTTGGAAGAGCACTTCAACCTTACCTGGCATCAAAGACTGAAATATAACTGAAATTTAACTCTTTCCTTTTATAGTCCAGCAACCTGAAGCAGAAGTTGGCAGCACATATGTAAGTAAGGCACATGCATCCACAATAGCTGATTATGCTAGATCATTTGAGTGTTGTAGCACAGAAACTCTGTCTTTTTAGAGATGTCTTGGTTTTCTAAGCCATTGATTTGAGAATCATGCATATAGTGAGCTAAATATTAACATTCAATTTTTGTCTACACTGATCATGATAAACTTGTAATGCTAATATCCACGTAACTCTTCCTCCATCACCAGTAGCATTTTAACTGTTCTGTTTCTACAGCAGACTGCTAAAACCATCACTTTTACTGAACTCAAAACATTTAATTCTTCTGAAATACTTGCATCCTTCCAGTGGATGTAGTTCCTGCTAAGGAGATGCTGAAAGGGTTTTTTGTTCAATTTCTTTTTTCTTCCTAGTTTTAGTGGAAATGAGGCTCAATTCAGAAGACACAACTTTTATTGTTCTTCAAAAATACATACTAAAATTTTGATTTAAACTCAAAAGAATTGTCAGAGTTTAAAACAGGTGTTTAAAGTCTTCCACTATCAAGTTTCAGCTCTTAATAGTATGCATGAAATGATTTGTGACTTTAATCCTTAGCCCAGCCTTGCATTCTTAGGGAAAAGCTGAATGAAGTTCATGATGAGTTACAGAAGAAAGAGGCTGATCTTGCAGAACTCCAGCCTGATGTTAGTCAGAACCGTAAGTTGCTTTGTGTGGGGTTTTTTTTTTGTTGTTTTTTGGGGTTTTGGGGTGGTTTTTTTGGGGGGGTTGGGATGAGGAGGGGAGGTTGGTTTTTTTTATGGGACTATGTTAATTTTTTACTGAAATGATTTTCATAGCCTCTGGGCTCTGGTATGTTTGCCTGGACAAGGCTTTCTGCTACAGCTTAGCTTGAGACTTGAAATTGGGGTGGAGGGGAGGACTTTTTGCACAGGATGGTTGGCAGGGAGAAGTTCATGGGGGCTTGGTGTGACTAAACAATACTCTGCAAATTGGGAATTCAGGGAAAGGTGGGACCTTAGGGTACAACTGAAACAATAGTAAGAACTTAGGAAATTGAGTACTAGCTAAAAAGTTTAAGAAGCCTTGAAGTGTCTATTTTTATTTTTTATGTCTTTGATAATTTCTGTAAACAGCCCAGAAGATTGGAGAGCTGGAAGCAGCTTTGCGAAAAAAAGATGAGGATATGAAAGCAATGGAGGAAAGATATAAAATGTACCTTGAGAAGGCAAGAAATGTGAGTGGCATGTTTCTGGACATACATGTTCCTCCCTCATAAACTGTTAAATAGATTTGATTTCTGCCGTGCCATGGGGGCATCCTAACTACAGTTATTAGCTTTGTGTTGCATTTTTAGTCAAACTGGTCAATTGCAGCCAGTTAAGTGCATGAGAGAATGGGGTTTAGGCTAAAAACACAAAATACATTCATGACTGCTTTGTACCCTTTGATACCTTCTGTTGTACAGTCTAAGAGCCTGTTTTTCATCATTATTGCCTGATGAGTCCTGAGCCTGTTTCCATATTTCTCTTGTGAGCAGATGAGATGCAGAGCTGTTAACAGTCAAACCTCACTTTTAATGCTTTTGTTTTGCCTTGTACAGGTGATCAAAACCTTAGACCCCAAGCTAAATCCAGCATCAGCAGAAATTATGCTGCTCAGGAAACAGTTAATGGAGAAAGACAAAAAAATTGAAGCACTTGAGGTAAAAATTTATATATTTAATAATGACTTTGAATAAGTTCTGCTGTCTGATATTAGACTCTCAAGTTACTGTTTCCAGTACCCATCAAGGCTGCATTCAGTTAGCAACTGCACAGACCATCAAACCTAGAGAGTTTGTTTGACTTCATTAACCTTGTACCCTAGTGTAAGTCATTCAGATCAGTTTACTTTTCACCAGTGTTTTTCTAATGTAAAACTAAATCACTGATTTGGATTCTTTTTAAACTCTCTGAAAAGCTAGAGGTGAAATGCTTTGGAAGCCTAATAGTTCTGCCAGTAACTTGTGCAGAGCTGGAGAGCCTGGACTTTTTCAGTGATATGTAACATAGCTGGATGAGGGACTAGGTGTTTGACTGGTGACTTGTTTAATTCTCTACATCTCTGGCACCAGTGATTTAATGTGCTGGAGTTCATGTAACCATACAGAAAAGTAAAACGTGTTAATTCAGTAAAATCCTCTTGGCTGAAATCCTGAAAGGATTGTTGACAGGCATCTAGGGACCAAAAAATATACTTCAACATTCAGTTTTATATCAGTATTGATGGGACTGATAAAGAATAGTTACCTGAGCAAATACAGAATTCCTCAGCACTAGTTAGTGGGTTGAAAGGTCTGACTTGAAAACTTCAGTGACTTCAGATTTTTTGTATGTGTTTGTGCAAGGTCAGTGTACAATGTAACAATTCAGTAACATAAGAATACTCTGCTACTGGAGGGACATTTTTGTCTTTGACTTTCAGGTAAAAAAAATTACTCAATACTTTGTCGACCTGATACATCCGAGATTTTCATGCATTTTCCCCCACAGACCCGAAAGTATGTTTCCAAGTTGAACAGCATCTTGCCTAAAGATGCCTCTGGAATATGTCTCTAACTTCTCTCATAGCCATTTATGGAATGAGATCTTTATTTACACTAATAAGCCTTCTAGTTATTCTGCATATTTAAGCATTTCTGCTGCATGTGTTTATTTCACTCACTGGTCTACAGTAAATTTATGCAGATGATTTTTGTGTTTTAATTGAGATTGTTTTCTTATTGTCTGCTTGCAGGATGAATACAAACTCGCTAAGTTAAGGGATTATGAGGAAAAGCTAATTGTAACTGCATGGTATAACAAGGTGGGTCAAAAGTTCATTTGGTGGTATCTCAGAAATCAGAAAACCACATTTTGCTCAATGTGACCATTACATCGCAGTGTTTTGGTTTTGCTTTTTAGATTCATTATAAGCTGGTGCTTAGGAGAGAAAGCTACTAGTGCAGCTACTTGTGGCAGAGAAATCAAATGTGTAGATTAGCATGGTCTTATGTCTAAATCCAGGGAGCTAAGTAAAGGAACAAAGCCTGAAAGCTCTTATCTAAAATGAGATGAGATCTTACACTTGCTAATTCTGTCTTCAAGCCAGAATGCAAATGTGAGTGCATTCTAGCCGGAATTTCCAGTCATTTTGAAATAACTTAGGAAATACCAGCATCAGTATTTTTGATAGCACTGTAAAGGGAAAAGGGGATTTTGTAAAATTACTGTGTTACATGTTTTCTGCTCATCTTCTGGTCTTTGGAACACAAGACTGAATTTGGTATAGGCAATGACTTCAAGCATCCATTGGAATTTAGCAGGCTAAGTTCCTGATTGTTCAGTAACATTTGTTGCTGAAGTTTTTTGGACTTGAGACAAAGGAAATCTGTGGTTCAAAAGGTTTCCAGATTCCTGCTTTAGATGTTCAGTTTTTTGCAAAGTATTTGTGGAGTATACCTACAGCCACCTTCTTATTGCACATCAAAAGGTGTCTGAACATTTGACATTAGATTGCTGTGAAAAGTACTGGAGAAAATTGTTCATATGAAAAAATATAAACATAATAGAGTTTCATAAAGCCATAAGGGGAAATCCAAAAAGGAAGGTAAAGTTGAATGGCCTACCTAATAAAGAAACAACTTTACAATAAGCTAAAATACACTATATAGATGTGAATGAATCTTGTTTTCTTCAGCCTTGGTTCATACGTTCCATAGCAGAAAGAGGGTGTATAAGAAACAGAGCCAAAAACATCTCCATGCCTAAGTAAGCATGAACTTTGTGTGTGAAAGTGGGCCAATTTCTTTCTTCTGTTTTTGCTATGGTGTAAATGTTTAACTTCTTTGCAGAGCCTGACCCTTCAGAAGCTGGGTATGGAAGCAAGGCTGGTTGGCAGCAGTGGTCCCTGCAAAGATGGTCCCGGCCGCTCATTCCTCGCCCAGCAGCGTCACGTCACCAGCACCAGAAGGAATCTCACTGTCAAAGTACCGGGTGCAACATCTGAGTAAACCACAAGGACCATGAGGAAAACCTATATGCTAAAGTGTCCTTAAATGTTTTACAGCTTCCACTTTAACTACTTAATGAAAGAGAAGGTGGGCAGCTGTGAATTCAACATCAGAACCTATCCAGAAGTTACTGTTGGTCAGCGGTGCATCTAGAGGGTAGCACGTAGTTTTCCAAGTAGAAGTAGACTTAATCAGTGCAGTATGTATTTATAAGCACAACTGAAAAGATTTATATTTCCTTTCAGAATATATTGTAAATATAAAAATTGGCATTCTATATTTAAAACTATTTAATGGGTTTGGGCTAGAAAGTCGACTTTTATAGTGGGAAGATATTATGCAAAAATGTACTTCAGGAAACCGGCAATATTGGGTTCTTCTAGAAATACATTTAAAAGATTGGTCCCATGTTTTAAAAACATACTTTTTGAAACTATGAAGTACAATTTTAAAAGCGAGAAGATACTTCCATTTATAGAAAAGGAAAAAAAAAGTTGTAGTACCAGTTGACTTGTTCTGTAAGAGAAGACAGGATTTTTTTTTTGTCATCTCAAGTGAGAAGCAGAATTGCTCCATTTATTTAAAAACAGATAAGGTTTTGAGTATATACATTAAGGAAAACCTGTCTTTAAGCTGTTGAATTCAGCAAAGCCAAATAAGCTGTTTTTTCCCATGTCAGAAAAAAAGCTATAATAATAGTTCAAAAGTCTGGGCTATGTTTTAAAAGTCTGGCATATTGGTACACTGCATTTATAGATGGGAAGGGATGTAGGTGGGAAGGAGCTCCATTTATTTCCAGCTATTTATAAAACCTTCTGCACAGAAATTAATTTTCCTCTTTTTTTAAAACATAGTTTCATTTCAGTTTTTCCAAGCTAACCATGCCAGGCAAATGAATGAAAGATAGCTTTGCTAGTTGTTGGCAGTGAAGGTTGTTGGCAAGAAGAAAAAAGTCCATAAACTAGAGTAGTTTTGTAGGGTCTAGATTGAAGAAGATGAAATGGGGATACCTGAAATTTATTTGTGGGAAGTTGCTATCTTTCCCAAGATCTGTATCACTTTATTTACCAAATGTCTTACTTTTGTAGTGAACCCCCAACTTGTTAATGTTCATTCTTCTTTGCAAACTGCCTAGAATGAAATCAGGATACCCACAAAATTGCACCAGCCCTTAAAGTAAAATTAATACACTTAAACTAAATATTTGAAGGTGCTGTACCAGTCTGTCATAAAATATAAAATCCAACCATATGTTTGGATGAAAGCATATGTCTGTCTGGCCAATAAGACCATCTTTTTGATTACAGAGCAGGGTTCAGCTTTGCAGAATTATGCAGTCTTGAATTATGAAATTCAAGTAGTTTTCCATTTTGCGTGCCCCTCAGGATGTCTTGGTCTTTGATTTCTTCCTTCCCCTGCATCTTAAATTCTTTGTTGGGCATTGCAAACAATGCTACAGAAAAGGGAAGTATTCATCTTTAATACTTAGTGTTGCTTCTTTGTTGTGGTGGTGGTTTTACAGTGCTATACATTTAGGCATTCAATAGAGATTTCCAAAATTTTTGTCTACACAAGGCATTGCTTAAAAGAGTTATCATGCTAAAGGGGGTATGAGCAGAGAATATGTCAGACAAAATTGTCTGTCAGGTTGTGTTCTTCAGGATTCTATGCTTCTTTGTACTACCTCTTGGGTTTTGAAGTCTTTTATTGCTGCAGTGATATTATTAGGGTTTGTATTTTTAAGATAATATTGCTTGTTTAATCTGCTAGTGGTGTGGGAGGTGGTGGTGAGCAGTGGAACAGGAGATGAAGTCTTAGCAAGACTTGCATTCCTGAAGCCTGGTACTTAGGTGTGTTCTAGTGAAATGTGAAATTGTCACTGATGGTGTTGGATGGGTCTCTTAACTCTTGATCTTTACAGCATGGAAACTTTCATGGACATCTTTCAAATACTCATCTAGTTTATAGGCTTGATGCATTTGTTGTACTTTGCACAGTAGTAGAGCAGTGTCAGTAGTCCTATCAGGTGCTGAATAGTGAAAAGCTTGGAGCAAATGTCTGTGATGTACACTTCTCAAAACTGCAGACCCTGGGACCAAAAATGACCAAGAACCTCCCTATCATTTAAGTGGAAGTTTGTCTTCTAACTGGTAATGGAGGAGTTTAAATATGGAACCACAGACAGGGATCAGCCTTTCTCAGGACAAGGCTGTCCCCAGTAGTATTGTTGGGGTTGCAAAAAAGAATCTTTTTTTCAGGTATTAGATGAAATGTTACTAATTCGGGACTTTTCCAAAATGTTGAACATTAAGCCTGTGACTGTAACTTAAGTATTTCTTTGGGATTGAGAACCTGTTTAGGAACAGCTGTTTTATAACTGGTTAAACTTGGATTACATCCTATGAATGAGGAACTGAGCTGCAGAAACAAATATTTGATGATAAGCCATGATGTTGTGTTCACTTCAGCTCCTCTGGCTGTGCAGAAAGGATCATTAAAGTATAAATATCATTTTAATGTTAACTTCATTCATGCCAAATAAAAAAAGTTACCAGTAGCATTGCTGTGTTACAGCTGAGTTCTACACACCACAGAGCAGCAGAAGAGTGGCAGTACAATGGCCTTTAATGCAATGTACACCACTGCTGAGGCACGGGTAAGAACAGATTCACATTACAAGATGAAATCACTGAATATTGCTGCATTATTAGTAATTTTAGCCAGTTTCCAGTAAAACAGGTAATATAAATCCAAAGAAACAAACCTGTGTTCTGATTAACATATCATTTGTTAGTATTTTTATATGTTAAGAATAGCCACTATGGAAGAGAAGTATTTTGTAGCAATAATACAAATTTTGGACTAATAGGTTCTTTTACTCAAGGTGGATCAGGCAGCAGTTTTGAGAAGATTCTTTTGCAACGACTGTATTATAATGGAGTAAGAAATGTTCACTGAAAATAAATTTTCACCTGATTTTTTGTTTGTTAAATATATATATATATATGGGTATTCTATTTTCTACAATACACACTTACTTAGAAATAAGTAATATAAGCAATACTGATGTTTTATTGAGGTAGCCATAAATAGTTTAGGTATTAGGAAATGAAAACAATTGTTTAAGAGTTGGTAAAGTCTAGTAAAGTAATTTTACTAACTATTGGTTTTTTTCCCTTCCTCTGACTAGTGAAGCTAGAGTTGAGGTTTTCAGTATATCAGTGTCTACGAATTCTGTTTAAAACAAATGTAAACACTGTATTGCATAGAACTTGAAAAATTGCACTAATTTTTAAACTTTTGGTTTTATTTTCTTTGGAAAGAATTATTTTATATTCACATAAAGAATTTTAAAATTAATTCTTTGGTGTGTTTATTCCAAGAAAGATATTTAATGGTCCCTGGGTGATGTAAGCATCCATATTTCTGGGATGCATAGAAACAGAGTCTGCATGTTGATATAGTTACACCATCTAAAATGCCTCGTTACAGGGAATGTAGTCAGAGAAGAAGAAAATACAGGTTCAAAGAAAAGGATTAAAAACCCACCTGGACATTAATACTTGCATGAAAACAGATGCTTTTGATTCCTTCAGGAGATGATGTAATTCTCAGAAGAGATGATGGGAAAAAATTGCTTCCTCTAGGAATATGCACTCACAAAAAGTGCTCCAGGAAAAATTGAAAATGAACAAGAAAAGACTGATTTCTCCTTGCTGCCTCAAGAAGTGAGCAGGAGCTGGAGGTGTGTGTTACCTCTAACCTTCCTGTCAGGCAGCCTGAGTCCTGCACCCAGAGCTGCAGCTTCTCGCCCATGGGAACCTGGCCAGAGTCCTGTGGTGTGACTGCTACTGAGCTGATGCATTTACTGCTGTAACCAGCACTTGGCAATCTTGGAACTGTTTTACCCTCCTTGTGATGGTTGAAAATAAGAGGATTTTGTTGTTGGTTTTTTTCCCAAGGTTCCCATCTGTTCATTAGACTCTTTGAGTGCAGCAGGCTGTATCCTGTGTGGTTGGAGCTCACCCCTCTGCCCATCAGACACACCAACCACCCTGTGATGCTGGGCAGGTAAATGGGGAGCATTTAGCATAATCTGAGAGACAGGACCCACAACTCCATAGCTACAAACTTACAGAGAGCTCTGTCAAGAGTGGACAGCAATCCCTGGGCTCTGTGTGGGTGTCAGTCTCAATTGCTGTGTCATTCAGTTCCATCACCTCTGCAGGAACTGCTGTTGCTCTTTCAGTACCAACCTCTCTGCTAATGAAGAGCAAGGCTGCAGGGACCTGGATGGAGCATTGTGCAGCTTCCTTTGCACAGGTGGGCTCGCAGCCCCCTGCCACTCCCTGCCCCAAAATGCAGGGCACAGCTGAAGAATTTTCCAGGACTGGAAAGTGCCTGTCTTGGTCTTCACTTTGCAGAAAGCTTCATGACAAAAATGGTTTGGAAAGGATTTATTGATGCATGCAAAAAGAGATGTTCTGGTAATTTAACAGAATCTTTGCCAAGGAAAACAAAATCAAAAAAGAGTTGTCAATAGCTCCCTGAATTAAAGCTCTGAAGCAGGGGCTGGTACTGCCCAGTGCACAGCCACAGCCTGAACACTGCAGCCTCTACAGTGTTGCTCATTTTCTTGCCACTGTGCAGCACAGCCATCTGGCATAAAATTGGGAAAGCCTCAAGCCTCCTTGATATACAGTGCATATTGTGAGCCTAACAGTGCCCTGGCAGATCCCAGGCTGGTCACCTTGCTCATGGGAGGCAGAGAGCAAGGTCAGCTTCTAAGAGAAATTATTTTGCTGTTGCTGTAAGTAATGAAAGAAATGGCCCAGCCTGTGGCAGGAGCCAGGTAGTTGTCACCACCACCCAGGGGAGCAGCCAAGGGCTCATTTTGTACATCCCTTCCAGAGGGTTTTTCCCATGAGGATGGTGACCATGGCTTCCCTACCGAGGCACTGCACAGATCTTGTAGGGCTCTGGGGCCATCGTTATGCCCATCTTGACCTGGAGGCTGAGTGTGGTGCCTGGGGGTGCCTGGAAGGTGAATTTCTGGAGCAGAGAGGTGAAGAAGAGGAAGAGCTCAGAGCGGGCCAGCACTTCACCCAGGCAGGCACGTTTTCCTGTGGAGACAGTCACCCATGGCATCCTCAGATCTTGCTGGCTGCCCAGCTGCTTTTGCTAACAAAAAACCCCTTTCTGCCTGCAGGTGTGTGCTGCTGGTGTGGGGAACAGGGCTGCTATAAGCCATCTCCCTGAGCAATCTCTTGGGATATGCCTACTGGTGAAACCAGTAGAACCCCTTGTGACCTCAGCCATGTGGGACCAGGAGCAAGGAACAGCCTTGGTGAGGGCATACCTAGAGTCTCTGGATTTTTTTTTTATCTACTTTTATTCATCCTTACCTCTCTTCTGTGGATGTGAAGGACAAGCAAGGGATAAGAGTGTGGTTTCAGTAATCTGGTGTGGCCACATAAGCACTGCTTGAGCAGTAACTCCCAGTGCACAGCAAACATCTGCCCTTCCACCACTGTTTTCCTCTGCAACTCCCTTGTGCAAATGAAAGCCCCATCCCAGTACTTCAGCAAGGAAGCACCCAAATCCAGCACATCTTACCTGCAGAAAATGGTATGAAATATTCCCTTTTCAGGAACTGACCGTCCTTCAGGAAATGCTCAGGGTTAAAAGTGTCAGGGGTTTCCCACTCATTCTTGTCCCACATCAGGGAGGTTAAGTTTGCAACCACAATGGTGCCCTAAGATGGGAAAAAGGAAAATCAGTTGCACTTCCTGTGTCACTGGCAGAGCTGCAAAGCTTTGTGAGATAGGACCTGAGCCTCCATGGTGTGTGTGGGTGTGGTTTCCTCTAATCATTGTGCTGCAGAACGGGCTGTTGTTTGCATGACAAAAATCCATGTTCCATAGGAGTGAACTCTGGACAGGGCAGAGACTGTGACTCTGCCCTTCTGCCAGTGCATGAGGGACATGGCCCAATGATATCTATCTGGAGAACTGGGAGCCTCAGCGCTCAGGAGTGGGGTTACCTTTGGTATGCAGAAGCCATCCAAGACCGTGTCCTTCGTTGCCAGCCTTGGCACGTTGAAGGGGATGATGTTGCCTTTCCTCTGCACTTCATGGATGACGGCGTTGGTGTAGGGCATGTTGTTCCTGTCCTCCAGGGCCGGCTGCCGCGCCTGCCCGATGACTGCGTCGATCTCAGACTGCACACGGGCTGGTGGGAAAGAGCAGGGATCAGCCAAGGATCAAGGAAAAAAAAAAATAAATCTTGAAACAACATGGGATGACTGATGTGAGGGTCCCCAAAGGAGCAATCTGGGAGATCTACCAGTGTCTGTAGGTGTTCCATGTGAGTGCTGGGAGAGTCTCCAATTTTTCTCTCTTAAATGAAACCCCTAACTCCTCACAAAGCTGAGGGCTAAAAGCTTTTGCTAACTGTACCTTGAATTTCTGGATACACGGCCATAAACAGCAGACCCCAGCGGATGGTTGTGGAGGTGGTCTCTGTCCCAGCAAAAAACAGGTCGAGTGTGCATGCCACGAGGTTTTCCTCCTGGAAGATGCCGTCGCCCTTGTCCTTCACAAAAAGGTGTGTTAGTGCCACATGAACGGGGAGGGCTGCCCGGACAATGGGCCCAGTCCTGCCCACAAAGAGTTAACTCCAAGGATTTTGGCAGAAGCTGCTGACCTCTGCATGTCCAATCTCCTGATGAGGGCCCTGAACCTGACATCCATCAGAAGCTCATGAATGGCCACAAAGGCAGCTTCAATGGAGGCCTTGGAGTTGTTTCTTGTTCCTCCTGATTTCTAAGCTCTGCTGCAAAAGGGTTTTCTCCATCTTACTAACCTTGGCTATCTCCTCCAGGTAGCTGTCAATGAAATCCCGGCTCTCTGAGGGGTTCCTGTCCTCCTTGTGTTTGTTGATCTTCTCTTGGACAGAAAGTTTCATCAACTTGGAGTTTTTTAAAATGGTTTGGTGGGATCCAGGGAAGTAGCATAGTATAGATGGGAAATGGTTGTACAGCTTTGGACACAAAAAAGGAGAAAGGCAAACTGAATAAAGGCCTGAAAAGATCTTATGTTACCAAAACTTGAGGAGATGGCAAACACCACAAGTTTCAATTGTCTCCAAAGAAGTAATTATGGCCAAACTGCACAGTGTTCATGTTGGTGTAAGCAGAACTCTACCTGAGTCATGATGGAGCCATGGAGGGTAGCTGTCTCATCCAGCAGCCTCAACAGTCTCTGGAAGTCCTCATCATGGTAGTCAAACCGATTGCCAAAGGTGAGGGAGCAGATGATGTTTGAAACAGCATTATTGATTTTCAGGTGAGGGTTGAAAGGATTCCCTGGAGAAGGAAAATGGAATGGTCACTTTTATTCCAATTCTCCCAGAAAAAGGGAAGACAAAACAGACGTAAAACATCCAACAACTATGAAATGACTGGAATAAATGGCTCCTGATGCACAGCCTCTTGAATCACTGCAATCCAGCACACATGGTGACCCAAAGAGCTGCCCAAAGAGCTTTGGCTCAGCAGCCCCAGCATGGTAAGTTGGGATACTGGCAGGCTGCTTGCATGGCTTGCAAGGTGAGAGAGTGTTCAGCATGCAGTGAATCGTGGCTGAAAGTGAAATGGGCCATACTGGTTGCTGCCTTTATCACAGCATCTGAGGGCTGTGGCACTCACCCTGCTCATCCCTAAAATCATCCACAAGGAACCGACACTCCTCCTGGATGCGCTCCTCCAGGCTCCTCTTCCCCAAGCCAAAGTTTCGGAGGGTGCTCAAGGCAAACCTCCTCTGCTGCTTCCACAGGTTCCCACTGGAGGAGATCAGTCCTGGCAGAAACATATGACCATGAGCCAAAGCAGATCCCTCCACCAAGGGGAATAAGTATCAGGGCTCTGCTTTATTTTCAGCCATCTCAGACCTCTGCAGTGTCAATGCTTTGACCTTACATCTGAGATGATACGTGTCCTGAGGGATAACTCACCAATGGTGCTGAACATCTCCATGTCAAGAGGAAATACAGGGCGATCCATGAAGTTTTCCCCCTGGTTCACAAGAACTTCCTTAATCAACCGCATCCCGTTTACACACACAAACGTTTGGCTGCCAACCTCCATGCTGAAAATCTCCCCGTATTTTTCAATGAGCTGGTACAGGAGAGAAATACATAAAAAGAGTTTCATTTGCAGTGAATTTGTCTGGTGGGACAGGGACAGCCCTGTTAAGGGGGAATGGGTAGAAGAAAAGGGGAGCTGAGAGTGGGAGTGTTAGGTGGGTTTTTTGCCTAGGGATCTCCTTGTCTGGCTATGGTCTTTTGGCTATAAAAGAAGTAAAAGAAGTCTCCAGCTCTGCTTTTTCAGTCCTTTTTTTTTTCCTCCAGCTTTTGTTTTACTCCCCTCCCTAAAGCCCTTCCAGTCCCTGGTCAGACCCTCAGGGCTCTTACAGCTGTGATTGAACCCATGCTGTCATGTTGTGTCCTTTGACTAAAGGATTGTTCCAGACTTGAACCCTCTGTGTGCCTGGGAAACTTTCACCCATGTTGCTATCAACCAAGGGCCAACCTCCTGCCTTCCCTGAGGTGAGATTCCCTGAGTCCTCATGAACCACAGGGATGGATTAACCCCATCCCTGCACTGCAAAGATTGCATAGGTGCAACCCCCTCCCTCCCCTCTCTCCCTGCCTCCCTGCCTCCCTCCCTTTTCCACTCACATACCTTCTGTATGGCTCTATAAGGATTTTTAATGTTTATCAGGTATGCATGTCCCACGAAGGGGATGTAGAAAGGCCCAGGAGGGAAGTCCTTTGGCTTTCTGTGCTTCATGTAGTCCGCGACGAGCAGGAAGACCACAAGGAAGACAAAGAGCACCTGGAAGGAGATACTCTCCCAGAGGAAGTGCAGCATGGCTGGATGGTGGGACCCTGCAGGAACGTGTCCTGCAGCCAGGCAGGCAGGGTGAGCTCACCAAACCCCCAGGGCCAGAGAGAGGGGTGACGTCCTAGTGCAGCTGTGGGCACAAACACAAGACAGCATGGAACAGTTTTTGCTGGCCTGGAACCTGCGTTTGGATTCCTGCTTTCCCAGTTTTCAGGAAGGACTGTTTGATTAAACCTTCTCTGGGTTAACCCCCTTCTTCATTAAATTCAAGCATTTTCCTCTGTGCTCATTAAAAAAAGAAAAGCCTAACTCACACCCACCTCCCACTTCCTCTTCCTGCTCCCACCGCTGCCCAACAAAGTCCCAGTGCTCCATCCTTCTCTAAAGGACAGAAACAAGGACAGATGAAACCCTTCCAGCAGCCTCCCAGTGCTGTTCCCACAAGCCCATGGCTTGGTGTGAGCCCCACACTCCCCCCCC